>JAOUQY010000013.1:2644295-2655168 GCA_028566355.1 Doras micropoeus
GAATGAGGTGTGGCTCCTGCTTGACTGGAAGGAAAACCTGCACCCACACTGGCCCTTTGTGGATAAGATTGGACACCCCTGTTCTAGGCAAACTGGATAGCTGATCAAAGACACACTGGCCTATGATGTGCACCTCCATCTGTTATAGCATATACCAGTGATTCCCTGTGAATGGCCCCAAGATTGCTGGTAAGCCCCTTGTTTCCACGAATGGTGTCACTAGTGGTTGGAACACCCTGGTGACTTCGTCCCCAAGCAGATTCATTGTAAAAGTAGATGGAGAGATTTAGCACCTTTACCCATACCATCTGTGTCTGTAGGTCTTGCCCATTTGAATTAATTGCCAACTGTGGACCTCTGACCTTTCAGTCTAGGAAACACTTGATAGAGCACCAAGTTTAGTACATGGGCCTAGTTCTGAGCAAGCATGCATATCATCAACTGGACCGGGTGTACTATGCGATGCCCAAGATATGAATGTAAATAGACAGATTTAGCACCTTTATCCATAGCACCTGTCTCTGTAGGTCTTGCTCCTCTAAATGAATTGCCAACTGTGGACCTCTGACTTTGCAGTCTAGGAAACACTAGGCCTAGCACATGGGCCTAGTTCTGTGACCAGCATGCACCTCATCAACTGGATCTGGTGTACTACCTCAGGGGTGTCAAACTAAATCCACAAAGGGCAGGTGTGGGTGCAGGTTTTCTTTCCATCCAAGCAAAAGTCACACCCTACTGAAAGTCAAGATCCATTGATTAGATCCATTGATTAAAAACAGGTGGAATGAGGTGTGGCTTCTGCTTGGTTGGAAGGAAAACCTGCACCCACACAGTGTTAGTAGTTAGTTTGACACCCCTGTACTAACCTGTGGCCCAAGATAAGAATGTTTCTCCAGGGACTGCTACATAGTGGCAAGCTCCCATCTACGCTAAAGCTATGCAGTACATATAGACCTTGTTGCTGAATTCTGGATTCTCTTAACATGTTCTTTGTTGTGCACAGTATGCACCCTATGGTAATATTTAGACAAGACATTGGGCTTCTGATTCTCAGACCAATTCATAGGCACCAGCTCTGTGGGTGCTCCGGATCTTGCTGCTTCTCCAAACTGAGAGAAGCCAGTTGAGAAGTTTGGGAACCTTACAAGGATATCCCCTGGTCGGTTCCCATTAGAGCTGTAACACGCAGGTCCCAATGGACAGAGACCCCAGGGCAGACCCACAACCCACTGGAGATATTATATCACCCAGTTGGCTTGTGAACATCTGGAATCTGTAGTTGGGGAATGTCTGGACTGGGCTTTTAAGTCTGTTGCACCACAACCCCTACCAGGAAACAAAGCATTAACAGACCGGCGAATGAGTTTGATGAGAACCCTTAGTTGTGTTTTTGTTGAATATGATTTGTCATAGAATTGCAATTCAGAAAGCTGTCCCTATATTCAAGCCTGCTTTTAAAAAAAAGTGGGAAAATGGCAAAACATAATGTAGTGGTGTTATATTTATATATTTAATTGAGCAGTCTTTTAATTGCTGCTGAATGAATAAGACTTCAGTGACAGTGAACAGTTTTGTGTTGTTTTTTATGGTCAAATTCAAAGCCCAGCTTGCAGAAATACATCTGAAGTACAAGAGCAAGCCTCAGTATATGTTTATTTCTTACTAGGGCTGAGATATGGCTGTTATGAAATTATGCCACAGATTTGTAGGCTTTTAAATGCACCCTAGTGAAATTGCATAAATTGGCATCTGTGGTTGTTGCAGAGAAAGCAGAAGTCTAAGCAGACGATGGCCCACTGGCTGGTGGACATCATGACCACGGCCTATAGCGGGGCTAGACGTCCAGCCCCTGTTGTGACATGCCATGCTATGAGGAATGTCTCAATCTCACGAGCACTATTTAGAGGAATGCCACACCAGGTGGCGCTGCTACCTGTACAACAAGCGGTGAGAGCACCGCTGGTGTCTCTCAGCATCACTCCAGTTAGTCCTAACATGTTCCTCATGGCATATATTACCCAGGTTAGGTTATTCTCACCACCCCTAGTAGTTAGTGGAGGGGTGAAAAAGAACACTAGTTATGTAAGTTACTATAAACACTGAATACCTGGCATTTGGTACTAATGGGAATGAGGTTGCACATGTACACTAAAAGGTATCCTGGTGATTCCGGCGGCCCGGGGTGATTCACAGAACCACAATTACCCGCGTTAGAACCTTCTTAACATCTACAGTTAACATGAGATGAGGACAAAGTATCAAAAGAAGTCTCTAGAAGAAATGAAGAATGAAGACCACGGTTAAGGGTTTTCTTTTCTTTAATTTGAAAAATATAAAACTTTAATAATAAAGGCTACATCTTTTAATAATTACAATAATTATAGCTCAAAGTAAAATCTTTAACTGAAAACTCTTTGTATAATGTATAATTTACAGATTTGATAAAAGGAAGTAGACAAAACAAAGTAAAATGATATTATTAAAAGCTTACAAAGTGTTTCAAAACATAAAGCCCTTCTAAAAACCAAGGGAATATAACACCCTGAAACAGGGTAGCACATGGTATGGTCCATGTAGGCACAGGTGCTGCACTGATATCAAATAAACTTTAATGCCCTTTCCCCCCCACCCAATATCCCTACCAAAAACCCACCCCCGCCCACACCCCACCTTCACTACGCTTCGTTCTGCTATGAGATTGAACTGTGGTATGAATGTAAGCTGAGCTTGTGACCTATGAAGTGGCGTACGCTGGTGCTATGTATGGAGTTCGTTTCCTGACAAAAGTAATCATATGTAAAGGGATCACCGTTTTATGATTTGCAGAGCATCGCAATTTACAGCATAGTTCAGATACTTCTAGCGTGTCCCGTTTCCAGATTATTATTCACATTGCTCGGTTTGCAGTCTGCTAGCGTCTAGCTGTAACGTATAATATATACATTGTGAGCTTCATGGTAACCGAAGCACCATCTACACTAGATATTTTGCAGATCCGCACGGGGTTATACGTCATTCGAAGAGTTTTTGGTACCTTCTGCTTGCTATTTGTAAGGATGCCAGACAGCTGGTTGCCTAGGCAACATAACAAGCAAGTTGTAAATGTATCAGGAACGGTAAAATGGGTTTATCAATTGTGATTTGGATATAATTATAGAAATAATATTCTGAATTCCTTAATTAAGATTGTAAAAAAAACTCCACAAGGCCACACCACAAGCCAAAAAGAGCTTTCCGTAACTGACGGCCGTACGTCTATCGTTTCGATCGCGAAGGTGGCTTAATTATAGGATTGTGATACGATCTTTTACAAGATCTTCAGTATCATGTCACAAGCCTGGTCATCGAACTGCCTGACTAACACTAGAACTAGCGTTCAGTAGAGGCAGGAAGAACGATTTAGGACAAGCAGCTAAACGTAAGAGAGAGAGAGCTACAACAGTGTCTTTAGAAACCTTCGAAATTTAGTGGCAAGGAGAACCTAGGAATGTCTAGTAATGAAATTCTTACGAAGTAGTTACTGCACAGGCAGCTTTCGCCGCAGCAAATTATGATCACGTGATTTAAGAGGAGTAGGAGGAGTGTGTATGTGTGTGTGTGTGTGTATATGTGTGTATGTGTGTGTTGCATTACTAATACAAAGGAACTGGTTTAAGCAGCGTGTCCTTTCTGTGGACGTGAGAGTCGGGAAAATTGGGACAGTACAGTTCAATAAATACTTTCAAAACAAACGATGATAAAAACATCTTCCAAGGATACATGCATATATACACATAGGCGTGTATGTATATATGCATGCGTAGACATTTCAGAGTTCAGACAGATGATGCACTATAGGCTCCGTTCACTTTCCGCAGCGTAGCGAACGAATCTGCACCTTCCATGGTTTCATTTCCGAGCAACAGCTCAATTTTTTTCTAAGGCGGAGTGGTTAGGAAAAAAAATAATTCTGCCCATCTTCACTTGGGTATTATTGTTCCTTCAATCGCTTCATCACATCCCAGTTGGTTTTTTTTTTTTTTTTTTCGTTTTCAAATATATTAACTCTAGGTAGCTTAAAAAAAAAAAAAAAAAAGGCGCATATATTTGTGCCAAAGGAGTCTGTTCGCCTGGTGTCTGAACAGCCCGGACCTTCTTCTGACCTTCACGGCGGAGTGTTTGGATAGCGGAAGTTCGTTTGTTATCCCAGCGCTTGCTAACTGTTAAAAGGCGTACAGTAACTGGCCGGCCGGATCGGCTGGACGTGCTCAGTCCATGCGCTCGACCTTCCCGAGGATCTTCCCCTCGTACATGGGTAACACCGTGCCGTCCTCCCAGATCTCCTCGAACACCGCGCCGCACTCGAACTCATCGCTGGCCTTCTTGAAGTAGTACCTGTGCCAAAAAAATAGAAAAGACGACGCCTGGTGAATATACATTTTCATCGCTGCTTTCTGTTTAAGTCAATAACACCGGGTCCGACAGGAGTATTAAAAGGAGTATTCTCTGTTTGGAAGAGGAACATAGCAGCTTTAGCCTTTTAAACCCAGGAAGCTTCATGGTGACCTCAAGAGTGTTCTACAGGTCAAAGGTCACATAACCCTGGCACAAAGACAGCCCTGAAGGTTCACTTGGGGTCCTATTCTACGCCGAGCCCCTAATGATCTGAGGTCTCTTTAAAAGGAGCAGGGATCAGCGGGGAAGATTTAATGATTGGCTTTGTAATGGAAAAATGCCTGACTCGCACCATGTGTGGGGCAGCTCTGGAATTCCGCAGCTTGCTCTTGGGTTTATGGGTGAAAGCTGACTAACTCGCACAAACAGCATGTGTGTAAACTTGTTTTCTCCCCCTGCTCCTTTTTTCTCTTTTTTCTTTTTTGCTCAATCTGATGTCTGTATTCCTATTTGATTCTACGTACGGGGTACGTCTCAATTAGGAATAAAGGCGCCACAGAGATGCGCCGGAGTCTGTGTAACCTTGGCACGGATAAGCGTCTTCGTCTACACCTCTACCACGCCGTTCTGCTTTCTACCCTTCGTATCCTCACATCTCAACGGGAAGTGAACACCCTCCCGAGCAAAGGAGAGCAACGCGAATCGGGACGCACGTGAAGTCAGAAAGTAAGAGCCACAAAACTGGGGAGTACGCTTTAATGTGTTTGGCGTCACATCTGGAACCGATGTTGTCTGGCGAGCTAGTTTTATAGAGTATAGAGCTACAGGAATAAACGAAATATAGGTTTCAGACTCGTTGACTAATAAATCAAGAGATTACAGTTTTCCGGACTGTAAATCACATTAGGTCTGACCTAACAATTTCATTTTTTTCATGCAATGTTGATTGGTTCTGTGTCATAGCACATGATAAAGTTTTATGTGCCAGAGAATGAGATGAGTCGTTCAGACTGGACTACAATGTCTGAACTGGTTTTTGTTTATAAACATGATAAAAAAAAAATCCTATGCATTCAGACGTGATAATTATAATGAATATTATTGGACTATCCCTTTAAGAGTCGATTCGATGTAATGCTTTTAAATATGGAGATGCTCAATGCACCAATTATAACATATCGTGCTTTGAACTATTAACATTTCCATCCAGGAAATATGGAAATTTGGAAGTTCCTCCTGGTTATTGTGTCCGAGTGTTGCTGCTCGTGTTAGAAACAAAAGCCTTTGAGTGAAGCGTGAAGCGACTGCAGCCGTTGTCTAGACACGTCCTGAGCCTCCGTTTGAGATCGTTCAGGTTTAGCGTCCAAGTTCAAAGGCACTCTGGGTTCTGTAAAGCGCTGCCCGTGCTGAAGATGTGCGTTTGTGAAGGGCGTGCAGCTGATGTAATCCTGGGAGGAATCTGAAAGGCTGTCAAACGCAGCAGCTCAGTGGGCAGAAAATAATAGGGTCCGGGCCGTGAAGCCGTGCTTATTAAGAATGCCTTAGCGTGGGAAATCGGGGGGCTGACGTGACCAGATCCATGTGCGCAACCCAACCTGCGCCTCCGCCCCACCCCGCTTCTCCCCATGCTTTTTACCGTGATGTGCTTCTCATCTTAGACATCTCGCCTTAATTACAGAGATTTTTTTTTTTTCAGCTCTAACAAACAGGCATCTGTTGAAATTTTTTTACCTGTAGTTGCCTTTCTTGCGGAGCTGCTCTTTGAAATGGCCGAGAGTGAGGCTGTGGGTCTTCATGAGTCTGCGGTAAGGGATCTCTTCGCCGCAGAAGAAGTAGGTGACCACCAGCTCCGAGCCAGAGTGGGCGCTGGAGTGTCCGGCACTCAGACGCCGCTGCTCCTTCCACCTTCGGAGAAAAAACATAGATGAGTTAAAGCTGCCGAGGTGGCACTCATATCCTGAATTAAGCCTAAGAATATAAGAATGATATTAAGTAATAGTATACGGTATGATATTTTGGTTATATTTCCACTGGAGTAAATATAACCGGCTTAACGAATTTTGTTTTTGTTTTTTTTTTAATATTCTTTCATGCTGAGTTGTGAAAGTGTGTCCTTGATGAGGAAAGCCAAGCCAGCGGAGGCTGAGAGCAGCCTTTTTCCTTGAGCGTAACATGTGATTAGGTCGCGTCTGAAGGCGGTGTGCGGCGTGAGACTGCTCTGTGAGGGCCCTCCCGAGTTTGATGGATGATGGGCTTTTGTGTCAGCGTCTGGGCTTTTCACTAATCTGACCTCTCGCTAAGGCTTTCGAGTCTGCCTTTCTCCTCCCTCCCCCGCAATCCTAACGTGACGGTCCAGCTCAACCTGTGCACAGTGGTGCGGTGGCAGGCTCAGAGGGCCGGCCTGGACCAACATGTGTTGCAGGGGTGGCCAAAGGGCAAGCCCCCAAAAGAGCTGTGAAGCTTTTCATTCACTTCCAGGGCTTTGTTAGCGCCGCTTCAGATGGTGATGGTTTGCCCCGAGACAGCTGGCTGGCTAAAGGTCAGCCAATTAAAGCTCAGAAGAGGGTTTTTGTGTATGTGTGTGTGTGTGTGTATGTGTGTGTTGGCTGTCAGGTGGCTGTGGCTGGACATCAAACATCGCCACAGAACACTGAGACGAGTGACAAAAATATTTCAGGGATTGTTAAACCTAAAAAAAACTTTATGTGGGTTTAAAAACACCCAGATTCCTATTCAATCCTTGTCCTTTAAGCCAGCATGCTTAAAAAAAATAAAATATAATAAAAAAGAATAAACGTACTCGTCCATCTGCAGGGCTGGGCTGATGAGAGGTGAGCTGCTGTTGGAGAAAAGAGATGGATGTACTCGCTCTCTCTGCAGGCTGGAGGCTGAGTGTCTGTGGGTTTAAGAGACGGAGTTAGACGTTAGGAGAGAATACAGAACTGAGCTTCAAATAACAAAGAACCAGAGAATAGTTCCAGAGTTTTTCACTGAACTGGAACTATTCTGACATTTTTCACTCCTGGATCCTAGATGACTTTGCAAGAAAGTGTTGATGTTCTGCGGGTTTTGAGAACGCCTCCTGGGGATGCACCGATCTTAAACGGAGCGTTTTCTGATTTTTTAATTCAACACATCAAATGAATCATGATGAATCATGATGATCGTCACAGCGACGCCTTTTTCAGCTAACCTTTTCCCCGTGTAATCCAAAACCAGTGTATCCCTAAAAACACTTCCTGAGTTTTAACTTCGCAAATCATGCTGTGAAATCAATCAAGATACGTCCTAATATTCAATATCTACGTATCTGAATCCGTACCTTTGTTTATTGGGTTTGGAGGCTTCTTCCAGTCTTCGGCAGGCTTCTTCGAGCTGGGTGAGGGTGTTGGGTGGAGACAGAGGCGGCATAGTGGGATCCTGGACGAACGGGTGACCCGGGTGGTGCGCTCGAGCATGACCGCCTACCCCTCCACCGCCCCATAAGGGAGTCTTGGAGGACGAGTCGCTTGGATGTGTCTTCTTCAGACCTTGAGAACTGTTCGAGAAGATTCGTTTGTTCATAGTAAGTGTGAGGAATTCCAAGCCGTCTTTCATGTATACTAGTATCAAGTCTTTGCCGTCTAGGTTTCTGTACTTTTATTATCCGCTCTCGTCTATTACCTATGTTCTGATTCAGAACAGAGTAGACGTGTGCACGTGTGACTCACCTGTACGGTTTGTGCCTGTTCTGCCTCTCGCTTTCCAGGATCCACTGCCACACGTTGTGAGATCGGACCATACCGTCTCTAGGAAGCAGAGGTGAGCTGCCTTCCTCTTCGCTTGACTTGCAACCACTCATTCCATCACTAACATTACTGGGACGCTTAGACAATGTACTGGTACGCCTAGACAAGAGCAAAAGGAAATCAGGCCCAAGAGATCCCCAATAGGCACAGATGTATATGCTTTCCTTTTTCATGTATAAGTTCCATTTGCTGTGTTAAACCTCCTGAACTCACCCTTGTTGAAGGTCGGCTGAGTTGTGGCACCTCTGGTAACAGTAATCCGACCCGGATGAGCCTAGACACTGCGCCACTCGGTGCGCTGCCTCGGCCTCCATCTCTTCCCTGCTCTTGGGTGAAGCAGAGTGGTGGTGGTGGATGTAGTGGTGATGGATGTGTTTGGTGGAGGGCTGAGGAGCCATGACGGGCGTCTTGGACGGTACAGAACAGTGCACGCTGGGTAAGAGATTAGGGGCGGAGCCTTGCTGATGGTGATGGTCCGGGGAACGGGAGCCAGGTGAGTAGCCTGGTATGCCAGGGGACTGGCACCCTGGGGTCTTTAAGACCCTGGAGAGGTGCTCGTCCAGGATGGCCTGAGGATCTTCATCGCACAATCCAGAGGACAGGAGGCTGAGAGAGGCGGGAGGCTGCTGGGGGACGACTACTGGTAATTCACTGTCATCTCGTTCTTCTTCCTACACACACAGAACACAAGGAGGTGAGTTAGCTGACATTCCTACTGGTTATTAGAAGTTAATCAATTATAAATAAACAATCCTTCCAGACTGTGTAGGTCAGGCGGGTCTCACTATTTCAAAGGATAAAGAAAACTTTAAAAACTAGATTTTTAAATAGTGTGTCTCAAGCGCTTGAGAGTGCCATTACATAAACAAAAAGTCCAGCATTTTTCAAACTCATTTCCTATTTATTGCATTGCTATCTTATACCTGCTAGAAAAACTAACATGCTTTCCAGTACTGAGGCTTGTATTATACATGATTCCTGAGTAAACTCCCTGAGTGTTTCTCATTTCTTTCTCAGTACAGAACAATCTTGCCTGTGGTAATTGCAAAGTAAAAAACTATACTAGCGCATTTTTCTAACTACTTATCAGCCCTGCAGGGTTAGTCAGAGACGATCAGGCACACACTTTTCCTCAGTACTGCAGGCACAACCAATAAGGCCAATAAGGTGCCAAAAGGTCACAGTTCAGAGCTCAGAGGTCACATGGTTTAAGAGGTTGAAAGGGGTTAGGCACTTAGGAGAAGAACTGCCCTGAGGTCCTGCCTCAAAAGAGGCTTTTCATCCAGCGATAATTGAGTGTGATGAGGTGCGGCTGTGTGTTCTGGACGAAGAATCCGACATGGAGGGAAACATCATGGAGGGATTGTTCTGAGCAACCGGACTGTTCGATTTGATCAATGTCTATATCAAATAAATGCCAGCCATACTGGAAACTCCTGGTTGGTACTAACCTCTTGTATCTGCTGC
The DNA here is from genome assembly GCA_028566355.1 of Doras micropoeus. Classification (NCBI taxonomy): domain Eukaryota; kingdom Metazoa; phylum Chordata; class Actinopteri; order Siluriformes; family Doradidae; genus Doras; species Doras micropoeus. Next base: position 2,653,925 of record JAOUQY010000013.1, read on the forward strand.
AACCTTTCCTCCAGAGAGCTGAGAGTGTCCTGCTCGCGCTTCAGCTTCTCCAGACGGGCGATCAGCTCCGCCGCAAATGCGGACGGCTTCACCGGAGCCATCTCTCTCGGCAACCGCTGCGTCCTCTACAGGCGACAGACGAAGAAGTTACGAGTTAGACTGAGCTGCTGACCGTCGCCATGCAAGATGCAATGTGGTAACAACAAACTGACAAAAACGAATTATGACTTTCGCATCCGTTTTAGTCTTTGAGACCAGGCAGTAAACACATCTGGCTGCAGACTTCAAACATTTCTCCACATTGTAAGTTACTATGGTTTATAGGGAAGAGAAGGATCACACTCGACTGTAGGCTCTGGAAATGAACCGAGAGGGCGTGTCAGTTGTGTTACATCACTATACAGTATATGAGTGCGCGCTTCTTTAGATTTCCATCTCAAGCTATTGACCTGACCCTGAATCCTCAAACACCCTTCATCTCTCACGTTTCCTTCTTCCTTTACTACCAAGTGCCAAAAGTACTGCCAGCCTTGGGCAAGAGAGCTGGACCAGCACACACACACACACACATACAGGCGCGCACACACACACACACACACACACACACACATACACCACCCATGCCATCAGCATGGAGGCTCTGAAGTCAGCCAGCTTCAAAGAACCCTTGTCAAACATCAAACACACGCAAGGAGTGGGGGTGAAGAGGGGTGTGTGGGGGGTGGGGGGGCGACACAGGCTTTTAAATCCCAGAATAAAAGCCAGATAGACAGAAAAAAAGAGCAAGGGGACAAAATTAAAAGAAGAGGAGAAAAAAGGCAGGAAGAGGGCTGAGAGAGAGATGGAGTGAGGGATGAGGATGGGGAGTGGGGGCTGCAGGAGATCAGAAAGAGAAGTAATCTATTTCCTGACTGTGAATAAGCCACGTCAGGACAGCTGTCCCACACTCAGAGGGTTTTAAAAAAAAAATCCATTTCCTGTGTCAAGACGTAAGAGCAGAAAAGTTTCAGGGTAAACTGCGGCCTCTTGCCTGGTTGTGCCGCGCATCGGCGTCTAAAATCAAGGAATTTCTTTTTGAAAGAACTGCCACCGTAACCTCTGACCTCAGTGAACACTCAACCCCAAACTCAAGTCTCTGAAACACCCCCCAACACCTCCTGCTACCAAACACACCCTGCTGAGCCCTACACCATGGGGAGATCAGAGAGAGGAGAGGGGTGGTGGAGGGCTGGGGAGGGGGAAGG
>JAOUQY010000013.1:2656144-2670569 GCA_028566355.1 Doras micropoeus
AGAGGAGAGCAGAGGAGAGGAGAAGAGAGGTGAAGAGAGGAGAGGTGAAGAGAGGAGAGGAGAGGAGAGGAGAGCAGAGGAGAGGAGAGGAGAAGAGAGGAGAAGAGAGGTGAAGAGAGGAGAGGAGAGGAGAGGAGAGCAGAGCAGAGGAGAGGAGAGCAGAGGAGAGGAGAAGAGAGGTGAAGAGAGGAGAGGAGAGGAGAGGTGAAGAGAGGAGAGGAGAGGAGAGCAGAGGAGAGGAGAGCAGAGGAGAGGAGAAGAGAGGTGAAGAGAGGAGAGGTGAAGAGAGGAGAGGAGAGGAGAGGAGAGCAGGGGAGGAGAGGAGAGGACCCATCTGACAGCAGTGGGAGTCACTGATCTCAGAGGAAAGAGTGAAAGAGAGAAAGAATCTTACAGGAAAGTGGGGGAGTGAGACTTGTCCGTTGATCTTGACGCTCCGGTGCATCTCCCACTGTAGCTGTTTCTTGGTGCCCAGCTTGTACGGCGGGATCCCATCTCTGTTCAGAAAAAAAAAGAAAAACAATAATAAGACCACGTGACAACAATCATCAGACTTCAACGCTGCATTAAGTTTCAGTTCTATGAAGAAGGTTTCGAAGCGACCCACTGCTGACCCATTATGCTTTACTATCAGAGGATTTCTTGCTTTGAAGGCCGCATACCTCGGCCTTCTCCCCTGACAGCAGCTCCAGTAACCCCTGCCTTTACTGCACCCCTGTTTCAGTTTCTACAACATTAAGGGCATTAGCAACACAACACACATCTCCTTAATGATTTTAGACGGGACCCCGGGGGCCGCCGTTTACTGCCTAACGTCAACATCGGCTCTCTCTCCCCTACCGAGGGCATGAGAGAGCCATCAAAGGCCACAGCAGCCCGTTAGCAAACACAGAGCCGCTCGGTGGGGGGTCACTTTCTGATTGCTAATCCTAAAAACACGCAGAGAGACTTCATAATGATGCTGATGAGCTCATTCGGGAGTGAAGATCTACTCGGTACGGGTTATGGGGCAGGGTGCTTTTAACCGTTTGAACGCTGAGTGAACGTGAAACGTTTAAAGCCGGGCGTTTCACTTCCGTCGAAGGGACCGAGATGCGCTAATCGACACGCTTCCGTTGTGATCCGCTCGTGTCCGGATGCGTTTCTGTCAACCGTATTTACATCTGAAGTCCAGGACCGATCCTGAACACCACTCTCTCTTTCTCTCTCTCTCTCTCTCTCTCTCTCTCTTGTTGCTCTCTTTCTTTGAAATCTCACACTCATGCGCATATGCGCTCCCTGCCATCTTCATTTGGCAACAGCATCTCGCGCCTCCTCTGATCTCAGCAACATCAAAAGCTCAGTTTGTAAGATAAGGTAATGTTTGAAGTTGGCACTGCGGCATTCCCTAGAGTCCAAGTAAATCCATAAATAAGATATAAGCAGGGGGGCGGGGACGGAATGGGGCTGAAATCACCTCTGACCCTGGCTTTATCACTTTATCTCAAACCGAGATTCAAATTTGTGCCTTTTAAACTGGCACAGATATCCCATTGTTCCTGCAACAACCAAAAAAAAAAAACCCAGAAAGAAACTTCATGATTTCATGAAACAGCTAAAGACACGGCTAAACTCAGATCGCCTGTGAAGAACCCCTTAGCTTCAAAAGTATTATCGCTAGTTTGTAATCATTTCTCCAAAAACGTAGGCTAATTGAGCTGACAGGAAAGTTCTGAGAGAAAAAAAAACAAACAGGACCGTAAAACAATGAATGAAATCAGCTAATCAGCTAATCAGCTAGCCAGGCTGATGCTAGCTGCTACATGTGTGGCTCTTAGCTAACATTAGCATTTCTGGGAGAAATTCCTTCAACGGAGCGCGTTTCCTTCATGGAGCGGATGAATACCGGTAGCCTCCAATTAGCATTATGCAAATGACATCTAATGCTAATTAGCGCTTACTAGCGCTCAGCTGGAGTCGGTGGTGTTCGCACTCTTTTAAAGCGTGCAAAGCAACACAAACAGGACGGATTAGCGACTAGCGGATAGCCTGTGAGATATTCCTCTCTGGACCTTCTTTAAAAACCACAGCAATGTCGGAGTGAATGAAAGTAGCCTTCTCTCTTTCTCTCTTCAGGGGGAAGCCATACATGCCCCCACCAACGACTCAGTCGTGCAACTAATTTTCAAAGCGGTCTGAGTTGCTCTCACAATCTGCCCCCACTCCTCCACCCTAACCCCCCCCACCCCTTCCCCGTCCTGAAGCTCTGGGAGCCAAACAATGGGCCAAGAGCTCCATTCAGCTCGGCCTTTCATCCTCTCTGAAACCACGTAAGGCTCCTTTGAAAAAAAAAAGGAGGGGGGGTGGTTGGATTGTGTGTGTATATATAAATGTGTGTGTGGTGTAGAAGGGGTTAGGGGTCACGATGAGGGAGTGTGATTTTAATCCCAGCACTGGGAACCCCAGGTGAGTCGTCTGCGGGTTCAGGAATGAGGTCTATGCGCTTGTCTACGCCTGCCGACCAAACGCGCTTTGACACTTGATCTCGTCGCGCTAAGGCTGCTGGGAAACCGCAGCGGTGCACAGCGGGTAAAGCCCGGCTTTCAAGCTATGCCAAAGCTCCCTCCCTCTTTCTCCTCCTCTCGCTGAGACAGACTTAAGGGCTAATGGCTAATTTTTACTGTGCAGATTTGAGAAAGGGAAACGTTGAGATAATGATGAGAAAAACAAAATTGCCTTGAGGGGAAGGGAACAAAAGAAAAGTGGACGCAATGTAATGAAACGTCATGGGAAAACGTCACACAGTTCTGTCATTTGAGCGATATCCTAAATCTAACCGTGGCCGTCCAAATCCGATCTACACCGAACCGGACAAGAGCAGGAAGTCCCTAAACAGTCCCTGGTGCGATGCGGGTTTCCAAAGATTTCCAGACTGAGTATTTTCCCAAACTTGACTTTGGTTTTACACTGAAGTACACTGAAGTACCAGAAAAACTGGTATACCAGTTAATACTCGGTAGGTCCCCCATGGGATCTTTGCACAGGGAACGTTGCACAGTCCTCACGCTGATGTTTATTGAGGCCCCGGCATTGAATTCCTGAGGCGGCGTTGTAGACGTGAAATGATTCTTTTGCTGATCGAGTTCACCCAGAGAGTTTTTACCGCCACGCTGCTGTCATAAGTCCGAGGTTTTGCCGGAATTCCTGTAGTCACGGTACACACCTGAAACGCTCATACGTGAAAATCCAAACTTTGCTTCTAACTCCGGAATGCCGAGCCCCAACTATTAAACCGTGCTGAAAACCGTAATAACTTGCCGTTCTCACAGTGGAAAAAGCTCTAGAAGCTTCCATAGATGTCTTTATATACTCACTTGCGGACACAACCAATGACGCGCATCGGTGTTGTTGCTATGTAATGACAGACCTGCAAATTCTACCCCAAACCTATGTAAGACTTCCACCACCAATGTCCTCCCAATTCCCGTTCCTTGCCGATCATTCCCAAATCACAGTACAGCTGTTACACGGTTATGCGCTTCTGTCTTCACCCAAATGAATACCTGTTCAAAAATGTTTCAATTTAAAATTTAACCCAAACAAATGGAGTACTTACACGCTGCTGTCGGTCATGGACATGGAGTCATCGGTGGTAGCGTCGCTGGACACCTCGCTGTCGTTGGCGCTGCTGGCTGGAGCCACCACGTGACCCGAGTTCACGAAATACGGACTGGCCGGGTCTCCTCGTTTCTGAGCCCTGAAAACACACCCCGCAGTCAGTACACGTACACACCCAGGATATTAAAGTTGCCAGCAAGACTTTGCACACAATCTCCGTTCAACCTTACAAGACATTTATTGGAAAGTGCAGAGAACGTGCGGACACTTCAACTGCTTAAATGAACTTGTTGTAGGTACGATTCAGAGGCAAGGATGTAGTGACAAATGTGATCTTGAATTCTCAAATCTGATTGGTCAGAGGGCGTTGATTCATATTCATTTCCTGTATCTGAATAGAGCCGGATCACTATGGTGGTTTATACTAACGTGCTCGTTTCTATAGTAACCGCTCCTTCTTAAAAAAAAAAAAAAACGAAGAACCGTTGACATGATGGAGCTTTCTATGAGGACGACGCTTTCGTGTTTATTTAACAGTTACGGAAGGAAGGAGTCTCCAGTGTCAGTGCTTCTGAAAGGTTACTCCGCTCCCCTCTGTATTTTTTCTACTGTAATTTCAATCAGAGCAAGACCGCACCACTTGCTGACGTACGATCAAACCGGGCGGACGACCCTCATCCGGATGGCTTCATCACACCTCTTTATGAGTACCTCTCTCTTTCAGTATGTCAACAACCAACAACCGCTTCCCCTACTTCTGCTGTCTGCACCCCCACCTCACTGTTTGCTTTGGATCAAAAAAAAAAAAAAGTTTCCCGCACTCCCTCCACTCTTCTACACCGACGCTTCGCTCTCTCTTCCCTCTCTCTCCCTCCTCTTTCCACCCCTGCCTCATTCCCTCTCTCTCTCTCTCTCTCTCTCTCTCTACTTTTTTGTCTTTCTCTTCTCTCCTGCTGTGCTGCATTCCTACTTCCCTGGCAGAAAGAGGGGAGGGGATAGGGATAGAGAGAGAGACAGAGAGAGAGAGAAAGAGAGCTGAACTTTATGAGAAATGCCTACTACACAGGGTCATGTGTGAAAAAAAGGAGATGGAGAGAAGAAATAGAGAAAGAGAAAGAGAGGCACAGCATGACTAAAGCCATAAGCCCAAGCTTGACCTCCTACTCTACTGTGCACACACTCAGCTGGGCCCTCTCTCTCCCTCTCTCTCTCTCTCTCTAACTCACTCTCTCTCTCTCTTTCTCTATCAGAGAGATATTTTTCAGAAAGAGATAAAAGGCAGAAGTAGGACCAGCCAAAAAGCAGCGAGATACAGGATTCTAAGGGAGAAGGAGCCTCTTTGGAAGAGGGGGTTGGTGGGGGGTGTCTGAAATTAGTTCCACATGTGTCAGATAAAAACTCCATCACACACAGAGTTGGCGCAGGCCGTGGGGAAAGAGGAGGGATGTGCCCCCCAGTCTCTCTCTCCCTCCCTTTCTTTCTCTCTCTCTCTCTCTTGCTCTCAGTGAAAACACCAGCAGGAAGAAGCAGAGATGCCCTTATGTCAGCGACACCCCCATCCTCCTCATAACAGCAGCGGCAGGACACTTTGTCTCCACTGAGACACACGCACACACATACACACTTTGTCTATGTGCTGGCAGCCACATGCACATGCACACACACACACACACACACACACACACACACAGAGTTTGGAACCATTTGGTCATGCTTCTTGCTTAAGCTCTTTTCATCTGCCCACTTTTTAAAATCCAGAAAAAGAGCGGCCGCATTCTGTTTACTCCAGTGATCTGTCTTTAAGACACAACAAAGGAGCAAAGGGGGGGAGAAAAAACTTCAAGTGCATTGCGATGTAATTGTTTCCAGATGTCTCTCGCCTTTATTGTGTGGATGTACTAAGACCAGCTCGGTCAGTGCTATTAAAACCAGGCTTTGATTGAAAATCATGCAGAAAAACCCAGAGTGCTTTCTTTATTATTATTTTTTTTTAACGCCGAGCTCGGTGTCAGCGCGGCGCAGCTGCGTTTGGAAACGTCTGTGGAACAGAACACAAAGGCTTCCTTGAAAACTTCTTATCTTTCATCTTGGACCAAAACTAAAATATCTTCCTTCTGCAGCTCGAGTGTGAGCATGTATGTGTGTATGTGTGTGTGTGTGTGTGAGAGAGAGAGAGAGAGAGAGAGAGAGAGAGAGAGAGAGAGAGAAAGGGAGAGGAGGAGATCTGAAAAACTAAGAGAAAACCAGACACAGACACACATTCAGACACACAAACACACACCAGTTTAAAGCACTTCAACAGCATAACTAATGAGTGTGGAGTGATAGTCTGTCCCTAAACATTAGTGTACGTACATACCACAGCAAAAGAGTGCTGAGTATCGGGTTTGGGCTCAAAACCGCAAAGTTTGACTTCAAAAAGCGCAAAGCAGACCACCAGATGGCTGCGTTCAAGAGCGCCATAATTTCACATCCATGAAGGTTTTTAAGTCGTCCGGGGCAGACCAGCGAATCGTCTCGGAGTGCTAAGTCAAAGCAGATGGACTTGTGTTTTAAACGTTATGATGTTTTGCCACACGTTCTCTGATCTGACCGTTCTTTTAACTTCATGTCCTTGCTGTTTTTTTTTAATTTTTATCCAGGACAGGTCCTAGAATTGTCTAATAGTGCTAAGTGGAAGCAGACGGACGCGTGTTTTAATCTTGGATGTTCCGTTTTCTGGTACCGCTCTAACCACCTTGACTTCTGGTCAGCAAAAAGTCGTTAGAAAGAAGTCATCCGCTTCCTCTACCTTCATATCGTTCATAGGTGCCTTTTTAAAAATGACAGAACACACCACCAGATGGCTGCAGCTATTATGCAGTTATTGAACTGCCTAGCAGGAATAAACTATCTAAGAAAATCTAGATGTCTCTTAATAATAATCCACGCTTGCTCTGTGATCAGGATCGCCGCTTTCAGAACCATCCTTCACGTGTTGTAAGTTCGTCTCTTGTGACTTGCAAACGAACCGCCTGGTGTTCGTGGTCACCGGACAGCAATAACCAGGTTATTAATTCATCATATTGTCTAGTAGCCTAGTAGGATGTCAAACTGATAACACCTTTCAGTGCTTGCTCTTCCCCTGAGGAACGACTGATGAAGCCCCTGAGAAATCATCATCACATGGGATTCAGTACTTCTATACTAACTACAAGTCCTGAAATGCCCTAACAGAATCATGAGATTTATATTTATTCATCATTAAAGACATTTTGACAACAGCCAGTGCAGTGTAGTAGTAGTAAGATGAGGCAGATGGATCTGTGCTAGAGTAAAGATACTTGTAAGACTTTTTGGATCTGATATAATAGAATCTCTGAGGATATGATCTGTGACTAAACAAATCTAGCCATATTGACTTTTATAAAATAGAAAAAAAAATAGACTAAGACTTGTTCTTATTGCATATAAGCAATAAGCTGTGTCATACATCTCGTGCATTCTTTTAGGTCTGGGCATTTTGGGAATCTAACAAGCAGATGCACTGTTGTTATATGCTTATTTAGTTATTTTTACCTGCAGTCTGCGGTGCGCAGAGTCATGGTGGCGCGTAGCGTCTCGGCAGACAGCCCAACCACAGCCGCCAGCGCTTTGGCCTTCAGCTCTCCGCAGCTCCACTCCTTGTCCTCGATTAGCGGCGGCAGGTAGCCGCACACCAGCTCGAGGCTCGCCAGGCCGCCATGCGCGTGGGCGTGGCCGGCGCACGCCGCGTTCTCGCCGCCGGAGCGCACGTAGTCCAGGTAGATGTCCGAGGTTAGAAAAGCGCGGTAGGCGCTCTCCTCCAGGCCGCTCTCGATCTCAGCCTGGGCCTGGTCGAACATGCGCAGCTCGATACGCTGCTTCTTGACGCTCTCGCGGATGCACGCGCGCGTCGCCGCTCGCAGGTGCTCGGCCACCACGCCGCGACCCTCCACATAGCGCTTGTAAATAGCTCGCGCCACCCGGCGTGTCTTAGCGTCCTGCAGGTCCATCTGGCGGAAGCCGTTGCACGCGAACCAGAAGTCAAGCGCGTCCTCGCAATGCTCCCGCTCCAGGAAAGTACGGAACAGGTGCGCGCCGTCCTGGTCGGCCAGCAGCGAGCGCAGCGACTTGGTCCACCGTGCAAGCGGCGAGTCTGGCGACGCGCTCCCTTCCGGCTCGCCCAAGCCGTCCTCATCCCTGCGCGGCGCGCGCGCCGTTTTCACCGCGGTCCTGATTTTCATATACGCGGACGGATCGCGTCGCGACGACAACGACGACGCCTCCTCCTCGCCCTCTTCTCCCGGTACCGGTGGACGGGGCGCGTCTTCCCGGAAGCTGGTGGCCACAGGCTCAATGAGCGCGCGACTCATGGCTCCGTTTCCTTTCCTCGCGCCTGTAAAGTGCACCTCGGATCACTTCTCAGGGGCGAACGGAGCCCAGGAGCGTCGAGTCTCTCTGTAACACAGATAAACGGAGTTCACTTCAGAAATATTGAAAGCATGAACCTCGAAGGCATTTACGAAATACTAACACTAACAGATCTGGTAATGCCATGATGATGTCAGAAATGCACACAGAAATTGGCCTACAAGTAAACTTTCTTTCTTCTGCCAGGCTTTGACAACCGCAAGTCAAAAAAGCCTGACGATGGCCAGGGTGAAAACTGTGCACTGATCACTAACACAGAGTCGGACCCGCACTCTCTACTCTCTCCTGTCTCTCCTTTTATCCCCAAACACTCCTTTATATCCCTGTCATTCTGCTTACTATATTCCCATAACTGATCATATATACACTAGTCGGTGCAGAATACCCTACATACTTTGCACTTTGTACGGATTAGTGTGTAGGACACCTTTTAGGACATATTTCTTTAGATACAAATGTAGATGTATGACTCAGAGAATGATTGATTGGATGCATGTTTCAAATATAGTGTCCCTATAGCTTTTAGGCATTGCATGAGGCATGGTTTTTTTTTTTGCATTATCTCCATTAGTCTTCTGTCATCCATATGTACTAAATTCAAACCAGAAATATCGCGATGATTGCCCACACAGCATCCGATCACCTCCTCCCCTACCTCCCTCCCTCCCTCCCTCCCTCACTCCCAAGTGCATCTCTAAACTTTTTTTTTTTGCATGTTTTCTTAGAAAGAGTGTAACATCCAGTTAGGATCACACACAAAGTTTTGATACACAACTAACACTACTGAGTCCAGCCTAAACGTGTTGCTCTTATGCGCGCGCACAAAACACAACACAACTATCCAATGCAACATAATCCAGATTGCGACAGGCAGCCTAGAGATGAACCCGACAATCCTTACTATTAGGGTTAACTCTATATCAAAAGACAAGGCATTGGAATCGGTTGTCATAGCAACAAAAAACATGCATGTCACGTTCGTACCATATTTTCATCACGCCGCAATAAAAAAAAGGGGGGAAGAGTTGAGCTGTAAGCGCAATCACAACGCAGTCCCGGGGTTCTGCCGTCAGTTTAGGCGATCCGCTAATCCAGATTTTCTTTAATCTAATTGGGTATAATCCAGGAAAGTGCTCCTCTGGTGTGCAGGACAAGCAGTAAATCCGTGCAAAAGAGAATGGAGAGATGCGAGGAAAGTGTGTTCTCGTTGAAACAGAGAGAGAAAGAAGGACGCTGCGGCTTCGCTCGTGTTCCATTCAGCAACTGGTCTGAAGGCAAGCATGCAGTGGATCCTCCTCTCTCTGAGCAGAGGAGGTATCAGAATATCAAAGGAGAGTACCACACACACACACACACACACACACACACACACACACACACACACACCCCTCCCTCCTCCTACTCTCAACGTCCAAACGAAACAAGGGTTGCCAGATCTGTCTCTTTCTTCCATGCAGTATCTTTAACACCCAACAGGGCCACACCATATAAAACATCCCCCAGTTCCCAGTGCTGATGGTTAAAATGGTTATACTGCACAAGCGTATAGTTACAAAAGCTATACCCAAAAGGTAGGTCTGGCCTTTTGTGTGTGTGCCATGGTGTGTGCCAGCAAGTAAGCAAAAATATATGTATAGCTGATATCAGTATTGTCTACACAGAGCTTGGCAGTGAATATAAAGTATTACAGCAATCATAGAAAATGAACAAAACACTTCTTCTTGTTCTTGTTCTTCTCTATATTTTCAGTGTGGACTGAAAGACAGTCAGGGGCAGTTTTGAAAAAAAAATGCAATGGGTTATGCACATGTTATCAAATGAATATTTGTATTCGTGTCCACTAGACCTAGGTAATAAGCACACCGAGTTCAAAAGTTCTTTCTGTTGACCATTTAATCCATTCTTCCTACAATTCACATTGCTTGGGCCATTCTGGACAGGGTACCTCGGGTTGGTCGGGCCATAGTTTCCATTTCTTCCACAAATCAATGATCGTAAGATCACCTTCTGCATGCGATAAGACCTTTTGCCACTTTTTTTAAATTCCACTTTCTTCTGTATCCTATATATACACGAACACAGCTTATAATAGGACGGTGTATGATTTTTGCAAGTTGAACATTCACTATCAGGACATAAGGTACTATTTAGGATATGTCATTGTGCTGGGATCATATTGTATGGCCTGTTCGTAGGATGCCATAAAAAAAAATATATATATATCTATAGCTACAGCACAGCCTTTCTACCCCCTTTAGTGTATAACAGTGTCTAATTTCTCTTTGGTTTAATCTCCATTTAGAGTACAGTAGAGTTTGGGGTTAAGTTATAGGTGATTGCTGTGGAAAATCTGGCAACCTGGTCGTCCGTGTTGAAGCGTGAAACCTCTCTTACAAAGACCACAAGTCTATTGATATGGGTAGGGTATATATTTATTTGGATCTCTTACTCATAATGGTGTATGAACAGTTCACCAACAGGTGGCGCTATATTTTGGTGTAATACGGTAGTAAAGGAATTAATGGCATCCATGATTTGAATAAGGATTCATACTGTATGCATAATATAATATAATATAATATAATATAATATAATATAATATAATATAATATAATATAATATAGGTACACTGGCAGCATTTTTTCATGTAATACTGTATCTTCGTCCTGTCTAGGTTATTTGTTTTCTTTTCCCCATTACACTTAATGAACCTCAAGAAGACTAATAAAGCACCCAGATATAAAACGTACATTCCTGTTTTCCTTTCACCACCTCTCTGCTCCAGGCTATTTTAAAACAAGCTGTGGTATAAGGCTTTAACTAAGAGCACTTCAAAGCATGTCACACCTCCCACCCAGGTCCCGGAACGAACGTGTCTTATAATTTCACACTTTTATTAGCCAATACTGGCCATAAAATGATAACATGGAAGTGGATCACCCTATAACACTTAACGCCTGGTTTGCTAAGTTGTTGGATGGTGCCACATAATGTGGGTGGCAGGATTTTTTTTTTTTAAAAGCTATATAGTCTTTCATAGGATTATCAAAGACCTGCAGTAGAGATTGTTTTAGCTGCCTGAGGATCTTGGTACCAGGAAGGGCAGAAGAATCGACTTGCAAATTCAGAAGCAATTTGCGGGCCTGGATTTTGTATGAAAGCTCGTGTAGGAGGTTAGGACCAGGGACGAGGATAACGTTCACAAGCCTGTCTTGAAAGTCAGACAAAATGAAATCACATCACCTGGTTGGAATTCTTTCGATTTGAAAAACCAAAATCTGTAGCATAAAAGTAAAAAACAAAACAAAACAACAACGTTACGATCATTAGAAACCTTCCGTCATGCATATGTAAACCTAATGGAGGACAGCTAATATAAAAAGAAATTCATTGTGGCCAAAGAAGCAAGGTTGTAATGCAGGCACAGAGAGAGAGAGAAAGAGAGAGAGAGAGAGGGAGGGAGGGAGGAGAGAGGGAGAGAGAGACAGATTCTACCCCATGCTACTTCAAAGCATATATTGTTCCTTTGATGTTCAACACAAACTCTAAAGACCGAGATACATTTAAATACTTGAATTTGCACATGGATAGCTTGATAGCTGAGATATAGCTTGTCTTTAGCCTTAAAATTCCTAAAACGATACATACATTTACTTTAAATAGGCAAGCGATCATTCTTGCCATTGTATATCATGATGAACATTCTTTTTTTTGTGTGTGTATATATATATGACCTCTATGAAGAAAAAAATCTGTAGGTCTACTTACATTGATATGACTGCAGATTTTATTATTAAAAGTCCCAAAATTGACACTGCAGTACATAGGATAGAAAGGAACAGCTTCTACACCGTAGGTAGCCTACTAAATCTTAACCCACACACCAGTGGCTGTCTCAGTTCAGTGAGCTGGCTATGAAGAAAATGTGTTCCTAAGCCATGCACGTGCACCTGTTGGCCATTTCATGGCTGTGGTGCGAAGGAAAGGGCATTGCAATACTTTTTTTTTCTGATGTTGACCTCTCCCCGACCCCTTTGTAGTGTCCTCGGCCATTTTCACAGGGGAACCCCAAATGTTTGAAAAGCCCGGGACAGGAGGTGAGAGAAAGCCACAGAGGAGTGGCCATAAAACGAGGTTACCGAGAGGCTAATTTGAGTCTTGTGCATTAGAACAAATAAAATGTAACTGATGTCATTCCAGGAGGCAATTAAAGAAATCGCTCACCGACGTTTTTTTTTTTTTTTTTTTCTGAGCAAATTATATCGCTCTCCAAACAACAATATTATCCACCATTATCCATACTGATTTATTCTGCTTCCCTGCTGTTTGGCTCAATACACTTACGTTAAATGTTTGTCTTACAATCCAGGACAAAAACTCGAAATCGCCTTGTTCTATTAGCAGATGAGTAAGGAATAAAACACAGGGTGTGCTGATACGCTAAAACAATCAATGATTGAGGATTAGTTTCCAATAAAAGCACATCCTGAAGTGTTTTATTTCACTTATACTACACCAATTTGCAAACATTTAAAAAAAGAATAAGTCAATTATTATAAACATTGGATCTGGAAGTACAACCAGAAAAAAAAAATCGACACGTCCAGACCAGTACAGCAAATTCACAGCACTGTTGTGTACTTTTGCTTACTTTTCGCAATACTTTATTGCAATAAGCAAAAGATTCTGCCAATAACAAGACTATAATAAGACTATTTCTAGGAATTAGATTCTAGGAAATAAATCTTCAAATAGCTGATTATTATTAAGAAAGTAAGAAAAAATGATACATATACAGTATAATATATATAATATCATACCTAATATTGCTTACTATGGGTTTATGGTAGAACAAATAGATGATATAATACATAATACGTACTCGGGTTTATCTGAATTCAGATTTTGACGTTCAGATTTGAGCCTTTTGTATGTTATTCGTCTTGCCTTTTTATTGTTTGCTGAAACAAAATGCACAATATCATCTTTCTAATGTCTGAAAAGACACTTGACTGAAAGAATATTTGTAACTTCCATTCTCATGAGCTGAGGAGGTAAAACTGAAGAGGACAAAGCCACTGCTAAAAGAAAAAAAATATTAAAATTATTTAATAATTATTTTTTTAATTATATATTTTGTATATTTATTTCAATATTTTTTAAATATATTTTGTTATATTATTTATATTTATTATGATATATTACATTATTTTATTTTATTATTATTATTATATTTTATTTTATTTATTTATTATTGTATTATACTATTATATTTTTGTGGTATTTTATTCTGCTTTTGTACAAGCACAAATGTCTGTTGTTGCTCCATAATGGTTGTACTGTGTGCGATGACAGTAAAAATTCCTATTCTATTCTATTCTATTCTATTCTATTCTATTCTATTCTATTCTTAATGATCAATTATTTCATTTATCTTTTATTTAACCTGCACTGGACCTGCATTTTTTTTTTGGCCAAATCCATTTTCACCCAAGAGAGGTGACATAAACTAACATTATAAATTCATCTAAGGATCTAAGTGGTTTGACACCAGTGCGGGTGACAAGGTGTGACCGCATCAAAGAGTGAAATCAGTCCTTAACCAAATGCATAACACAATTATCCAATGATCTTTTCTTTAAAGGTGTCAAAGCCATTTCATTGTCAATTTGCAAAAAAAAAAAAAAAAAAAAAAAGAAGGCTGCCTCCAGGGTCTTGTCCTCTTCACATACTTTTTTTGACGTTCCTTTAAGTGAAAAAGGCACCACGGACACCTATTGGAGTTATTAATCTCTAGCCTGGACAACAAACCAGAACCTTCTTCTCGATGGTAGCGCACCAGCACAAGAAGCAGGAGAATAACCGAGCCTTGCAGTCTGTGGTGATTTAAATACGGTGTTAGCAGAAGTGCAGGAAGAAATAGTAGCGAGTTCAAAGACACGTGAGATTGAAGCTCGGACAGGAGCATGAAAGCTAATAAAGTTAAGTAGGCCTGCGTCTGGGGGAAGGACGAGCATCCTGCTTTGAACAGAGCCTGTGATCAGTCGCCTCCCTCAATTAGTGCATTGTCCACTTGTACTTTCAGCCTGGGGGTTAAACTGCTGGTGCAGGGCTTTGAAGTGCTTATCCCTTCATCTGAAGTCAGATGGAGGAAAATCTGCAGGGCAACAATGAAAAAAAAAAAACAACCAAAAACAAAACAGCTCTTTGGCCAGAAAAGACAAAACCATACAGAGAAACAGAAAGGACAAAAAAGATTTTAAGTGGTTTCTTCTGTGCCGTTTTTTAGCCATTATAAGTGACTATGTAGAGTAATAAACTGTTATACAGGGGTTAGACAATGAAACTGAAACACCTGTCATTTTAGACCACAATAATTTATTAGTATGGTGTAGGG
>JAOUQY010000013.1:3755274-3768731 GCA_028566355.1 Doras micropoeus
TAAAACATTTTTAAGTGTAAGTCAGAACATCGCCTGAAATCCAGACCAAAAGGTGTTGGGTTGTTTTTGTATGCATTACATTAATACACATACAGATACAAACAATAGGTGGAGTATTCTGTTTTGTTTGTTTGTTTGTTTGTTTCAATTTGTTTTTAAAGAAGTCATAGTTGGTTATCTGGAGTGCCTACCAACCCACACACTTTGAAACATGACAAACCAGTCTGTTTTTTCTGGGCTGCCCATTTCAGAAAACATGAGCTTAAATGCTCCGTTCAGAATTACAGCCATTTCCTATGTCACAGACAGGCTCTTTGGAATGATACCGCCCCCCATTTGAATATCTCCACCCACTGTGTGAGTATCTACACTCACGGATTAAGAATCACAATTGTGCCTGTTTGTACATTGACCTGTAGCCTGATAGGACAGAACAGCTGAGTGGATAAAGTTTATTTTGAATAACAGTATCCCAGCTGTAGTCGGCAAAAACCTGTACTTCTGACTGCTTTCACAACTTAGTTTAGATCAGTACAACATTTTACAATTACTTAATACATTGAATGATTTTCCACATAAGGAATTCAATTCATGTAAGCTGTGTAAGATTAAAGAATTGAGATTTAACGTAACTAGAGACAAAACTTTTTTTTTTTTTTTTCCATGTGGATCATAAACCCTTGAATATAAAAAGGATTCAATGAAATCTGTTGAGAAATGTAAACATTATAGCTCTTTTTATCTGGAAAAATTGACCTACTGTATGTCTCGTCAGCCAATGTAGCATCTATGTAATATGCCTATAGCAGTGCCTCATTATCATTTAAATGAACAGGCACTGACACCGCGTATTTGGAAAGAACAGTTTAAACAGCATGAGAAGAAAGCTGTGGGAGTTGATCCAATTTTGGTCAAAGGATGTCATTATTTCATTATGACCCCAGGGATCTGTAAAACCTGGTATAAAACTTGGTGTAAAACTGTCAAAAAGTGGTATAAAAAGTCACCCTTCCCGAAAGCTCCAGACTACAAGTGTGTATCGAGAATATGATTGCGCAAGACGAAATACAGTTCTTGTACACGTTCGTTGTCTGTGTTCATTTTCGTCTTTCTTAAATAATTGTTCTCCATCCATCTCGGAATATCGTACTACCATTAAAGTGTGCCACTTAAAGTGTGCTCCAGCTTTATAGAAGAGTCTGAAAGTATTTTCTGATCTCTTTGAAATTTACAAACTGAAACATATCTACTAATGATATATAATTAGTTAGCTGTTGTGGTCAGCTGTAGGCTAAATAACAGTTTTTTGATTTGGGAAAGACATTGTTGCCTTGAAGCATTGTTAGATTTCTCACATAGTTGTGTCATAGATAGAAAATAGAAAATTTTCCAGAAACCATCTGGTTCAAATTGCTATTTGTTGTTAGGATTTGTGAACAGTGCTTCCAGGGCATAGTTTATTAACCAGGCAGTGTATCAGTCTTGCTGTGATCAGAGATGAACAGTCCTATATCATATGTAACCCAGTGATGACCCTAAACACTAGCCACACCCACTAACATGCTTACTTTCCCCCTACTATCTCTCTCACTCACACACATATACACATTCAGTCTCTCTCTCTCTCTCTCTCTCTCTCTCTCTCTCTCTCTCTCTCTCTGTCTGCTCTGCCTGACTGAATGTCTAACACACTGAAACTCAGCCCAACTCTTCAGTCTTGGAAAATGGTGCACCAGGTCTAACCTCAGACCCCCGCATGCAGACCACAGCTTTCAGCTCTCTTCTGCTTTCTTAAGCAGAAAAACCAAGCCGACTCAGTGGAAGTCATCCCAAGAGGTGATAGCAGGCTCTAGAGGCATACAGACCTGGCAGGAAACTTGCTTATGTGGCAGTAAACTACAAGCGGCAACATGTGTGACGTGTTTGTCTGCATTCTGAGATTACAGCCCTGAGAATGCTCAGCTTCTCGCAGACTGCCTGTGCTTACTCAGAGCTCAGTAAAAGCTGTTCTGGTCGATTCACTGGAGCAGGAACAGTAACAGCATGCGATTATATGATGTGCAGCTCAACTTTACTGTGAAACAGTGCTTGTGAAATTCACGGGCCATATCCAGGGCTCACATCCTTATATATTATACACTCTACATTTCTCATTTCTCATGGCTTTTTACATGAGGATAGTGAGATCCAGGTAAGAGCCAGTGAGTGGAAAAAGGCCTTAATGGTCTGGGGCTGTTGGTCATGGTGTGTTAAGCATGACTTAGCTGGATTTTACTTATATGGATTTCATTATGTATGTCTAACAGCTGTTGGGTTTCTAATGCATAATGGGAACCGTGATTGGAGCCATGGTCCATTCGTTGCCTTGCCCACAGATGTCCTTGCTTACCTATTCAGCTGCACTATCGCTCACTCATTCACTTACTGACTCCCTAGCTTTTTTACTCACTCCATCCCACCTTAAATGTCCATGCCACCATAATTTTTATCCATTCGTTTGTTCCTGTCTCACAGGAGATAAAGGTGATCGAGGCGAGAGAGGAACTCCCGGTAAGGCGGGAGCAGAAGGTCCTCCAGGTCCCAGAGGTGCCACAGGCTCTAAAGGCAGCAAAGGGCAGGCTGGAGCTCCAGGAGACCCCTGCAAGACACAGCATTCATCCTTCTCGGTGGGCCGCAGGAAGGCCCTGCACAGTGACGACTATTACCAGGCGCTACTCTTTGACACCGTTTTTGTCAACGCTGATGAACACTTCAACATGTTTAAGGGCAAGTTCTACTGCTATGTGCCGGGTATTTACTTCTTCAACATCAACATCCACACGTGGAACTTCAAGGAGACCTACCTGCACCTGATGCAGAACGAAAGCGAGCAGGTGATCCTGTACGCTCAACCCAGTGACCGCTCCATCATGCAGAGCCAGAGTGTCATGCTTTCACTTGAGCTTAATGATGAAGTCTGGGTGCGCCTCTTTAAGCGTGAACGTGAGAATGCCATATACAGCGATGACGTTGATGTCTACATCACCTTCAATGGCTACCTGGTGGCTCCTGCCAAATAGGAACGGTGTGGCATGATGGTTTCCCAATACTGAGGGTGGGAATTATGGATTAAGGCTTCTCTCAGGAAAACGTGTGCCAATGGAGTTCTCTGAAGACGAAGGAAACAGTGCTAATTTAAGATGAATGCATTAGGTACATTTAGCTGACTAAAATTTTGGTGCTAACAATAGCTGACACATTAACAATTTGGTACACTTTTAACCATTTTTATTTTTGATATGTTACATATGAATAATTTGGCTGCAGAGCAGCCTCATGAACTTATCTTAAAGAAAATACTAAATCTTCTCAGAAGCTTTGCTTCAGCATTGCACATTGTGAGAGGAAACCAGGTCACCTGTACTGTATCTTTTTCCTTCCAAAAAATCCTTGCTTTCTGAAAGGGGGTTGGCTGGAAAATCCTCCAGACTTGCATAAACATTTGGCCTGGATCGCCGTCTTGACTTTTCATAATGCCTCCGCGACCAGCCAGGTTTGAGTAAGAGCTTATGTGCTTATACCAGCCGGACAGGGTTTCTCAGTGCCATTAACACCAATGACAGGAATGAAGGTGCAGCAACATTAACACCTATGCAGGACCCAAACACTCAATCCATCCTGCTAACAAGCACAATGGAAAAAGAAGCAGTCCATTTTTCATAGTTGTAACCAATCCAATCAGCTTTGTCAGATAAAAGTGTAAATAAGGCATTAGATAGTTGGTGTATTGTATAGAATGAATACATTAAGAAGAGATTAATTATATCAACATATCCCATTCCCTTTAAAAACTGACTTTATACTGTTGGTGTAATTACATATGATTGGATTTTAATTATATATTGGCTGATATAAATGACCAGCAGACTCAGCCTATTTATCAATCACTAGTTATGTTCTATAACAGTTATGTTTTCCGTTTCTTTTCTGTTCTGTTTCATTTGAGAAGGTTTTCAATGTAGGTCATAGCTAATGCCTTAATTGTTTTTTAAAGAACAATATAATTAAGTTAATTGTCTTTAGTTAGATGTTGAGTAATATGTAATCTATAATGGTATAAAATACCATTACGCTTGTATGGTCATTCTAAAGACCATGAAAATAGCAATTGGGCAAAAACAGGAAAACTTGGCCCATACCCAAACAAATTAGCATTAGCCTGAAAGCTTTTAGTCACGTCCTGTGTGTTAAGGTAATGCACCCTTAAGGATTCATTTTAACATAATTTAGCACTTAAGTATAACGAAAAAGAGGCTTTATGGTTAAATACCAATAAACCATAGTGAACTGGCAACCGAACCTTTAGACAGGTTGGCACAGTAAATATGCTTTTCTGACTTGTGTTTAAATGCACCGTGTTACTCCTGATTGCACTGTGTAACATGGAAGAACTAAGGGTCAGCAGAACATCTAGGAAATAAACAGAGTAGCATAGAAGTGTCTAATCTGAACTGTCTTAATACTGTGATACTGATATGGATTAGAGAAAAGAAAAAGAGGCCACCCTTCTGTCTCTAGACGGAAACCCCGAGCTGCTGTGTTTATAGACACCAGAAACAGGAAACCAGACCAACTATCTGTAATCACAACCAGAGAAAGTCAGTGAGAAAGAAATGAAGGATGGGGGGGTAGCGGATGGTTGGTTTCTTGCTTGAAATAAACCACACGTCACTTGTTTTTTTCTCACAACATTATAAAGCAGCCAGTCGTCAAAACCAATATTAGTCACTAATACAGCCAAGAACAGTTGGGAGAGGCCAAAGAAATGTGTAGTTTAGACTTATTTTTGCTGTTAAAGACATTTTTACCATCGAAAATGGTTGTTATTCTGGGCTGAGAAACCCATTTTTGGCTGAGGCACAGTTAATTCAACACTGAATTGTTATTATATAAACAACTAAATGAAGGGCTATGAGCAGGTCATGGTGAGACGGCATCTACAGAAAACTCCAACCATTTGGATCTTGTTAAATTTGCCCCACATAATAGATGGAGGTTTACACTGCTTGCTGATATTGGATCAATTTTCTGCATGTATGTGTGAGAGTCTTGGTTTTGTTTAGTCTTGATTTCTAGGTTGTTTTGCAGCTGTAACCACAAATTGAGGCATTTGACAAGTATAGCCATAACAAGCATCTGACAACTATTGAGTTCCTGTGTTTTTCTCAGGCAGTGCTATGTGATATAGTTAAATTCGCTTTACTGTGCTACTAAAATACATTCATGTGATTTTTAGTTCATCCAAGAATCATATACCTGAACCACAGCAAGGACTCAGAGTGAGGTTAGGGCTTGGCTGGAGTTAGAACCTCACAAGAAAATCCAAATGACACATCCTACAATAAAAACCTGACTAAGAGATTTTCAGGTAAATTTCACCTTTAAAAAACCTAGAAAAAAGACTAGTATTGGCTGGAGTTAGTACATGACAAAAAAATCTATGTTATGAGATGTGTAGGTGATCCTACAATCAAAAAACAATTAAAAAAAACCTGCAAGTGTTGTCTGGAATTGGTATATTACATGTAAACTCCATTTTCAGGTGATAATACAGACAAAAACATGCCTCAAAGCATGGCTAGTATTTTCTCTAGTTAGCCTATTATAATAACGTCCATTTGCAGATGACTCTGTTATCAAAACATGCCTCAGAGTGAGGCTAGTCACCTATTAACTGGAGTTAGCACAGCAAATGAAAGTCCATTTATAAGATTTTCAGCTGATCCTGCAATAAAAAAGGGCTCGGAGTAAGGCTAATATTATCTCCAGTTAGTATGTTACGAGAAGAGATGTTTCAAGTGATAGTACTATTAAAACCTGCCTCAGAGTGAACTTTGTATAAACTGAAGTTAGCACATTGCAAGAAAGTTCATTTAAAAAAAAAGAAGAAAAAAACAGGATCTAAGTGAGACTAGCACTAGCATTAGCTTCAATTAGCATGTTACACGATGGTTTTGCCAGTGAAAAACTAACTGTAGTATTTTCTGGAGTCGGTATATTACAAGAAAGTACAGGTGATATGGGGTGAGCCCGGTTGTGAATCAGGGAGGAAAGCTTGTATTGACTCACACGACATTATAGTAAGCTGTCCCTTCCAAACCGAGCTTCGCAAACACAGCTTTACCTTGCCAGCAGAGTTTATTGCTCAACCAGAATCTGTTCCAATCTACATCTCATCCAGACGTTACTGTGGACTTTCAAATGACTGGACTTAAACAAGACTTGGAACACACCAGACTTGGAACTCTTACCACAGAAGTCCATATTTCTGACCCAAAGATATGCTGTCATTTTTAAAATCGGGACAATATTTTGTTTGGACCCTTCTACCAGCAATTGAGAGAGTTGTTACAGCTTGCCTATCACGCAGCCTTCCCATACTGCATTTCACACTTGAGCAAATTACATATGTCAGCCGTAGGAATTACATCATGTTTTGCAATTACAAAAAACACAAAAAATTTGTTCAAGCTGGGACTTAAACATCTGGTGTTCTCCAGGTGTTTCTGATGCCGGGCCTAAAATTGGTGCTGCATTATAAAGGTGCTAAATTGAAGGTTTACTGGCAAAAGTGCACTTTTTGTATACATGAATATAAATATGGCTTGTATTATGTAAATACATTTTTTTATGTACCAAATATTACCATTAAATTCTTCAGCAAAGCGATTCTTGGTCAGCTTCTGTGGTTTTTAATAGGATAGTATAAAATAGCATGTTACAGCTCTGCTAAAATCCCGTTGGCTCCTTCTTGTTAGCACATCCATCTGTGCCTTGCTATAAAAATATTTTTTTGGCAGTCTGTATACCCTCACAGTGTCCTCCAAATATTGCTCAGACTTGACTTTATCCTCTGCTGTGTGTGTGCAGCCTGGGCTGTGATTAGAGAGAGAGAGAGAGAGAGAGAGAGCGGGAGAGAGAGAGAAAGAGGGAGAGAGAGAGAGAGAGAAAGGAGAGAGAGAGAGATGGAGACAGAGATAGAGAGAGAACTCCACCCTGCCCACAAATTGAGGCACAGAAAGAATAAACCCAGGCTAGAAAGTGCACACTACAGGCATCTGTGCTCTTCATCTGCAATCAACTTTCTGTTCCTATCGTATTTCCTGCCATTCCTTTTCTTTCCCCTCTCATCTCTCCAAATGACTCACTTTACCTTTCGTCTCCTCTAATTAATCTGCAGTTTCTCATCTCCTCACCTCTGCCACTCTCCTGTTATTATTCTGTACTCCTTCGACCTCCCTTCATCTTTAATAATGCTGCTTCAGTCTGTAATTAATCTGTACCAGTGTTAAAGTTTAGATTCTTTTATGTACTTTCAGTAATTGCATTTGTAGATTGTAACATGCAACATCAAGAAAATGCTTAGAGTTATTAATGATTTATAAATACAAACTACTCTATCTGGTTTAATGACTAATAATTCATGGGCTATTTAACCTCTATTGAATACTGTACGATCCCTTAAACTCTCATTTTAAACCATCTTTATAGCTCAGCAATGTTGAATTCTCAAATCTGATTGGTCAAATTCTCAAATGTCGACCGACTTACTATAACTCGTATTAATGCACTTGCTGTTTCTATGGTAACAGCTAATTCACATGGATATGTTTGGCAGATGCACACCATAATAAAACATTTTCACACAACAAAGAAAAACATTTAGTTGTTGATATTGTGAACCTTTTCTGTAAGGATACAGTTATTTAACAATTATAGAAGGAGTCTCCAGTGTCAGTAATTTTAGGAGATAGGAGATTCGTCAGGATTTTGGGAATGGGTGTTTATAGCTGCTATAAGTCGTAACTGGAGCTAACTTGTTTTGTGATCTTTCAACAAACATTGAATGCAATGTAAATATAAACTGATTTTCAAAAATGGTGTGATTGGAAGCAAGTGGAAACAGTAGCTCAGGTTGATTACTTTTCACAGCTCACCAATAACAGCACACACACCAAAATTTTTATATTTCTTAAATAACTACTATCAATTATGTAGTGAAATTAACAGAGAAATTATGTTGTTATGGGAATGTCCATCCAACCATTATATTAACCACCAAGGCAGGGACAACCCTAGACAGGGCACCAATCCATCGTAGGGAACACACACACTCATGCACACACTTACACACTAGGGGCACTTCAGAGACACCAATTAACCTAACATGCATGTCTTTGGACTCTGGGAGGAAACCGGAGTACCCGGAGTAAACCCACATGGACATGGGTAGGACATGCAGACTACACACAGGAAAGGACCCAGACCGCCCCACCTGGGGATTGAACCTGCGATCTTCTTGCTATGAGGTGACAGTGCTACCCACTGAGCCACCCTGTTATACTGGGTCAATACTGGGTCATGGGGGGTGCTGGTGCCTATCCCAGCTCTCATTGGGTGGAAGGCAAAGAAATACCCTGGACAGGTCGCAAGTCCATTGCAGGACAGACACACAGACAAACACACCACTTTAGTATGTCCAGTTTGCCTGACTGCATGTCTTTGGACTGTTGGAGGAAACCAGTGGAAATCTATACAGACACAAGGAGAATGTTCAAACTCCACACAGAGAGGACCCTGACCCAGCCCTGGAATCAAACCCAGATGCCCCATGATTTGAGCTGACAGCACTACCCACTCCACCACCATGCCACCTGGAACATTCCAAACAAACCATGTGTTTTTACAGGCACGTACTTTTGTGTAAATTGAAAATATTTTCCACACTCACTTTTTTCCTGGACTGTAATTAATCTCCTGTCCTCTTCCCTGGAAGGAATCTGTACCTCATCTCCTCTCCTTTCTTCTACCATCCTCTGTAATTAACCTACTGCTCATCTCCTCCTTTCTCTTCCCCCTTCCCCTCCTCTGTAAATAATCTGCAGATCGTCTCCCATCTTCCTCTCATCTGTATTTATTCTGCACATTCTCTCCGCTGCTCTCATCCGTCCCTGTGTAATTAATCTGCTCATCCTCTCCTTTCCTTTCTTGCCCACCTCTTCTGTTCCTGTCTTCTTTGTTCATCCTTATCCTGTTCCAGCCTTTATTCATTGCACTAAGGGACACCCCCCCCCCCCCTTCCATTTCTTTCTCTCTTTGAATTATTGTTTCTAGCCAGCAGCCAGCAGAGTCTTTACTTTGTTTTAGGCACTTTATGAGCTGCTGTTACACTATCAGATAGGACTTAGAGAGTCTAATATCATTCTCTAGCAGAGATAGTCTATCAGGACACATACACAGACGAGCAGAATGTATGCTGCGGTTATCTGATCTGACCAGCTTTCCATGTAGCGCTAAAGTGAGTCTGCCTTTAATATTCAGATGCTCAGACTGAATCATGTGTTCAGTGCATCATGAATGATGTGTTATGGGCGGAAATAATCTGTTCTCAAGGAGCAGCCTGAGAAACATCTTGTTTTTTTTCACATATATTGAATAATAATTCCTTGATGTTCCCCAAAATCTCATAAAACACCAGAAGAAGGTACTAGAAGTCACCAAATAGTTTATTATTCCAGAATCTATGAAAATGTTAATTAAAAAAAAAACCTCCCAAAACCTAGAGACTCATTCATACCCTTGGGAGACTTGTTTGTTCGCATGACTTGCATTTGCATAATGGAAGATGATTGGCCCTTATATTTTATGATGCAATAATACATTCCTAGCACACGTTCATTATTAACATTCATACTAACACAGCTGGATTTTCATTTCTTCTTGATCCTTGTTTGTGTGTTGTCTGTGTTCTCAAAGTAGAGGCTCTGAATGAAATATTTGATAAAAGTCTGTTTTCTAAACTCGACTTTAAAGGAGCTGTTTGCCATTTTTAGCTTTGAAGTAGAGGGCAAAATATTGACAATTTTCTGAAAAAGTAGCATGGCTGAGCAGCTCTTTTTGAGCAGGAGGCAGGGCTAATTTCTGGGCCAGAAAAATGCTACCCTGAAATAATAGAAACCATCCAGATTTATTTATAACATCATGATATTGTCAAATCATATAGGTATATTTGGAATTGTTTAATTTATTAAGTATTGCGTGTCCATGAACGCTTTCGATCATTGCATATTGCATCTTTAAAAATAGTTCTATGGAAAAAATCCACTTGTAATCCTAACAAAACTGATTACAATGTTTTGAATTTACAGGAATAAATCAAGGAAGTCGGAGAAAGACGCCTTGCCCTAATATATCCTCTCTTTCGGTGCCCAGTACATGTCAAGGTAAAGCGAAAACAATGAATTAAGCTGGATAAAGTATGGATGGATTGCAGCCCAGACACAAAAAACAGAGAAATATGTGGAGAGAAACTGAGAGTAAGAAACTCTATCCAACTTGGAGGTAATTAACATCAGGGAAAGAGCCTCAATGTCCCTTTGCAGCCCCTGAGTAATCCATAGTGGCCCGATACTTGAGAAGGGAAAGTTACAACATGGACAACAGCCAGAGCAAACTTTTAACAAGTTCAAATGTTACTTAAAAGAAGTTGTAAAAACAAAGAATGTGAAACAAAGACAGGAAAAGGGTGGATATTTTCTGATACACAAACCAGATGCTCTTGGTGTGCTGCTATATGATCCGAAGCTGTTTTGACTCTAAAAGACATGGGCATTATTTCCAAACTGCATAGCACAGGCTTTGTGGTCAATACACTGCGGTGGAGCTCCACCCGTAACTGACCTTACCAGAACCAAAAGATTTGCAACAATCCACTCTAGTGCAAGAGAAAGCCAATCTGTTCTCTCTAGAGAGTTTCCCTACTTATTTACTACAAAGTCGGCTGGAAAGAGACTGGATTTATCCCCTGATTTATTCCCTGGCAAGAGACCGAGCACAAATTAGCCCAGAAGACAGAACTGCTGCTCCTTTATTTCTCTGTCACTACAATTTAACATCTTTAGTGTCTATACAGGGATTTAACATTGGACAGGACATCACTCACTCACACCTCGAGTGCATAAAAGCTCAGATTTTACCTAAATTCTATCTAAATTGAGGTCTTACTCGAAGGAATTGTAACATGTAAGCAGGGTTGAGAGAAGGTTAAGAACATGGATATTGGGATCTCTTGAGAGGCTACAGAAAAGTTTTCATCATAACAAGCTAATAGTCTGCTTGCTAATCAGTACTTTAACTGCAAACTGACATAGATTTGTAATCTGTGCAAGTTCTATGTGTCACATTTAGGTACTGAAACTTTAGATATTGCTCCCCAGTTTCCAAATAATCTCCTTACCATCTTACGAGGTCTGTCCGGAAAGTAACGTGAATGAATTTCCTGCTCTCCATAGGGCTTACACATAGGGAGATGTTTTAATCTTGGTTAACAAGAAGAAATCACATGGAAACAAGTCAGGCTATAGGGTAGATTGTGGAAGGAATGGAATTTTTTTCAACCAAGTATTCTCTCACAACCAGTGAAGTGTGACTCGGTGTGTTGCCATCATGGAGGATTCATGAAGAGGCACACACACAAAACTCTCTCCTTCAAACGCTTCAGAACTCCAAGGTGGAAATTTACCATTTGGACTTCTGGTAAGAAGCCTTCTGGTGGTCCTTATGGACAACCCCTTGAGATACAAAAAAGATGATGAACAGTGACTTGATTTTTTATTTGCTCATGCAAGCTTTCTTTGGGTGAGTTGATGCACTTTGTCATTTTGTCTCAGGAACCTACTTGAACACCCATGATTCATCTCCTGTGATCAGGAAATCGGGCTCTCATTAAACGATTGGGTGATGATAGGGTAGCTTGTCTATAAGTTTTCTTCACCATTTCAAGAATTTCTGAAATGCATTTTCACCGATTTTCACACACAATGTGATGGCATAACATTTGCTGCATACTCACTTGTTGTTTCAGTGACAAGGCACTTCAGCAGAAACAAACATCTGGGCACTGCAAAGGCTAGAATGCAACTGAAACGGGTCCTTCTGTTTATCTGAGATCCCACTCTAACTGACCTTGAACCTGCATCCCCAATGCGTAAGTCCCCATATGAATTTCATTCTCATTACTTTCTGGACAGACCTCCTATAATCCATGTTGCGTTCTAAACGATACAGTCTCTTACCACAAAATGTCCCAGGTTAAATCTAAATCAAAGCCATAACTGTTTAGGTAAGGGTACAGTTATGAACCAGAAAAATATCTTCAGTCAAACTTTAGCCTTTTCACATTAAGCATTTGTGGATACATGTAAACAAGCTAACTTATTATATAAACATGTTTATTTTGCTAAATTGGGCTGAACCGGTCAGAAATGTTTGTGCTTGGATGGTGTTAAAGCTGGTTTACACAAGATTTTATTGGGATAAGTGACCGTGTCAAACCAACTTTAGAAAGAATACCCAAATCACAACAACAACACAATTTTAAAATTAATTTATTATAGTTTCTTTTTTCATAGAATTCATTATTTTTCTGTTCAGGTTAACATAGAGCCATTCATATACAGAACAAAAAGTCTTTCTTATTAATTCATAAATGTACACTCTTTCATCTTTACCCACAGAGGAGGGAAAAAAATCATTTCGTCTCAAATGTCTGCACTCTTTTGTGTAAATACATCAGAATCTTTTTTGTTTTTGTTTTTTTTATTCTCTCACTCTGCTGGGACCGGTGTTTTAGTGAAGTGGTTTGAACCCTGACTGGGACACAAATGGAGAAAGAAATGCAGAAATTTGAGCACAAAAGGAGAAGAAAGGAGATGCCAAGCCACTGAAAAACATATACACAATTACACAGAATGTTTTTTTTCCTCTTAACCGCATCCTCTTGAGAAAAAGAAAAAAACATAATAAAAAAAACAAAACAAATGAGGCAAAGACATGACAAGACTGCTTAGTGTTTAGCCTTCCGTAGGCTCTGAAACAGAAAAACGTACAGGGACAACAGAATGTCGTGTAAATCTTGCAGCCTGGATCTGAAAGTATGAACGTTTTATAGAGACTGAGGGTTTGTGTTAGACGCTGAGGGTCAGTAGGGTTTACTTTGTGCCTGATCACTCAGTCTGAGACGATGCAGCGAGACAGACAGCGGGACCGATGGCTGGACAGATTCGGCTGAGGCGTCTCATGCCCTCTAGTGGCTATAGTCTGACATCAAGTGACAGAATTGAGATGCACTCCAAGGTCATGGTCATGGCTGGAGGCATATCGTAAGCGACAGCGTGTAACATAGCGTAAGTGTTAACGACAAAAGCAAAAAGAAATTCATTTTCAGAAAACTGAAAGACAAGCTGCCGGAAGTGGAAATCACTGAAAACACACACACACACACACACACACACACACACACACACACACACACACACACACATATACATATATATATACAGGTACATACAGGGGTTAGACAATGAAACTGAAACACCTGTCATTTTAGTGTGGGAGGTTTCATGGCTAAAGTGGACCAG
>JAOUQY010000013.1:3768831-3784033 GCA_028566355.1 Doras micropoeus
AATGCAGAAATGTACTCAATAAAAAATTATTTCCACTGATAACATCAGATTCAGATTTAAACCTGATGATTCACAAAAAAAAAGAATAAATAAAAAAACTGATGCAAGTTAATGAAATCCACAGAGACCATCCATTATTAAAATTTCTTCTGTCCTGCTCCAACTAAAATAATTGTAATCGAAAAAAAAAATAAGCTCTTAATCTCATGTCTAAACTCAGTGCCAAGGA
Organism: Doras micropoeus; assembly: GCA_028566355.1. NCBI lineage: Eukaryota > Metazoa > Chordata > Actinopteri > Siluriformes > Doradidae > Doras > Doras micropoeus. Next base: position 3,769,061 of record JAOUQY010000013.1, read on the forward strand.
TTTACAAATCTTTCTCTGTCAATGGACCATTATTCTTTCTCCTATCTAACCAAAAAAAAAATCTAGAGAATGTTATTTGATCTCAAAGTAACAGGACTGAAAAAACCCCCAACAAAATAGACGGCCTCTTTGGACTTTCATAGTAAGTGGCTTGATAATATACATTATAGACATTATAGACAGTGCAGGAAAAGACCTTCATCCTTGACTAATGACCTGACTAATGACGGTTCAGTGGAGAGAGGACAAGTGTGAAAGAGTCAGACAGTCAAATGTGTATTGAGTCAAACAGGTTAACCAAACATGTGCGCACACGCGACACACACACACACACACGAGCACACACACACACACGCGAGCACACACACACACACACACGCACACAGAATCCACATTGCGCATCAGGTAATGGTCTGAGATGAGTCCTGACTCTGCAGTGTGTGTGTGTGTGTGTGTGTGTGTGTGTGTATTTGTGTCCATCTGTCACTGGGTGCAAAATCATCAATACGGCTTTTGATCTACTCAGACACAACATACGGGACAAATGCGCACACACTTTTTTTTTGTTGTGTCTGCACCGCTGCTCTGTGTTTTAAAACGATTTCATTGGCTGCTATTTTTGCACAGGATCCGACTGTGGCATGCTTACAGATCCTGCAACAGAAAGAAAGAAAGAAAGAAAGAAAGAAAGAAGAAAAAAAAAAACAGAAAGCAGCAGCAGCTTATGGACAGGCAGAATTCCCTGATGGATGGGTTAAAATTCACAGGTAAACAAAAACATATATATAATAATAATAATAATAAAAAAAAAGACAAGTGCATATCAGATATGTTTCAGTAATTTCAGTTCAAAATGTCAATTTTATATCAACAGGAAGAACAGACAGGAACAAGTCAAAGATGGATAGACAGTGCTTCAAAACAAACAAAAAATATATATAAAAGGTGATAAAGATTAAATAGCTCTCTGGTTCATAATCACTCTGTTTTTTCCGGGTCCTCCATCACACAATTATTTTCCCTTTTAATTTTTGATAAACAGGATTGGAATAAATTAGATAATTAATGTAAACAGCGACAAGGACAAGAACAACCAGCTCATAAATCATTACATGTTTGAATAGCAAACAAAATCCAACAAGACAAGGACGTTCCATAGCTGAGACAGAAAGAACGAGAGAGAGAGAGAGAGAGAGAGAGAGAGAGAGAGAGAGAGAGAGATCCCTAGTGCAACTCCCATAGAAGTGAATTTCTAGTATGATTAGTAAGAACAGCTACAATTTTGGGCAGCAGCCAATATCAGTGAGCTATCCCTTGTTCACCTCACATTCAGCAAACAAATGAAAGCGTTCCGGGACTCACAAGCCCGTATAAGATGTAAAAAGTCGAATAAAATGTGGCACTTTAATGATGTACAGGGAAATAATGTGCACCTCACAGGAACCATCCACTCTCCAGTGGCCCAAACAGATTTCCTTTAACGCCACTGACTTTTCAGGCTCTTTGTTTTCCACTGAACGCTGAACCACTTTTTACCCCCTCTCAGGGTGGACGGCAAAACACTCAAAGCAAATTCAGCTCATTTCCGCTCACCTATTATAAGTCAGATAATTGGATCGTTCATAAGGCCATTAAAACGCATGCCATGTTTCGATTCGTTGCCTTTGAGGAGCACTTTTCATTAACCAGGTCAGTGTTCCCCCATGTCCCCCATGTCTTTCTCTCCCTCTGTCTCTGCGTATAGGCACGTTTTCTCCACAGGAACCTTTTCAGGAACCTGGGAAAACATTTCTATCCCAGGAACCTTTGCAGGGATAGTACAAGCACTTTAGGAACATTTTAACCACAAGAATCTTTACAGTATATGGGAATCTTTGGCCATATTTTCAACCCAGGAACCCCTACAGGAATTCATGAACTCGGGACGTTTTTCTATCCCAGGAAACTTTTCAGGGATACCAAGCACTTTGGGAACAGTTTCATCACAGGAACTTTTACAGAATGTCAGAAACTTTGGCCACATTGTCAGCCCAGGAACACTTACAGTTCCACATTCAGGAACTTGGGAAGGAATATTAACAGGAATTAAACCCAGGAACACTTACAGACATTCAGGCCCAAGTTCATTTTTCTATCCCAGGAACCTTTTCAGGGATACCAAGCACTTTGGGAACATCACAGGAACCTTTACAAAATGTCAGAAACTTTTGCCACATTTTCAACTCAGGAACTTAGAGGAATTCAGGAAATTTGGAAGGAATTTTTATAGGAATTTATCCCAGGAATGCTTACAGGAATTCAGGACCACGGGAAGGATTTTTTCAGAAACTTTGGCCACATTTTCACTGCCAGAATATTTATAGGAAGTCACAGGAACCCTTTCAGGGATACAGAACCTTTGGACTTTCTTTCCCACCAATTTTAGTATGGGGTCATAGTTCCAGGAACCTTTTTTTTATTTCCTTCTCTAAGGAAGCTTTAGCCAAGTTTGACTCAACACAAAGTGAAGTTACTGTTACCATTCTTTTGGTCATTACTTTCCCAAATTGTTTTATTCCTTGGATACCGAAGCTACTACCAAGGAACTGCAAAACCCTTCAAAGTAAAGACATTCTTATATCAGAAAATTTAAAGATGATTATAAGTGTGCTTATGTGGAGCAAGTCCAGCTGTACGTTTTTTTGCTAAAGTGGTAAGGGGAAGTACCAAGCATTAGGAATTCTTGATCCTGATCGGAATTTTGCGCGGAATTCCGATTCTTGATTGGTTTTTGGAATTTATTTTTGTTATGACATGCAAAGCACAGAACTGTGGGTTTATACTGTGACTTCTGTATAGAATACAGAACAACACAACTTCAGTCTCAACATATTTTACATTCATTGTGGTGTTTGTATTGTATTTTTGTCTAGACTATTCCAAACTGAAAGCATCAAGGCTTTCCTACCATCCCCCCTTCTCCTAACAAGCTGAGAATCAAATTTCTGATTTCAGTTGGCCGTGGAAGTTTATGCTACGCTGGCCAAGACTTCCTGCAGCACAATATTCACACTTATCTGCTCTCTCACCATATCCGGAGGACGCCTCGAATAACAGGCGTCCCTGTCAACAAGTTTGGATCTTAAATTTTAATTTTAACATATCTATAGGACAGGAAATTGCTTTGGCCCCCAAGTATGGTGGGGCTCCTTGAAGGCTGATCAGTTACTTCCACGGAAATATTGAATGCCAAAATGCTAGCGGCTGTGTAAATGTTCCAACGTCTTAGGAAAGCAAAATTCCCTCCATCTCCTTAGCATGTTCTCAACTTGTTTATTATGCACGCAGGCATGGTCAAGAAGAAGCCAAGCAAGCTTGATAATGTCATGCTTATTACAGTGTATCATTGAAATAAGCCCAGGCGACAGGTTTGCTAGCAAGTTTTTTATACTTTGCACTGCATAATTACTTTTGCTGGCAAGCTAACATTCAGTTAACAATTATATTGTGTAATTTAAACCAATAGCTAATTTTGTTGGGTAGCAAACTTAGCTAATATCATGCATCAACTATTATATTGTGTAATGAAAATCAGTAGATCATTTTGCTAGGAGCTAGCTAATTTTGTGTTGCACAAATTGTCAATGTGTCATTAATACTAGTACCCACAAGCAAGCTAGATATGATGCAACCATGTCCACTGCAAGCTAGCAAACTAAGTAAATTATTAATTTGATCAAGTTTGCAATAGGATTTGGCCTTTTTCAAGCCTGAAACGGGGCAAAAATCAGCTGTGCTTATGAGGAAGGAAGTGCGAGATGTCCACAGGGCCTTCATTCTTTCTGAACTAAGCCCTGCCTAAAAGCATAACAGAATTTCGCACTTGTGTTACTGTCCACCGGTGACTCATCACTTGGCTGATGTGTCACCAAGCGAGTGCATTTCCAGCTGTGCGCGTGCATCTGTAATGCGTGTTAGGATCCAGGATCCTGGCTGTAAACACAGCGCTGCTGCATTGCAGATGTGACAGGGTACAGCGGAGCTTTGTCCCGAACGCAGCAGCTTAGAGAGCGACGCTATTAAAGCGCTTCCTCTTAATCCTCTTGCTGTTCTGGCTCAGCGCTCGGCGCGAGTGCACACTTGGGGGAGTGAGAAACTGCGTCAGCAGCGCGGAGAGACTAAAGACGACAGCAAAGGGGAATCTAGAGCATCCTCCTACAGATTCTGGTCAGTTATTGAGAGAACAGGTTGGCAAACAGACACTATAAACTCAGCTCATCTCTGAATCGCTCGATCTCTATGTGCTTTAAATGTACAGATTTAAGTTGAGCAGAACGGATTCAATCCTATTGCAAAGTTCAAACAATCCCTGAAGCCACGTTTTTTCAAAACGGGGACTGAATATTTTTTATTACAGTGGTACAGATCACAATCTGAACCAACAAAAGTGGCATATGGTGCATGTACGTGTGACATATATTTTGTGAGCCAGGCATCAGAACAATGACCCACGTTGGCCTTAATGCACTTATCAGGGTTGTGTATTATACCTGGTTGTATTTTTATCCAACTGGAAACACAGCAAGAGGTGGTAAAATGGATAAAGCTGTCCAAACAGTGCCAGAAATTACAATGCAAGTGTACGCTTGCAGGTATGCTGCAGTGCACTCTGTTCTCTTGCGCTTTGTTTAGTGTCATATCTCCCGACATCACGTGCTGTGTTTGGTTTGTTTAGATGCCTGTGGTTCGTATTGTGCTCATACTTCAAATGAACTGCACCAGAATTTCAAAAATAATATTCACACTTACTCTAACGAACCGCACTAACAGAGCAATCGCACCAAATCAAACCAAAGCTGACAAGTCTGAACGCACCCTAAATCATTCTTTAAATGGGAAACATTGACTTTTGTTACAAGATGCATATTTGGTAACAGAACAGAACAGAATGCATGCGAATTAGACATGCATTTGGATTTGAAAGTGTACGTGACGCTCGATTCATCTGTTTAAGAGGTTAATAAACGAATGATCCAGCCCTTTCAGTCGGATCAAAGTTTCTTACAGGTATGTAAACGTAGCCACGTTGTTTTAAATGGTGTTGACTTTGCAGGCAGAATGGTATGTCACCATGGAAACAGTCCAGCCTGATGCCGAAGGGCAGAGCTTGGCGTGCCCGGATGAGCACGATGCCCATCAAACCCTCATCATCCTCTGGTGCGAAGACAGAGGAGGGCACAAACACTCCACCTAAGCAGCTCGTGTGGGGAAAAAAGTCCCACTGTCATAAAGCCGAGGTTATTTTTGGCAGTCAGGGACAGCTAAAAAGCCGCCAAGGAAGAGGAATGCAGGAGGGGCGTATATGTGTGTGTGTGTGTGTGTGATTGTGGGTCAGATGCGGAGAGGACATTTGACAGAAAGAAAGATGCTGTGTGGAACAGGAAGCATTGCAGGAATCATGGTTATTTTGTTAAAAGCAAACCCAGAAGATTCTTTTCTTCGCTTCTTTTTCTGCCTTCATTTGGCACACACGAGTGGTTTTGCTGCAGTGTTGAGCTCGGCCTCTCTTTCTCTTTCACACACACACGGGATGTGGACGCCCCATGCTGAGGACTTTCTGACCTCATTTGAATGCTGGGATTTTGCTGATCTCTCTCACAATAACCCCCCCCTGCCCTTTAGTTTAATACCTCCGCCATTCATACTCCCACAATGACACAACACACATTGCTGCTTGAGATAATATGAGAAACAATTGAGGTGTGTCTAAACAGTGACGTTTCCATCAGCTTTATGTGTACACAAAAAAACATCTCGGTTCCATCCAAAGGGATTTTTTGTGCCGCACCTTACGTCAAGTAATTTCACATGAAAACTGATACCCTATAAGTTTTGCTTTGAGAGAAATAGGTTGTATTGAACACATTTCCATTATGAATTTCTTCTATATTGCAAAGTCTGTGCATATTTTTTTTCATTTGGCTACCCTGCCATTTACATCGCCTGCGGCACCTGATGTAGGAATTCATCACTGGCCTTTTAAATTCGTCCATTGTCCATTTCCCATCTAATTTAAACAGCATGTTAATTTGGAATGACTTGTAAAGGTTCTGCTCTCATTCCCATTCCAGGATATCCTGCTTTTTGGGGCTTTTTGTACATAAGAGAGAAATGAAACCAAGGATTATGTGTAACTGTAATACATGGAAAAAATTATGTGACAAACTCAAATGCTAAAGGGTTTGTTAATATAACTGATAATTGCTGTTTGATCGAATCATAAATCTGCCTGAGAAAGACTTGTCAGGACAGAAGGATAGAAAGAGAGGAGGGACTATTCTCTTCTCCTCTGTGGCCTGCTCTTCAACTGAAATGGTCTCCTGCTGTGTTGAACATTACCGCCATCCATAATGTATTCACTTCTAACTTACTTAGGCAGAGGAAAGGACAGACCTACTCCTACCCTCTTCTCAATTTCTACCAAGCCTTTACTCCGTGCTCCAACACTTTTCTTTTCTCTTCTATTATTCATGCATGACCAACATTGTCACCAAGATCAGAGCCATTTTTCTTTCTTCATATCTGAACCCTATGAGTGCACTTAATCCCACTGGCCAAGAGTGCAAAAGTACATCACCACACTGGCTTCAGCAATCAGGGCTGACTCTGGACTTGAAAGTGCTGCGTTAACTAAACACCATGTCACTCACATTCAGAAAATGATCCAAATTTAGGACTCTTTTCCTCTTTCATACAGAAATTGCTCCACTGACTACCTGGTGTGGTTTTTAAAAAGAGACAAATATATAAGATAAATCCATAGGGTTAGTTTTCATTTTTAAAAATTGCAAGCAAAAACGGTAGGAGTGCACCAAGTACCATGAAGGCCAGTCACATAAACATACACACACACACACACTTTCTCATTATCACTCACACACAAAGGGTCAGAGTGTAATAAACTCATCACTAATGGAGTGGTCTGGTACAGTCTCTTAATGAATTCTGCATATCCACTGAGCAAACAGCAATAGAAACAAAAAAAATTATGTTTCACTTATGTTCATCCATTGCTATGGCTGGTCCCACCCTTCTCTTCCAGGGACTGGATGGTGGTAAATAACCTTTGGGGGTTGATCCAATGAGTAAGAAATGGGAAAAAGGATGTTAGGCAGAGTTTGGTTCCCTTCCTCCCCTGACATCATTCACTGGGCCCTATTTTCCTTTATTATCCAGATGAACTACAATTAAACACCACCTTGTCTCCTCTTTAACCCCCACTCAGAACAGGCTGCTTAACGTAAGGGTTCTCCAACAGGTAGCGATAGTTCTCATAATTATCTAACATGTACTTGGGGGCATACATGTGCTCTTTAGGGTCCGTGGGAGGGTATTCCTGCACAGTGCCATCAAACCAACCCCCAGTCCGGATCAGCTCACGAATGTAGTTAAGGTCCCGCTTGTCCTCATAATCACCCCAACGGGGGAAATCACCATTCTGGGCAGATACAAGTTTGAAGTAGATGCCCTCAGGTGTGAAGCACCAGGAACAGTGCCACCCGGCAAAGTGGAACGGGCTTCCAACTGACCACTGCACCAGGATGTGCCCTGTGTCATTCTCATATTTACGGAAATTAGGCATGGTGTAGTACTCACGCCGGCGCAAGCGGATACCGTCATTTTCATAGACCTCCTTCAGCATCCCCACTGTGCATCCTGAAACCACTTCAAGGGAGCCAAACTGCTTCCAGAAAAAGCCATAGAGTGATTTGCGCATATGGATGGCAAATGGCTCAGTCCAGCCATCAAACAACTTGAGGAAAAGAATGCCTTCACGGGCTGGGATCTCGTCAGCATCATTGATGAGGAAAACATCATCAGGTCGTGCACCCTGCACTCGAGCCATGCCATTCCGTGTAAGGAAAGTGCGCAAGTAGTCATCAGCAATCCAGCCATCCTGTCGGCCACCTTCAGGAAAGTGGTCCAGAAATACATAAAGGATCTTATGACGCATGTAGTCGTAAGTGCCATTGAGCAGCAGATGCAGGAAGCTCAGTGGGCGCCTCTCTCCGTATGCTGTGAAGTTGGACTCGCATACTAGGAAGAGGTCAACAGCATCAACGAGCTCATGGAAGCGGGCATGGAGAAGGTCAAACTCATGGTTGATGTTAATGGCATTAATGATGCGCCGTGGCTTCTCACGAGGTGTCAGTCTCTCTTTCGTGGGCAGGTTTGAGTGGTACACCATTGTAGGCACTCCACAGTAGGGACCATGCCAACCAGAACGACATACACACTTTACAAGACGCTTGCCGCGTCTAGGCTTCACTCGGGTGGGACTGGAGTCTTCCACCAATTTTGTTTGAGCATTGGAGTCCTCTGCAACTTGCAAGATGTTCCTATGAAGAACCCCAGCCACTGTAGGCTTACCTTTGCCTGCCCCAGAATCATCTCTTGGGGGCACTATCTCTGTCCCCTGCCGAAAACACCGAGCGCCAGCTTTGGTGCGGACAAAGTAGGGTTTGGTGTCCTCGTGGAGGATGAATTGGCGCTTGTGTAAGTCACCTAGAAACATGATGGGGTCTGGAGTCGAGGCACGCTGAAGTTCCTGCTTCTTTACTACTAAGCTGGGAGTATTCGATCTCACAAGGTCCATTCCCTGGCCCACTGCACTACTTGGTTGCCACATGATCAACTTCATGTCTTCCTTCTGCTCTCATTCCACAAAGACAATAAAAAAGTAAAGATGTGGTCAAAGTTTGAAACACAGGTTTAAATTATACTATATGGCTAAAACTATATGGACACTTGACCAGGTTGGTGTGGATGAACTTGAATGGCCTGCACAGTACCCTGACCACAGACTGCACTCCAGGCCTTCTTGCCTGTTATCACTCAGTAAATACTTTGAGGGTGAATGGATAAATCCCTATAGCTACATTTTAAAAGCTAGTGGAAAGCTTTTCCAAGAGAATGGAGGCTGTAATAGCAGCTAAGGGAGGACCATATTAATGCACATAAGGGTGTGATGGTCAGGTGTCCATAATACATTTACCCATAAAGTGTTTATACAGTAGATTTCACACATATAAAGCCTTTTGGACACCACAGTAATATACAAAAGCAACAGTCTGCTTTACCTCAGGGTCTATATCTCTGAGTTGTGGTTCTTCCGGTCTCACCCAAGGCTGTGGTGCTCTGGGTTCTCCAGCCATGTTCACTTCCACTCCTGCACCCATGCCCCCGGTTTCTTCCTGAGCCCGGTGCCTGGTCTCTGAAGGTCTAAGTACTGGTGGGGGTCCCTCTTCAGGAGAGGCACTGGACAGTGGGGTGGCTTTCTCTTTCCAGAAAAATCCAGTCACCATTATAAAGGACTTGATGTTTGGGTAGGGTGCTGTAAGTTCCCGTAGCAGAGACACGTAATGGAGGGCCTTGTAATAGTGCAGGAAAGAAATGACACACAGCCCTATGGTGCAAAGCAAAAACACTCTGTGACGTCGCATTTTCATCCTGTAAATATAAGGGGGGGGGGGGTGAGAAAAAGGAAAACATAATTAGAAATATTGGGATTTTAAACTCATTTGTTTTTTTTTCATGTATTTAATTCAGATTAAATGCACATAAATCTAAGGATAGATAGACCACACAGCATCTGTTTTATGGTGGAGGTCAGGTTAGTTTAATGCAGGACCCTCTCCCATCATTTAAGGTCATCTCACTTGCTCCCAGCATCTCATTCATCTTTATGTTCTGTATCGATTGCAGTCCACCTTAAGCAGAAAAACCAGACAGAAGCAGAGACACCCAATCTGGCTGAAATAGCATCTGATACACAGGCTGAATGTCAAATTGTTCTGGCCTAGTGCCCATGGCCCTCCATTTTGTAGCTAAATCTAGAAAGGTCATATTTTTCATAGCTGGGTCTGCCGCAAGAGTAGAAAATAGTTATGAAAGAGAGCAAGAGACACTCTGAAGGAAAAAACTTCACACAGTCTGATGATGAGAAGGAAGCCATTGTGGCTCTGACGTGACCCTTGTCAAAGAGACTTCTAGCATGTCTTCAACTGTACAAGCTGTGTGCATGATGGGAAAAAAAGTGAATTGACAAAAAGCGAAAGAGAGTGTGTATTTAACTTTATTCACTTCTTTCTGCAGGTCTGATTTCCTGTTTCTCTGTGTTTTATTCCTTTTCTATTCCCACTTGCCTATTCTTCTTTTCCAGGCCTGCATGCCCTATCTTTTTTTTCCTGCTTTCCTTCCGCTTCTCTCCTCATACAGAGTAGCAGCAGGGAAGGTGGTTAAGGGTTTGGAGAGAGTGTGACAGGAAAGAATGAACAAACGTGACTGTATGAATAAAAGGCTTCTTCTTCCTCTAAACATTACGGTTACTGGGCACTCAGAAAGAAAGCTATTAGCATCTTTTTTAAATGCACAGCTGCAAAAAGCAAGACAATGTAATAGGGTTTAAGTAATTGCTAATGAAGTCGGGGCAGAAATTAACAAGTGCTGCAGAGATGAGCTCATTTTTGAGAAATGGTGACACTGCCTTTTTGGAAAGCCAGTTTTGAAAGACTTGAAATGCGATGGTTCTTGCTCCACTCCACTCCTATTGGCTTATTCTGAGCAGTGCAAAGAAGTTGGCATGAACCTTTTTCTTACTTCTTATCAGTTTCAGTATGTGTCTGGACACAAGGCACACCCTAGCACAGAAACGGCATCTGGGTGCTTGCTTGCTTCGTTATGCCCGGAATGAGGTATTTGGCTAAGTACCAAACATTAACGTACACTATTGCATTATTCCTGCTTTGCTATTTCTAAGCAGAAACTGCAAAACATTCTGTTCTCTTCCACTGGCTCATTTTCCAAATTTAAACATTTTCAGGGTAAACTTCAGCTCATCCATTTTTACTCCACCATGATGACATTCTCACACATCTGGTTTCTCCTGCCTATCAAAGTTCACCTACATAAAGTCTGCCCGAAGCGACAGTACACACTACCAGAAGCAAATTCACATCCTTTTCCCTTCAGCAACATTTTTCATTTTCTCTTTTAGAAACCAGAGACTGTAGCACATGCTTCTTTCTCGCAGAGGATCATCTTTCCAAAGTCTGCAAATCTGCAGGGTTAAAGTTCATCTTGATGAACTCAATACCTCTTGGATCGTCTTCCATTCAAGTGAACTACCAGGCAAATTTTTATTTCCTTAGCCACGCTCATCTGGATTCTGTCTTGTTCTGTTTTCTTTCTTAAGAATGATAAGGTGGCAACTGTGGTAGTAATTCAGACAAGACAAGTGTGCTATGCAAGATAGGAAAACATTCACTGCCAAAAACATCTTAGCTAAGATCGTTAAGTCTTTGAGAGATCACGTGGTCAAATCCTGACAATGCCATAGCCATCAACAGCCAGCGGGCCAAGAGAGCAATTAGGTGATAACATTAGCTGCAATTAGGTGATAACATTGGTAAGAACAAATTTCTAGCAGGAGGAAAAAGAACAAAATTACCATTAGCATGTGTCTATGGCCAAGATGGCATTTTTTCCCTGAGACCTCCAAGCAACAGTAAGAAAACAGCGAGGCAAACCTATGATGTAACCACTACTTAATCATAAGGAGCTTCTCCTGTTTTTTCCCATTCAAAGAGTATTTTTATTGGCTCGCAAGGCTGAGGTTCATCAGTTCCCATGCCAAAGTTTGCCTAGAGGTTGGTAAGAAGAGGAAAATAACCTTTATCATATGTGTGCCTTTGACATCCAGTGTCCTTTCCCCTTCAGTGAATTAGTTGTTCTACCAGGTGATTTATATGTATTTAGACTGACTGCTACTTATCTGAAAAAGAGGGAAGGTGTATTGGCATCAGGGTCAAAAATCATAAAAGCTACAGCTAACATGTATATGTTTACGGTCTTCCCCTGTCAATCAGAAGAATACTAGCCAATCAACCGCATTTACATTACACTTATTGGCATTTGGCAGACGTCCTTATCCAGAGTGTTAATGTAACTGAGCAGTTGAGGGTTAGGGGCCTTGTTTAAAGGCCTAGCAGTGGCAGCTTGGCTGTGGTGGGATTTGAACTCACTACCTTCTGGTCAGTAGTCCAACATCTTAACCACTGAGCTACACTGCCCCAGGGGTTGTAGTTTGGTATGACCCTGCAGATTTGTAGCGGTCATGCTACGGGGAAATTAAAACTCTATCTATCTTTCTAATTATATTCCTTTTTCATACAAAAAAAGCAACAGTTCATGGGCATAGATCTACACTTACTTACATAGTACATACATTCATACATACATACATACATACATCTACACTGCTAATACTCTGTAGTGTGTTTCTTCAGGCACTGATTTTTGTTTCCCCTGTGAAGACTGGTTCAAAACCCCAGGACTCTTAACACTGCCAAGAAGCCAAAACATTTCCACTGCCTCTGGTGTCGCACACACCAATCGAGCCTCTCCATCTCTCCCCCATGGTTTGTTTGTTGTTATAGCCACCTGTTAATCTAAGGGAACACAAATCTCTGGATTGGCAAGGAGACTGCCGAAGGGGCCAGTCAAATTAACAAACCAAATATTTGGACCTTATGTTATGGCAGATTTGCGGATAATAAACAGAGGGTGAAATAGCTCGACAGCAAAACACATAACTGGAACGTGGTGTATTCAGGAGTGCAATGTGTGATAATCGGATGCTAACAAACCTCTTCCAAATGTCAGTCATAGCAGCAGCTGCTGCTGAAGGAGTGGGCGAGGCAGAAAAACATTAATGGCTTTGTGGGTAATAGGTCTCTTAAAATGGTGCATGATTGGATGCTTACCTCATCCACTGACGCTTTCAAAATAGTGACTAAAATGTATTTCTGTCTATTAGCATCTACCTGTTAATTATTTATTTATTTATTTTTACCAGGATACAAGGAGATACAAGGATGTGCAAAGATTCCTGACCAGCTTGTGTGTGTTTAAAGTAGTTAATTAATGAAATGGTTAATTAAATTGTGAAACCATGGTATTTTTAGACTAGATTATTACACCCCCGGTGGGTAACCATGGGAACAATGAAAAAACTGGGTGCCAAAACTGAGTGTAACACAATAAACTTCCTCAACAAACACAAACAAAATCTAAAAACACAAAGCCCTAGACACACACACAACAATGCAAGCCATTTGAGTTCAGAATTGACCTCACTGGAGACTAGAACACTATAAAAGAACATCATGAGTCTACAAAGAAATTCGAACCTAAATGGCCAAACCAGTTCGACCGATATGCCGTGCCATTTTTTGTAAAAAAATATCCCAAATGTTACAAACCTATTCTGTATGACAGAAGGGACAGCTGACTGTAGAAATCTAGGTCAGGGACCTCGCCCTTAAACAATGTCTCCCGGTGGACGGTGGAATGTTCCAGAAATAACTACAAATTGTTTATGCACATAAAGAGAGCTCGTCCATGCTGACGTCTGTCGATAACATTTAGACAGGCCAGGAAGAGCTCAGATGAGCCCATAGTCTGGGGCTGTTTTTTACCGACTTTGCAGACAGCCAGTGAAGATTGTGTCCTTGCAGTGTCCTGGTCTTGGACTCGCATTATACTTTCTCTAGCTGCCAACAGCTGGCTCATGATGATCCCACTGCTGTTAACCTCCTTAAAGCGTGAGCTGGCTATGATCATCTGGACCCTGACTCAAGAAATGCACTGATTTCCTTTTCAGTAAGCATCTCAATCAAAGCTAATAATGATTGTGTGTAACTATTGGATTTAGTGACAAGCCTCGTTAAAGACTCTCCACGTTGAAGGCCATCTGTCGTCTTGGACCCAATTAAAGTACGACAGATGTGCTGTGACTTGGACAACGTTGATGGGTTTTTCTGCAAAGGCGTATCACTTTCCTAATAAAGAATCTCCTACTGGGTGACATGCCTACCTCTAGTGTTTAATATTCATGCCTGCATGGAGACTTTTAGCTGGATCAGATGTGTTGTGCTTCTTTTATATGCTTCCTGGCTATTGAATTAGGAAGTATAACGTTAACATAAATCTATTTTGCTATCACTTTGGTATCCATTTCCCTTCATTGTCTGTCTATGGCTTGATTGATAACCACTGAGTAAGTCATATTTGGAAAAATGAAGAATTAGTTTGCACTGACCACTGAAATGATCCTTTCTTTCCCCATAAAAAGTGGAAAGGTCCATAACAAGTCAGAAAATTGGGTATCGGAGTGGCTTTGTTGCATCTTTTGAACCTTTTGCATGCATATACATCTTTCACCTATAAAAATAATCTAAGGTACACAATTGTACCTTAACAAACCACTCATGGAGCTTTAAAGCTTTACTCTAAAAGCTGATTAATGGAACATCACATGTAAGCACATGTACTAAAGTTACAAAGGATGTACCCTTGAATGTAATGCCCAAAAGCCCAAAAGGATTTAAAATTTAACCAGTCTGAGAGTTCTTTATGAATGTATTACTGAACTTAAAAATCAAAGATAAAAATTGTGACAATACCAGTTGATATCACGACTCTTAACTTTTAGTCAAATAATGGACAAGGGCTCCCAGTGTCATCATTTAGAATCCCACAGCCAAACGTGTGGAATGGGGTCCAATAATATGGCTTAATGTGGATAAGACGGCTTTTTTCAGATGTGTACCAAGCAACATTACCTAAATAGTACCTAAACAGTAAATAAATACTAATAACTTCCAACCGGTGTCTCAAACAAGACAAAGCTTAGAAACATACTTATCAAGCATCTGGATCGCAGCAATGTGACAGCCATCCAAGTATTAGCTCTCAGCCCCCTACAGTACCATTTGAAACTTTGTACTAACCAGTTTTTATGGTACTCCAGTGTAAGATCAAGCTATATGCAACACAATTCACATATGGGGCAGTTATGGTCTTGTGGTTAGGGTGTCTGCCCCGTGATCGGAAGGTCCCGGGTTTGATTCCCGTGACTGACAGGACTTGGCT
>JAOUQY010000013.1:4008895-4019150 GCA_028566355.1 Doras micropoeus
ATTAAAATGATTAAAATGATTAAAATTTTATTATTAAAATAATGTAATTTTTTATAACAGTATGTCTTCAAGTGTTTTATAACTGTGGTATTAATTTATGTATGTATGTATGCATGTATGTATACAGGCGACATAAGAAAGGCATGTATATACAGTATGTACGGTGTGTGTTGGCGGCGAGGAGTCTGTGGGATGCTGGCAGCAGCGGACAACAGCAAGGAACCATACAGATGTGCTGACTGCTCAGTTTCCATGGGAACCACCCCATCCCCCCTTTCTTCTTCATCTTCCCTTTCTGTGTGAAGCATCAATGAAAGCCTCACTTGCTCTCTTTGGTGTCTTTGCGTATGCGTGTTTATGTGCGTATGTGTGTGTTCCTCATCACTCAACTTTTCTTTCGTGCAAGGACGAAGGCGTCTGCTTGGTTAACTGCTAAGCTTGACTGCTTAGCTTCATGTAAGCCATAAAATGTTCTGACACAAATTGACCGGGCACTGTTGTCTGGCTTTTATGAGTCATGCAGGACAATGCGTATGTGTATGTTGAAACATACAATGTGTACTCAAGGTACATGTGGAAATGTGGGTGGTGGCCATGGAAGTGCTCTTGAAGGAGGTGCATTTATCATGTATTTAATCAGACAAAGGCAGAAGGAGAGAGCTGGGAGGTGGGACGAGAAGAGGTGGGGGTGGGGGGGGTGTTATCAAACTGAGTGGCTCCTTCCTACACACACTAAATCAATATTTGTAGACTTTCAGCATGTGCAGGATGGAAGTGTTTGCATGTTCTAGATGGATGGATAGTAGCATTCATACGAAGGATGGAAAAAAAAAAAGAAGAAACGATACCAAGCTTCCAACCCCCCTGACTTTTTCTGTCATTTGCTTAACAAAGAATGACTGCCAAGAGCTTCTTTTGCAGTGCTGCCACGGATCAAACCCCATCCTCCGGGCAAAATACTTCTCTACCCCGACGCTCCTTCTATTCCAGAGTAGCTGAGCCCGTGGGCTCCGGGCCTGATCAGTATTCTGGGGGTAGCATCGTCTGCCTCCTCGCTTTATTGCACTATTTTTAACCTGCTCCCTCCTTAACCTTGACCACGGTGATTGAGAGAGGGGAAGGAAGAAACGGGAGGGGTGTGACGGATGATATTAAAGCTGAGGAATAAAGGTGGACAATGAATAAAAGGGGAAGAAAAGATGAGCAGTGGAGGGGAGGAGGGGTTCAGCAGCTCTGATATGAAATGCTTGTGGAGAGCATGATGATGAGCTGCATCGTTCTGTAAGCTCGAAGAAAAGCTGTAGGTTGGACCAGTGTCCCAGCACTTGCACTGGATCCTGAACATGCTTCCCTGATTCAACACGTCTGAACGTCATACTTTAGTAGTAGGGTCAATTGGGTGTCATAGACAGCAATTTAGTGTGCATTGCACGCATCATAGATTACGTTGGGGTGAAATTTGGTTACTGCACATTCTTCCTGTCTCCCAAAAACCAGCCAGTAGGTGGACTGGCTATGTTAAATTGCCAATAAATGTGTGTTTGAATGCATTACACTGAAGTGTACCAGTTAATGCTTTCCAAGTCCCCCACAGGCTCTTGGAAGGAACGTTGTACAGTAATCACGCTGATGTTTGTTGAGGCCCCAGCACTGAATTCCAATGTCACTTGAGGCAGTGTTGTACGCCTATCACGTGAAATGATTCTTGCCAGCCAACGCCGGTCACGTTCACGTCTTTTTACGGCCACGCTGCTGTCCTAAGTTCGAGGTTTTGCCAGAATTCTTATAGTCACGGTACACCCTTGAAATGCTCATACGTGAAAATCCAAACTTGGCTTCTACCGCCGAAATGCCACGACCCATCTCACGAGCTCCAACTATTAAACCGTGCTGAAAATCACAAAATCAACCGTTTTATATACACTGTTGGACGCACCATATTTTGCAAAGGCTCCAGTACCAGTTTTTCTGGTACTTCAGCGTAGTTGCTATGCAAACGCGGTATGACTGAGCTAATCGACGTCTTTTGACGCAAGTGTGCGATGACGCTAAGCCGGTGATTATATTATCCATACAGCACCCTTTACAAAAGTAAGTCAAACTTTGGCCACCGAACATCTTGGCTGATTGACTACATTGAGGGTAAATTTGATTTTCTGCCAAACTATCCTTTAAAGAAATTACATCCGTTATGAATTACAGCTGTAATACTATGACACACTGCAGATTAAATCCGAGTTGTTTGAGTATACAGTATTACTTGACCAAACATTTTCGCCACTCGGGTTTCATTTCACAGATAAACAAGCTGATGGGTTCTAATAAAATTTCTAATGTCCTGGGTATTAAAAAAAAACAAAAAAAACTGCTACTGTTCATCCGGATCTGTCTACAGCATCTGTACAAAGACTCAGAAAACACTTAGGATTGTTTTACAGCAAGGAACAACCAGAAATGTGTGAAAGCATTATGGCTTGCTGTAGCTTACTTTTTGATTATTTTATATCAAAAAGCTGAAACACTCAGTAATTTCAATTTTGCATTTTTTCCCCCAAAGCTGGTCACACACTGCCCTCAAGTGGCCAGTCTATGTACAGTGTGCATGTGACAGGCTGGATAAAACCCACAATACTCAATGCTAATACACTTGGGCTGCTCCTAAATGCCTACTTCACAACTGTACAATGCAGTTAGGGCTGAAATGAAAGCAGGGACAGACCAAATATTGCTCAATCTTTTAATAAGCTTTGTTTAATTCTTATTTTTCTGCATTATTAAAATGGACGAGTGCCGACTCGTTTGGTCTCGATCCTCCAGTTTCATCCAACTCTTCAGTTCTCCTCATCTGAAAGAAACACAGATGCTTAAGTATACAGTTTTAAAATCAACGCGTTAAGAAAACCAACTACAACCATCAGTGCTATCGATCACTAGTCAAAAAACATGCTTTTCTCTAACATTATACCTTCGTCATCCTCATCTTCATCCTCCTCTTCCTCATCCTCATCCTCGTCTGTGCTGAAGGTTCCGTCAGGGAGGCTGTAGATGCGGATCACTTGCTGTGAACACAAACAGAAAATGGATCACTGATCAAGACTAGATTGCCATTATATCAGCTTCACGCTATTACGAGGAAAGTGCCTTTACAGAAATCGAGAAATTTCTGTACTTTGTGTTTCTGTAATTTCTATCAAATCCTTATAGTCTATAGTGAACAATTACTATTTAAAAAAAACATTCTCTAACATTTTCTGGCCATGAAGTTCAAGCTACAATCCAGCTGGCTCTACTCATCTGTGGAGACCATAATAAGCTTTTTGGAGCAAGATATAGTCAGTGGATTAAAAGAGCTCACAGAATCCTTTCTTTAATTAAGAGTTATTCAAGAGTTTTGTGTGAGGAAGATTAGTGGGGAGAAGACAAGAGATTTGTGTGTTTGAAGCCAGTTACGGTACCGTGTCGGTGAAATTGCCTACTGCTATGAAAGAAGGTGGTTCCTGATGACCTTTTGTTGGCAAAACATTCCAGACTGTCTACAGACTCAGGAAATATCATCTTTGGCCAAACAACTGTTATGATTTTACTGTTTTAGCAGTATTAGAATAATTTCACTACATTTTTTGTGCTACACTCGATCCTCTGAAAATGACAGTGTTTTCATACTGGGCTGAGGTTTATGTGTATTGTAGTTGCTTACCTTGTTGGGGTCTTTGAGGATGAGGTACTTGCCCTCATCCAGTTTGCGGCAGATATCGATAACGCAGCGCAGGATGCCCCATGCGTTCTCCATGCTCAAGTTGATCTGACTGGCAAACTCGTTGGGCTTGAACTGCTGTGTGCCCAGGATCACATGACGCGCAGAGTCCTTCACATGGTAGCGGGACACGTAACTGTGGCGCACACAAAATGGGATTTTTAGCACTTTGGTGGTATAAACCTGATCCAGCCCAAGAAACAGATTTTAGGGCTGCGGTTCAAATCTGGCTCGACAGGAAAATACTAGGTACAAGATAGACACGTGTGTGTGTGGAAATGTATATACTCTCACCCCAGTTTGAGATACTCCGAACCAGCCAGCAGGGCACAGCAGGTCCAGCGTGCCAGTTTGTAGCTGTTGTTCTTCAGCTCTGTGGCCAACACAGCTCCTCTCTGGGAGTCCAGCTTCTGACGCCAGTCCACTCCATTACAATACTGCACAAACAGATCCGTTTCAGCGTGACACACACATTCTCATCTGAAAGCCAGGGAAGGTGGAGGTAGGGTGGTGGGTGTTAAAGAAATGCCCTCTTTTTCATTCTTACCCGTGAGTCCCACTCGTTGAGAGCTTTGATATTGATGAAGGAGAGCTCTCCATTTGCTCCAGTCATCACACCATCATGCTCACAGCGAACAATCAGATCAATATCCTCCCCAAGTTTCCACCTCCGGTACCTACACACACACACACACACACAGTCAATATCCTCTCTACACTTCAGTGACAGGAACTCAATATATTATGACACAGAATTGCACAAGATTTCCACGGACACCAGAAAAAGGCAAATAATTGCCTACGCTCATGAAACCCACATGCAGTGAGTAGACAAATTGAAAACGGACTGCATTTGCATATTGGAAAATGTTTAAAGCCAATATTTTTTTAATGGGAGTGTTTAACCCTATGGATGCTAGGCTATTTTCAGGGTAATTCCACTACATTTAATTTTAAGCTCTTATCTTGATCAGTACAAGGGCTAGCCATACATGCTGTATATGTTTTCCCCAGAACAGTCTGGGCTATCCAGATCTTTCATCAACTGTTATAATAATATTGCAGATATGTTATTAGTCTTTATGTCAAAGTAAATAAAGAATCAGAATCATGATGGTGGGAGACCCTATCTTGGCAATTTATGTCAGACTTATGATGGTGGCAGGGCACAAAATTGGATTAGTGGATTACTCAAATGTCACACAGAGAAACAACTAGTATCACTGGAAATGGTTCTGCTTTTTATTTTGGTATGTGCTACTTTGTGAAGCAATAGGGACTTTGAGCCTCATCTGAAAAGCAGGACTGAATTTGGACACTTCACACAGTCAAGCAACTAGCATTGTTGGAAAGGCCATGCCATTTCATCTGATATACATGGCACCTTGCTGTGATTGATACTTTGTGAGCAATTCAACTGAGAAAGATTTGGAAGCACTGTGCATCTGTCAGGTTTAGATTTGATGTAAATTATAATTTGCTGCATAGACAAACATCTAGCATTGTTCGAAAAGGTCAAGTCATGCAGTCTCATTTGACGTGTGAGCCACCGTGTTAGCAATCCATCCAAGAATAAGGGACATGAATATGATCTCACCTGTATGCTACAGATGCCACCTCACTCTTATCCATATCCTCCTCTATGAATGGGTTTGGGTTAGGGAACTTGTGCCTGTCTCCTCCCTAAAGAAAACACATTCAATGCATATATATCAAAATAATGTATATTTTAAATGTACACTGTCATGCTTGTAAGCAGTAGATATGGTACAGTACTATGCGCAGACACTGCTGGCTGAAATTGTGGTTGATGTACGTGGCCTCCATGGCCAGGTTTCGAGGGGAGTTCAGGGAGTTTCCTTCCTCCTGAGGAGGCTCGTTTGCCGTTTCGCTGACCGTGAGCAGATCTGATGGAGACAGACAGGCTCGTTATTTTCACTGGAGAAGCTCCATAGTAAGATTTGCTTAAAATGTTAGATTCTTAGAACGCTCACCAAAGTCAGAGTTGTCTCTCTTGTCGAAGAAGAGCTTGTTTCCGACACGCTGCACGATGATATCCCAGGAGTTAACCGAGCGTGTGCAGCACATCAGTGTGGCCAGGATGGCATCGGTGGCAAAGACATTGCCCTGAGTTTTAGCCAGCTAAGAAAGAGAGAGAAAGAGAGAGAGAGAGAGAGAGAGAGAGAGATTAATGATGGATCGTTTTTTTGCGTTTCTGTGCAGTTCTACCACCAATATATCAAAATTCAACAGTTTCTCAGCTGGGGGTACTAACATTACCTTACGAATGACAGGGTCATCGGTGGTGGTGACGGTGTGGAAGATCCTTTTAATGCTCTTTAGAGGCTTCTCATTGCGGGTGGTGATGCGATCGAATGCTTTATCGTAGTACTCCAGGGCACCGCAGCACTCGCTGCTTCCAGAAAGACACGAAGAGATACCAGAATATCAGTAAACACAACCTGGGTGTGGTCTAACATACAGCACGTACCAGTTCATCTGCCTGAAACCTTTTCCATTTCCTTGGATTTATTTTCTTCACCAGGTATAGTTATAGCCATAAAAGAGATTTAAACAGCAGAAAACGGTGGGTGTCTCACATGTCTGAAGGATCAGCCACCTCCATGTATCTCATCTTCATGAGGCGAGGGAAGTCCATCTCTTCCTTTACCTCCCAGTCACTGCGCACCTCCACTGATGAATCCCTGGGCTTTAGCTGGGCCTGCAACAGCAACGACAGGACACGAGACTTAATACCAACTAACGAGCACTAATATATCATCATCTGAACATCTGGCAACAAGCTCACAGAGCCAGTAATTATAAACACTGACAGAGCTTATGATACAGAGCAGCGTCAATCAATCAATTTCTATTCATGAATGGACAATAAAATGAAACTGAAAGCCGTCAATTGCTTCGGTACTTTTAAGGAAAAGCTCCACGACTGAGATCCACGGCTACACTAGCGAGCAGAGAGCGTACCTGTGACTTCTGGTCCCACTTCTGACGAACACCAAACTGCTTCTGGAACTTCTTCTGCAGGCGCATGCGGTCTCTTTCCTTCTGTTTGGCACTCTTAGGGAGAGTCTGCAGGTTGAACTGCGTGAGATTCCTCCGGTCCTTATCCCGCCGCAGGTTCCTCTGTAAACACACCACAACAGAAACAAGACTTTAGGGCTTAAACCCTCATTTGCAAGGTCAACTTCACGTGATGCTTTTTCGCACTGAGAGAAGTTTCAGGCTGCTCTGTGTACCTGGGCGAAGCGCATGCGGTTCCTCTGGTAGGCCGATTTCTGGGTTTTGGCCGTGTCCACCAGCTGGAAGCTGGTTTCATCCTCCTCATGGAAATAAGCATATTGACTCCCTCCTCCGAACTGGGATGAGTACTTATCTGCCAGGTAGATGAAAAATATACATAAATAAAACGGTGAAGCACTGAATGCGTGAACATAACGTTCAGCCCCAACAAAAAGCATATCAGGTTATGCTCTATGCGACTTGCTCATGAGCTTACTTGTGTATCGTTTATCCTGGTAGGTCGCTCCAGTCCAGTCTGCCACCTACGAACGCAAGAAAATAAGATGATACGGAAAACAGGAAACCTAATTAACATCTACTAACATCCAGTATCTAGTAACGTCAGTCAGGTGTGTTAAAATAAGGAATCAAATGCCAGGTTTATTGTTATAAAAACATGAATCAATGATGGCATGGTGTCATGTGGCCAGATGCAAATCAGAACTATGGGAGTTGAATATTTCCAATGACAGCCAGAAGCTGATTATTTTTCAGTGACAGCAAATCCTGAAGTGCATCAATTAGCATTTTCTACTAATATATATAATATATATAACAAATCACAAGTTTTAGCCCATACTAAATAAACTGTTATAAAGCTTCGACACTGGAGACTAAAATGTTAAACAAATAGTAATCTGCTTACATATACAATATGTTTATATTTTTCTTTTGCTAAATAACATGTTTTTACGTATACAGCATCAGGCTTAGATTATGTGTCAAGCCTGCCATACAAGTCCCTGTGAATTCACTACAGAAACTAGAACGAGTGCATTAATAAAGACATGTGATTTGTCTTGCAGTCAGAACTCAACACCTTCGTCCAGATCTGTGAATTAAAGAATGCTGTAGGACAGGGCGTTTCAAAAAAGATGGATTTGAAATCACACACATTGGCACCTGCAGGTTCGATGTTCTCTAAATGACACACTGCCTCAACGTTCGATGGGTTGCACAGGACTCTACACTCTTATCCCCCAAGATCCCTGTACATTACACCCTGTGACTTTATGTTGTCAGGATCCTTCACAGACCGTGTTTTTGTGCCACCGTCAATGACTAATCAGGATGCCCTCAAAAACAGAATCATGGCAGCAGTAATCTGGGTCCATCTTTTATGAAACACCCTGTAGATTGGGAGATGCAGGCATGATTATTTGGGATGACTAGTGAGATCGGAGAAGAGACCTTGCCCAGACGGTCGCCTTTGCTGAAAGGCTGGTACGGCATGTCCTTAAACTTCTCGGGAACGGCGCAGGGACCCCATCCTGAGGGATTATCCTGAATCACCGGGGCCAGGAACTTCGCCATGGTCTTCACACACAGACACACACAGAGAAAGCAAACACAGGCTGTTTTAGTTACAGAACAAATCAGATATCGTCTCATCTCATGCTGTATCTCTGCGAGATGACGGTTGTGACGGCTTTTACGCTGCCTAATACACCACTGTCGGGTAGTCTAACGGCATCGTGGGTAACGGTTTCACATCGCTTGAAGATAACGTTATGTTCAGGGTGGACTTTTCAGGTAAAGGCTGTTTGTGTAGGCCTCAGACTCAAATCAGCACTGCTCTCTTCACACTAGTGTGCACTTGTTCTGCACATCAGCTTGCGCAGTGGACTAGTCATCACTGACTACACAGCATCGCAAATGAGAATAAGACCCAATTCACTCTCAGTGTATAAACACACAGCCAAGTGCACTAAATAGGGTACAAACTGTGCTCTTCTTTAGTGTCCTAAATGGATCCATTTTTGGGATTCTGCAGCTATCCTCCAAAGTGTGTAAACCGGAAAAGCTGGTGCATATTGCATAACAGCTTTGCATTAAGGTTTAAAACCTGTTATAAACGCTTTATAACATGATATAAATAATATCATGTTCTTATTTACTGATACACCGAGCTCCACACTAAGCTTCTACTACTACTACTACTAGCTTCTCTTTTATTACCCATATAATCCCCAAAAACGTTACACAATACACCTATTTATTATTACTATTAAAATTATTATTATTACTGGAAAGCTGACAATATGCTCGTGAAAGTACAACGGCATCCACTCGCCGTATTAGCATTAGCATCAAACAACTTCCATGGAGCAATATGAAATGTTAAGATCTCAAATCTGCACAATAACCTCACGAAATAACAGCTTAGGAAACCAGGAAACATGGACGTTTATTTAATTCAGGATGCAATTCAAAAGAAAGCAGATGTTAAAGGATTGATTAATGCCTGCTCACCCCAGGGAAGATTTTCCAGTCCTTCCTCAGACGCCGGCGGAAATAGGAGCGCGAGAGACTACCGCAAAGCGAGTTCAACTTCCGGTTACGATATAGAGGTTTGTTTTTGCAACTCAAATTTAGCTACTTATAACTGATATGCCTTTTAAAATTAAATTGGCATACGAGTGGGTTTGTCAGGAAGCAGGGGATATTTAATTAAATTTAAAATTATTTTGAAAGGAGCGAGGTATTTGCGACAGTTAGGGACTCGTTTACGGCAGCTGTTGTCATGCGCAGTAAGGCAAATTCAGACCAGCGTTACATCAGCTGGAAGAGGTAAGACAAATCAGGTGGTACAGAATATTTACTAAAAAAGATATTTCAATATATAAATGGGTATGTAGTAAAGAGTTCATATATGACCGAAAGGCTTCATAAAAGTATGCTGTTATTAGTTATTAGTGTTATTTTATGGACCTGTGTTGAGATCACACATTATCAGCCCTTGGAGTTTAATACACATCATTGCAAAGTACATTTTGCATATTGTACTTTCGCATATTCGAATGTTCTAGCTTTTTTTTTAACAATTCGAATATGAGAAAGTCAAACCAACTTTACCTGACTACAAGAACAGCCCTAGATTATATAATAATTGACTATGTACAGTACTTTGCAATGATGTGTATTCAACTCCAAGGGAACAAATGAGATAATGAGATAATGAGTATAAAAATGCAACTATATTTTTAGTTAGATGACTTCTCAGTTAAGACATTATATCCGCTATCACGTCTGATCTAAACATAGGTCCGTAAAATAACACTAATAACTAATAACAGCATACTTTTACGAAGCCTTTCGGTCATATATGAACTCTTTACTACATACCTACAGGGGTTGGACAATGAAACTGAAACACCTGTCATTTTAGTGTGGGAGGTTTCATGGCTAAATTGGACCAGC
>JAOUQY010000013.1:4783513-4795456 GCA_028566355.1 Doras micropoeus
ATATATATATATATAGAGAGAGAGAGAGAGAGAGACAAAAAAAGCAAACCATAGACTAAATCATATGCCATACAGAAATTCAGGGTATCTAGATAAAACCTGATTGTCTTTTATCTCTGTCTTTTGTGTGAGTGTACATACATGATAGTAAACTGTTATTACATGGCTTCATTTGCATACTGAAGCAGGATTGGCTGTTATATTTTGTGATGTAATAACACTCACCGGTCTCACGTCCTACACTGATGAGTCCAGTGCATGTAAATTTTCAGCTTGGTTCTTAAACGAATGCTGCAGCGACACTGCAGAGACAACTTCCTTTTGTTTTTCACTTCGACTAAACATGTCAATGAGTTCTCCTGAAATAATAAGTGTGTTTTTTTTTTCCTCAACGGTTTCATTGTTTCGTTGTTGGAACGCTGTTCACGCGCTCTTTAGCAATCTTGACGTATAGTGCAATGTTTTTTCAGTGATTTCTTTTGTGTCAAGCTCTCATAAACACCGTTTGTATCACTACTGAGCGTACGTACCGAATCCGTCACCGATCTGGCTGTATATATTTCACGTCTTATTATTATTGTGGCTGCTTCTCATCTCTAACTGGTTCCCCGATGGGCTTGTACAGCAAGACGCAGACATGTTTAAAAAAAAAAAAAAAAAGAAATGATACCTGCATTGTTCTTAACAACCACATAAGCCTTTATTTTCCCTTCTTTTGAAATTCTACATCAAACCCTAATGAGCTAAATAAAAACGTTCTGTAAGCCTTTCTATTCTTGTTATTAAACAGAAAAAATGACCCACGTGGTAGGAGCTGTGGATTCTTACCCCTTTTACTAATAGGTGACATTTTTCTTTTTTCCTTACAAAAATAAAGCACAGTATGCTGTTTTTAAAGAAACACCTTTATTTTTTAGGACATTTTAGCAGATATTAGGCATTCCTCTTACAACACGGCAATTTGCCCGTGATTTCAGTACATGATTTATTATTAAATTATAAATGAATATCATACGTTTTATCCATTTATGCGTGAAACAAGTAACACTTACTAGTTATAAGTCGGCACCCTGTAGGCAACACGGAGCGTTTCTGATTAAATCTGGAGCACTCTATAACACGCAGAAGAATATGTCAGACAAATGTTTAGCTAAATAGCCGTGTTTGGTTGTGTCTTAATAAATCAGCCGTAATCATTTCTCTGACAGCGACGAGGTTCATATCCGAGAGGACTCACGTCTAGACATTATTGGTCACATGACTAACTTCTACACATTCTACTGGATATACTGTCATGTCTGAATTCTCTGGAGATAAAAGCAAGTGCAGGAGTTTTAACATAATGGCAAGATCTGTATATGTTTAACCATCTAAATATCCATATTTGTATACAAACCAAAGTAGGCGTGGCCAAAACTGTGCCACCTACCACTATGTTCTTGTTCTGACAGTCCCTCAACCTAAGCTACATCAACAATAATTGGTTTTTGCTTAAATCACACCCACGCATTTATTATATTTATTTCATTTAGTTGGCTATAGTTCCCAAACCAAACTATAACATAAACTAAATACCTACCAAGTATTAACTGTTATACCAGTTTTTCTGGTACATCGGTGTATACATACACCATGCATATACAGCATTTTTCACCCACCACAACCCCTAGCAGGCAGTTGTGGTGGTGAAAAATGCTGTATATGCATGGTCTACTATACACTGATGTACCAGAAAAACTGGTATAGCAGTTAATATTTGATAGATCCCCCACAGAGTAGATCTTGGAGGGAACGTTGTACAGTCCTCACGCTGATGTTCGTTGAGGCCCCAGCATTGAATTCTGATGTTACTCGAGGCAGTGTTGCACACCTATCGCGTGAAACTTGATTCTTGTCAGTCGACACCGGTCACGTTCACCCAGAGTCTTCACTGCTGTCGTACGTCCGAGGTATAGCCTTGAAATGCTCATATGTGAAAATCCAAACCCATCTCACCTACTATTAAACTGAATTGAAAAGCGCTAAATCATTCTCACGGTAGGAAACAGCTCTAGAAGCTTCCGTAGATGTGTATCGCTTTATATACGCACTGGCGGATGCAGGCAGTGATGTGCATAGGTGTCGTTGCTACGTATTTTGCATAGTACCAGTTTTTCTGGCACTTTAGTGTATAGTCTTTTTTCTCGTTCCACAAGCTTCATATCTGAAATGAAGACATACTGTAAGTTATATAAGTTGTTCATTTTAAATGTATTTGGTTACATCCCTACAAACCCTCTGTTAGACACTGGAGGACACGTCTTTTCCAGCCTGTCTGTTTCAGGGCATGGGTGAAAGGACAAAGGTTAACCTGTTCAGTTCGACAACAAAAGGCCAAGTGTTAGGAAGAGATGCGGAGTGGCACTAATATCCAGCTTCACCTCGGTTCTCCTTTCAGGGAGCACGAGGTCCTGCTCAGCTACCCTGGGGGAACACCGGCAAGCCTCAAACTGAGCCATTTTGATCTCTTCAAGGAATCCGTTCCAAAGGAGAAGGAGGGGAAAAAAAGGAGGGGAAGGGGTGCAATGAGGAGGGGAGGAATGCCATCGAGGTTTAGGGTTAATAAGGAAAATTGTGAAGGACAGAATATTCAGTTCCAAATCAGAGAAAGTTTCTAAGTTTCTCAAGTCATTATACATACATTTAATGGATCAGTTGTGGCTAATATTAATCACCCAAAATGAGGTGAAGGAAGGTGCTTTTTTTTTTTTTTTTTTTTTATAAACGTGTTCCACAGAACTCTATAGAAAGGAAAAATGCTGACTCGGGAAGATAACTGTTTGAGCTTGTGCCTTGTGCTCAAATCAGCTCATTTTCCATGTCGGCACAGGGGACCCACAGTTTGTCTGTGGAAGTAAAAGAATTTGTTGTTTCACCGCCTTTGACTAAGGTCATACCAAATTAACAGCCTATCTCCAGCGTAAAAATAGCATACCATTAATTTTTTCCTCCTCATAAATCTTAAAGGTTGACCTCATTTTTTTTTTTTTTAACGTTAAACTATGTGAAGAAATTAAAGAGAGGAGCTGGGGAGAAAGAGAGAGAGAGAGAGAGAGAGAAAAAACATTGAAAATAAGCAGTCTGAACTAATTTTAGCACTGTCTCTCTCTCGATCTGAACCGGTTTCTTATGGGAGTCCGTGATCGCTCATCAACACGGCAGCCCACTACACCACAAAGTCTTTTAATTATTAAAAGCCAGCAGAATGTTAATTGAATGTCATTCATCGAGTGCAAACTTTCAAATTGAATTGTTTGGTAAGCAACAGCCAATTTTCAGGTAATAATAATAATAAAAAACCGTCTAGCTAGCCTAAATCCTTTAATTGCGGCTCTGGTGGTTAAAAGGCTTAGCTGAGTCTTAAGAACATGGTCACTATTGCAGTTTAAATAAATCCTAATTATTTCTCGTTAGAGGTTTAAGATTTGTCAGCTCTTGTGCAGAGCTACGATAACACTTTTTTTTTGTCTTTCAAACATAATCATTACAAGTGCATTAGATGAGCATTGGCTGTAAGGAGGTTGCAACTTTATTAGTGCATGTCCCCGCTAGTGAAGGGCCTGGCACCGGCAAAAGCAGATTATGTCTCCAAATCAAGCCAGAACTAATGATGAAGTCCCACAACACAGTCAATTATGGTGTTTTCATTAGAGCATCTTTGTGTCCTTTTTTGCTGTTTGTTATTTTAATAATACGGAACGCTGAAGTGACAGTAGGCTTACGGAGGATTGGGCGCCAGGGGAATCAGCGTGTAGAGTGCTCCAAGGCTAACTAGAAGATGAGTTTGGAGAAAATCATTAAGGATTTTTTTTTTTTTTCATTTTATTTTTCTTAAGCAGAGGAAGAAGAAAGCCGGCTCACGTGCCCACGCACCACTTACATCATGAGGATATGCTAATCAGCTTGTGAAATGCTGATGAACTTTGGCATCAGAGCACAGGAGAACGAGCACTTAAAAGCAACAGTAATGTTATGATAATTAAGTGTTTTCATGGTGGAGTTGGACTTATTTCGAGTGGAGCGGTGTTATGGACTGCGGCGCTCTCGGTTTGAGCGGATTTTTTTTTTTTCCAGACAGTTAACTTTGACAAAAAGTTAGCAGTATAATAATAAAATAACAGTAAAATAAAAATTTTTAGAAAGTTGGGAAAAATGCACTGCAAAAATGGACAGATGGATGAATGGATGGATGGATAGATCCAATTAAATATGAACAAACATTTAAAAATAAATAAATAGGCAAAAGAAAGAAATGAATAAGCAATCCAGACAGATGTATTAAATAAATATAAATATGATGAGTATAAATAAAATAAATAAATAAATTAATTAATTAGTTAATTAAATAAATAAATAAATAAATAAATAAATGTTTTTGGTTTTTCTTTTTTTTTTTTTTTTTTTTTGCTATATTATTTACATTATTGTCGCATATTGTCGCAACATTTCCAACTCCAAAAACAAGGTTAAAGTCATACAGAGTCTACTTAAAAAAAATACATTTGATAGCGACTTCCTCAGGCATTGCAGTTGTTTTTATTATTTATTTATGCAAGTAACAAATGTTATGTTATTAATAAAGGATCATTCCTTTAAGGCCATTGTTTTTCTCCTCAGGACTGGCAATTGAAGACAGGCAAACAGAAGAACAAAAGCAGAAGGATTGAAAAAAAAAGAATTAAATAAATAAAAGACCTCCAAACGTTCCATTAATAAAACACACATCTTGGGGCTGGCGACACAGAACGTGAACCTACAGCTCTTTGAAGCCAGCGAGCCTCCTTAACTTAAGCCAGTCCTGGCGCATCTGCGAGCCCCGTCCCCTTTCATGTGGTGCGAGCCACAAGCAGCTCCAGCTGCAGCACCATCACGTCACTGTGCATCCTCCCGTCCAGGATTATTTGCATTTCCTGCTCCGTTTGAGCTTCAATCAAAAAAGCCCAGGACCATGTACAGAAAGAAAAGACCCCCCCACCACCACCACCACCCCCACCACCACCACCGTTTCCAGACCCTCCCAATAATACAGCAACTCTGACTCGAACCAGATGAAGCTACTCTATTTTTACCTAGGCGTGCCAAGAATAGTCTCAGGGACATCCTGCCTACCGCTGCAGTTAGAAACAAAGACATTCCACTCCTTTAACCATCAAATGTGGCAGATTACTGCCTTTGAAAGTGATACTGATTTATCCATTACTCCACATAGACATTTTTCTTAATTCACTATCAACTGCACCAAAGATCCGGTAGCCAGAATACAAGTAAAAATTCACTTTAAATGACTTGCAAATTAATTTATAACGGACACGTGATCTTCAGTGCATCCAGGATTTATTCCTGCAGTAAC
Organism: Doras micropoeus; assembly: GCA_028566355.1. NCBI lineage: Eukaryota > Metazoa > Chordata > Actinopteri > Siluriformes > Doradidae > Doras > Doras micropoeus. The sequence continues at coordinate 4,788,903 of JAOUQY010000013.1, forward strand.
ATTCTGGGTCTACTTCTGACTTCTTTTATCAACAAGTTGGTCTGTTTTGTTTTTCTTTTCACTTTCCTGCATAACCGCAATGCTGTTTCCTACCTGCTGATACTGGCACTAATGGGAATGCATCCCTTTAATCTCCACCACTTACAGAAAACTGTAAATACCCTGTCATTTTCAACAAGTCAACTCTAAGTCCATTGTAATTATTGACAAGCCAACTGTAAGTACAGTGCAATTATCAACAAGTCAGGTATAATGTATTAATCTACACATAGACTGTCTAGTCTAGTCATGTAATTTTCAACAAGTCACCTGTAGATATAGTGTATCTATCTACAAGTAAGCTGTAAGTCTACTGTATGTATCTACAAGTAAAGTGTAAGGTATAGAGTAATTATCTACATTTAATCTATGTAGAATGTAATTTTTAAGAAGTAAGCTGCAGGTATGTGGTATTTATCTACAAGTAAACAATAAGCATAATGTAGTTATCTACATAAAACCTGTAAGTATTGTATAATTATCTAGTATCAAGTAGAAACTATAATTATCAAGTCAACTAGAAGTGTAATTAAAGTATCTATAGGTACACCATCACTATAGTATAATTATCTACAAGTAAATAGTAAGTATAGTGTAATTGTATGTAAATAAACTGTATACGTCTCTACTAGTAAACTGTATGTATAGTGTAATTATCAACAAGCCAAGTATAATGTATTTATCAACAAGTAGGTATAGTTTAATTATCTACATTTAAACTATGTATAATGTAATTTGTAACAAGTAAACTTCAGGTATGTGGTATTTATCTACAAGTAAACAATAAGCATAATGTAATTATCTACATAAAACCTGTAAGTATTGTATAATTATCTAGTATCAAGTAGAAACTATAATTATCAAGTCAACTAGAAGTGTAATTAAAGTATCTATAGGTACACCATCACTATAGTATAATTATCTACAAGTAAATAGTAAGTATAGTGTAATTGTATGTAAATAAACTGTATACGTCTCTACTAGTAAACTGTATGTATAGTGTAATTATCAACAAGCCAAGTATAATGTATTTATCAACAAGTAGGTATAGTTTAATTATCTACATTTAAACTATGTATAATGAAATTTGTAACACGTAAACTTTATGTATGTGGTATTTATCTACAAGTAAACAATAAGCATAATGTAATTATCTACATTAAACCTGTATGTATTATATAATTATCTAGTATCAAGTAGAAACTATAAGTATACTAAACTATAAGTATAGTAAACTGTAAGTATAGTGTAATTATGAACAAGCCAAGTACAATGTATTTATCAACAAGTAAACTGTAAGTATAGTGTAGTTATCTACAAGCCAAGTGTAATGTATTTATCAACAAGTAAACTGTAAGTATAGTGTAGTTATCTACAATCCAAGTATAATGTATTTATCAACAAGTAAACTGTAAGTATAGTGTAGTTATCTACAAGTAAACCTGTAAGTATTGTGTAGTTATCTATAAGTCAACTGTACATATAGTTCAACTGCCTACAAGTAAACTGAATATAGTATACTTCTCTACTAGTAAACTGTGAGTATAGTGTAATTATCACCAAGTCACAAATACTATGTTTATCTACAAGTAGACTGAGTCTAGTGTAATTTTTAATATATCACCTGTAGATATAATAATATGTATCTACAAGTAACCTGTATGTATACATTTAAACTGTATAATGTAATTGTAACTGTAATTGTATTGTATACTAACTTTATAATGTAATTTCCAACAAGTAAAGTGTAGGTATAGTGTATTTATCTACAAGTAAACAGTAGGTATAATGTAATTATCTACATAAAACCTGTAAATATCATATAATTATCTATAAGTCAACTGTACATATAGTTCAACTGCCTACAAGTAAACAAAATATACTTCTCAACAAGTAAAATGGAAGTGTAGTGTAATTATCTACAAGTAAACAATAAGCAGAATGTAATTATCTACATAAAACCTGTAAGTATTGTATAATTATCTAGAATCAAGTAGAAACTATAAGTATACTAAACTATAAGTATAGTAAACTGTAAGTATAGTGTAATTATCAACAAGCCAAGTATAATGTATTTATCAACAAGTAAACTGTAAGTATAGTGTAGTTATCTACAAGTAAATAGTACCTATAATGTAATTATCTACATAAAACCTGTAAGTATTGTGTAGTTATCTATAAGTCAACTGTACATATAGTTCAACTGCCTACAAGTAAACAAAATATAGTATACCTCTCTACTAGTAAACTTTAAGTATAATGTAATTATCAACTAGCCAAATGTAATGTATTTATCAACAAGTAAACTGTAAGTATAGTGTAATTATCTACAAATAAACCTGTAAGTATTGTTTAGTTATCTATAAGTTGACTGTACATATAGTTCAACTGCCTACAAGTAAACAAAATATAGTATACTTATCTACTAGTAAACTGTGAGTATAGTGTAATTATCACCAAGTCACAAATAATATATTTATCTACAAGTAGACTGTGAGTCTAGTGTAATTTTTAATAAGTCACCTGTAGATATAAAGTATTTAAACTGTATAATGTAATATATACAAGTAAACATAATATAGTATATCTCTCTACTAGTAAACTGTAAGTATAATGTAATTATCAACTATCCAAATGTAATGTATTTATCTACAAGTAAACTGTATGTATAGTGTAATTATCTACAAGTAAACCTGTAAGTTACAAGTAACCTGTATGTACACTGTAATTATCTAAATTTAAACTGTATAATGTAATATATAATGTAATTGTAATTGTAATTGTATTGTATACTAACTGTATAATGTAATTTTCAACAAGTAAAGTGTAGGTATAGTGTATTTATCTGCTAGTAAATGGTAGGTATAATGTAATTATCTACATAAAACCGTAGTTCCATAGTTCAACTGCCTACAAGTTAAAAAAATATACTTCTCAACATGTAAAGTGGAAGTGTAATGAAATTACCTATAGGTCAATATAGTGTAATTATCTACAAGTAAATAGTAACTATAGTGTAATTGTAAAAAAAACTGTATACTACTCTACTAGTAAACTGTAAGTATAGTGTAATTATCAACAAGTCAAATATAATATATTTATCTACAACTAGACTGTAAAGCTAGTGTAATTTTTAATAACTCACCTGTAGATATAATGTATTTATCTACAAGTAACCTGTATATATACTGTAATTATCTACATTTAACCTGTATAATATAATTGTAATTGTATAATAATTGTATAATATTGTATACTAGCTGTATAATGTCATTTTCAACAAGTAAACAGTAGGTATAATGTAAGTATCTACATAAAACCTGTATCAGCTAATTATCTATAAGTCAACTGGACGTATAGTTCAAGTAATTTCAATTTCAAGTTCAATTTCAACAAGTCGCCTGTAGATATAGTGTAGTTATCTACAACTAAACCATAGATAACATGTACTTATCTATAAGTAAACAGTAAATATAATGTAATTATCTACATAAAACCTGTAACCTGTATTGTGTAATTATCTATAAGTCAACTGCCTGCAAGCAAACAAAATATAGTATATAGTGTACCTATAATACAGTATAATGAATTAGTCAAGTAAATAGTAAGTATAGTGTATATATTGTCAAAAAAGCTCTATACTGCTCTACTAGTAAACTGTAATTATCTGTAACCTTTTTACTGTATGCATAGTGAATTTCTGTACAAGAAATGTAATTCCCTAACAGAAATGTAATTATCTACAAATAAACTAAGTATCCTGGACAGTATACTTCTGTACAAGTATACTGTAGTGTACTCTGCAGTTAAAGTGTACACTATCTATAGTGTAATCATCTACAAGTAAACTGTAAGTATAGTGTAATTCATCATACATAAAATAGTGATGCATCCATGTTTTTGTACTTTATAGTTCTAGCATGTCCTCATCTGTAGATGGTTAATTAGCTGAGCAGAATCCCTGCCAACTCGAATGATTTGTATTATAGCTGCATTGCATTCTAGTACTTTTAAGTCCAATGTTTGTACCAACAACTACTTCTACGCAGGATTTCTCATTAATATGACATGGTACATCAGTGGAAAATGGTCTAATGTGTTTCAGGATGGACCTTTCATTCAAGGAAGTTAGAAATGGTGATTGCTGAGTTTGAGAAAAGACTAAAGATGGTAGAAATGGGACCTCATGCTTCAAATCAAGTGGCTTAAGCTGAGCTGTGTTTTTAATAAAATTCCACACACTTGCTATTGTTCTCTTTATCTTGTGCAGGTATGGAAACAGGCTGAACCTCACGTGCAGCAGGCTTTTGCATAATCACCACACCGCCCCTGTAGCCCCCTCCACCTGGGACTGCTCAAAGAGAAAAGACACTCTTTTTAGATTGTTCCAAATCAGCAAGCTTCGCACCGGTGCGAAATCAGAACCAGACGCAGACGACCTGATCCTCATCAACCTCCAGCCCTTTTAATCAGATTAGCAAGAGATCAAAGCCATAGGGGGAAGGTGGGGGGGGAGATAAGACAAAGATCAAGGTTTTACGGAAACTTTGCTAACCACCGAATACTGGGTCTGGTAACATTTTTGTCTAAAAGGTAACATACGCCGTTCCTTGACATCGGTTTTAATCTGTCGTCCTACTCCAACCTGCTTTGGTCCTAAATGAATATAGTGTTAATGATCAGAGGCTAATAAGATGAAAAACTCACGATACCTTAACTTTAGGCATGCTAATCTGTTTTCTAACTCATTTCTGATGAACACGCACTCAGACTGGATATTGAGATTAATTCATTGCGCTTAATTCTAACCTTTCCTATAAGATCAAATGATACAGTGGGTAATTTCTAATTTAAAACCAGAGCTATACCAGCCATTAACTTCCAATCATCATTAAAGACATTTCAGGGCATGCAGCAGCCGGAGGCATGGTTTGAATATATATAATTTAGTGGCATCTGAAAGGAAAATCTAGGTTTTTACAAGAGGAAAGTTAATGTAATATGGTGTAATGACAGATTACACACATGGAATCAAAATTCTTACATATTACACCATATGAAAACACAGCTAAATCGAACACGAGTCTTAAACTAGTTCGAATATATTAGTCTTATTATTTTTAGGATTATCTTTATGGTGTCTTTGCAGAAAGCTATTTCCACAACCCATGTTTCTCTAGATGAATATTTAATATCCATGTCCTATGTTCCTCTTTTCATAGCTAGCAGGAGTTCATCCTGTTTTATCTGTTTTCTTTTACCAGACAGTTTTAAATAATAATTTAGGAAAGACAAAAAAAAATCCCATTATACAGATATGAAAACATTCACACATGGTTAACTGTTTATTAAGTTAAAAAAAACAGCAACTAGTTTGACATTAGCTAGTGTTCAAATATGGCTCTGCACACATTAAATGTCAGCACATATCTTACTAAATCAGAAGGTGCGATTTGTAAAGTTAAACAGAACCCGCAATTCATATTTTAAGGTAAATATTTCCATGGGTTTTTTCAGTGAAATAAAGGGTTTCAAAGTTTCAAATATTCAAATTCAATGTGAAGTTTTTTCCCAATAAGATGTTGTTTTTTTTTTCTCCCCATAATATAAGATTAGCAATAAAAAGCTAACAAAAACAAAAATTTATGTACTCCTTGCCAAGTAAAGTGTAATTATAGTGTACACCTTGCCAAGTAAAGTGTTAGTATAGTGTATTCCCTTACAAGTAAAGTGTAAATATAGTGTACACCATGGAGAGTAAAGTGTAAGTATAGTGTACTCCCTTACAAGTAAAGTGTAAATATAGTGTACTCCCTTACAAGTAAAGTGTAAATATAGTGTACTCCCTTACAAGTAAAGTGTAAGTATAGTGTACGCCTTGACAAGTAAAGTGTAAGTATAGTGTATTCCCTTACAAGTAAAGTGTAAGTATAGTGTACTCCCTTACAAGTAAAGTGTAAGTATAGTGTACACCATAGAGAGTAAAGTGTAAGTATAGTGTACTCCCTTGCAAGTAAAGTGTAAGTATAGTGTATGCCTTGACAAGTAAAGTGTAAGTATAGTGTACTCCCTTACAAGTAAAGTGTAAGTATAGTGTATTCCCTTACAAGTAAAGTGTAAATATAGTGTACACCACGGAGAGTAAAGTGTAAGTATAGTGTACTCCCTTACAAGTAAAGTGTAAGTATAGTGTACTCCCTTGCAATTAGAGTGTAAATATAGTGTACACCTTGACAAGTAAAGTGTACATATAGTGTACTCCCTTGCAAGTAAAGTGTAAGTATAGTGTATTCCCTTACAAGTAAAGTGTAAATATAGTGTACACCACGGAGAGTAAAGTGTAAGTATAGTGTACTCCCTTACAAGTAAAGTGTAAGTATAGTGTACTCCCTTGCAATTAGAGTGTAAATATAGTGTACACCTTGACAAGTAAAGTGTACATATAGTGTACTCCCTTGCAAGTAAAGTGTACGTATAGTGTACTCCCTTACTAGTAAAGTGTAAGTATAGTGTAC
>JAOUQY010000013.1:5997086-6008817 GCA_028566355.1 Doras micropoeus
TGTTGTTGTTGTTGTTGTTGTTGTTGTTGTTGTTGTTTGCATTCCCATTGGCTGGGTGTTCAACTGTAGCCACACTGTCTATCACTGTCACCTTTACACCATCCGTTTCCCCATGTTCTTTATTACCCTTCATATTCTCACATTCCTTTTCTTTCCCATTTGCCACATTCTCAGTTTCTTCATTATAATCTATGTTTCCATTCATCTCCAAAACCTCCTTCTCCTTTCGTTTTTCTGATTCACTTTCTGCCTGCTCTGCTTTTTCTTCTTTCCCATCTGTGACTTTGGGTTCTTGCTTGACAGCTGCCGAAACATCAGTTTGCACTTGAGGAGTTGCTCTTGGTTGCTCTGAGACCTTCTCTTTAGGTAAGCCTTTCTCTGGATCACCACCATGTTCTCTTTGGCTTTCATTAGTGACATTAGAGGTCATCTCTCTTAGCGCTGGCTCTCTGTTTTCGGTTAGTTCTTGTGACTCCTCTTTAGGGGGCCATGTAGGCTTGACTACTTTGAGTTCTTCTTCCAGAACAAAGCTCCTCTTTGGTGATTCACTTTGAGGTGGCCAAACAATTGCAATTTTACTGGTCAGCTTTTTGGCATTATCATCCAACTTACTTGCTTCGTTAACCTCAGCTGGGAAGGAGTCGTTTTCTTTTGAGACGTGCGGCGCTTTGGTGTCAGATTTCACTGTAGGAAGAGAACTGCCTTGATTAACATTAGCGTTTTCTGATTTGTTCTTCTGATTTTTTGCACTCCAAAGCTCTCTGTGAGGCTTTTCTCCAAATCCCTCATCATAGTTTCCTTTGGACTGGAAGAGCTGTTTGTAGTGGGGTTTGCAGTACATTCGTCCATGGAGAGGGGCATAGTTTCCTAGGCTGGTGAGAGAAGAGTAATCATAAACATAGAGTTTGTCCATGTATAATGCTGTTACATACCAGCCTTTTGCAAAGGTAAGTATGAAAACCTGACAAGTATAATCACCAGAGCAATAATATTAAATAACTACTGGACTTACAATAAGTAAAATCACAAAACAGTACATACACAGTATATTTTCACTAAAATTAATCTTGATGGTTCATGTAATTTGGAAGAATTGTATAAGAAAAGAAAGAAAGACGTTATTGTCACATGTGTGGCACCCTGGCAAAGCAGCTGCTGGCTGTGGCTGAATTCTAGAAGAAATTGGGTTTTTTCTGCTTATATAGCATGCTCGAAACCTCAACTTTATAAAGCTATGAATATTTTTGCAACATAACCACATGATGATCTTCCTGCAAACATAATTTTAGTAAGTGGCCAGTTTAACACAGACTGTTAAAAACTGCCTAACTAGCTAAGTGCGATTCTCATGCCCACTGAGTGCCAAGTTTTCCTGTTGGACAGCTACAGCTACGTAACATTGTGAAATGGACATAAGCCTTTGTAATCCGATACCGAATGTCAAAATGTTCTTTTTGGGGTAACCAGAATTTAAAATGCTAGAACTTTATTTGAGGTTGAGATACACGCCAAAGAGACACAGTTCAGGAAGTTCTGTAGTATTCAGAAACATACTGTATATAGTAGAAAATGTCAAGTGTTTCCCTGGCTGCCACACATATGCAAGTACAATCGGTTTATATAAATATATTATATATATATTGGTTATAAATGGTTATGATAATTTACCTGAGCTGGCTGTTACAGTGGGCGCACCTGAAGCAGCTTTTATGAAAGTTTTGTTTGTCTGCTATGAGCGACTCCATGGGATACACCCTTTTCCGACATACCCGACAAAGTTCGTTGTCTGGCACCTTTATTTTCTGGAAGAGATAAAGTGGCAACAGATGGAAATCAAATACTATTTTAAAAATGTAAAATAAGAATACAAATGCAAGCACATGTCAGTGGCCGTTCTCTCGGTAATGGGTTAGAAGAGTAACAAGAAAAACAACTAAAATGCGCCAACACAAGAGTTACTGGAGTAGTAATATGCACTCAAACAAATTTCCACAAGAACTGGAGGTATTTGATTCGAAGAAAAATCCCATGGAAAAATCACAATTTAAAATAAAATCATTCAAAATTCTTATCCACCATTATAGCACCACTTTACAAACACACCAGTGCTGTTTTAGTAAACACTCCTTACACTCGTTAGTGTTTCCATGCCTCATCACACAATTTTACCGGTGATGACAGTGTGCTGTTGATGTGATACGCTCTGAGATGTATGCTGCTCTGAGACACTGAATCCCAGGTTCTTGAAAACGTTTTCACTCTCTGCCCAGGATTGCTGGAAATTCTTCAGAAGTTGTTCTGCTGAAGCCTCAGACGGGACATCCAGGACATGAACCTTCCCTCGTACAACATCCGCGTATGTTGGTGGATCGCGACGTGTGGTCACGCTCTGAGCATGAGAGGTACATTGGGTCTTTGACCCCACCATTGTGTTTCCAAACTCATCAACGGTTGAGTAATGCTCTGTAACAGACTTTGTCTCGGAGAAACCTGTGGGTTCTGCCAATTCCTGCTGCATCTCAAGGTTCTTTCTGTCCTCTCTGAGACACTGGTGGGCCTGCTCACCCATTTCAAACACATTCTTCAGGGCCTTGATATCGAAGGATGGCATCTCTTCCACCTGGGAAGGTTTTTTCATTGGTTCATGCTCTGCATCTTCAGTATCGCTACCAAGTCTCTCAGGAATAACAATTGGATCCTTCCTTACATACACTTTGGACTGTGGGGACTCAAATTTATTGACAAGTCTGGTCAGGTCGACCCTGGGCATGTCCTCTTTCAGTCTGTCTGGGAATTCACTAGGGATCTCTGTCTCATCCTCTTCTGGCCCCAGGCGTTCTGGGATGTCAATGGGATCTTTCCGCATATAGTGACGGTTCATCTCTGCCTTCTGTGCCTCCTCAAAAAACTCTCTCTTGTCTTTTACACTGATCATGGAGTCTGCACTGGCCTCCATGGATGACTGCAGCATAGATGACTCCATCATGTGGGTCTCAACATTGATCTCCTGGTGACTGGACAAGTGAGATGTTTCCATTTCACTTTGCATAATGGATTGCTCAGGCAAAGCCACTGGAAAAGGGGATGTACCATGAGAGAGTTTGGTAGTTGTGTCTCTCAGTTTGGCTAGGTTCTCTGAACGACTAACAGTTGGAGAGGGTGTAGCTCGACTAATATTTGTGGAGGATTCAGACCAACGAGGTGGGGGTGTTGCGGTAGCACCTGATCTGTATGGAGGAGGTGAGGGGGTGACTTGCAGAGGAGAGTCTGTCCTTCTGGCAGTCTCAATGCAAATATATGTGGGAGAAGGTGTTCTCATCCTAAGCTCTGGAGGCATTGGTTTGAAATCCGTATTTTTAATGTCCTGAACAGTCTTCTCCATCATTTTTTTCTGAGATTCCACTTTAGCTGAACCAATACTTATTTTTGATATTTTCTTTGTTGTGCCACCAACAACTTTCTTCTCCTCTACTGGCTTAGACTCTGTATTCTCCAGTGCAGCCAAATTTGCCTCTAAAAAAGTAAGTTTCATTTGAGCAAGGTTCCTCACATATACAACGATTTCCTGAAATTTTTGCTTATTGTATTGTGCACGACTTAGTTCTACCTTTTCAGCAGCTCCTAGCAACCATTCTGGGATCATACTCAACATTATCTTGACTGACTTTGCATCCATTTTTCCTCCTGATTCTTGCATCGACTTTATATGACTCAGCAACTGTTGCATCTCCTCATACTTCTGGATATCTAATGTCTGGGATACAGTTTCTTTAATCTCTGTCTGGCAGGACTCTTTTTGTGGGTGCTGTTTAATGGCCTCCACCTCACCTGCAGCCATTTCAGAACCCCTTATCTGCTTCTTGATCTGAAATTTTCCTTTTTGTTGAATGTTTTGCTGCTGAACTGAGCTCTGACTAACCACCTTCTCTTCACGTACCAGAACATGTTCCTCCCTAACAGCCTGCTGAGATTGAATAACTGTGGTTTGTCCTGAGCCTTGCTGATGAACCTCCATAGACATGACTGGTTGAATATGATGCATCTCCACTGATGGTTTTGGTGCAACAGCAGGCGGCTGTTTTTTTGGCTTTTGTTTGGCTTTTTTCAGATCTATCTCCAGAATTGTGTCCTTGGTAATTTGCTCTACTTGCTCTTGCTTTTCCATTTTGGAGGAAGCCTGATCTGCAAAGACCTGAGATATAGCTGTTTGCTCTTTCTGGGTTGATTCCTTCTTTTCTTCCAGCTTCTCCTGATTAGGCATCTTAAATGTTTTAACTTTGAAGCTTGGGGTTGCTTTTGGGATCTTTGTAGGTTGTGGGGGAGCTTTCTTTGTTTCTTCACTTACAGTTTCTTCAGCTTTTATAAATTCACCAGATTGACACTGAACATTTGCTGAGATTTGTTGCATAGATTGAACCTGATTAATGGTTTGCTTGGATGCAGTTGTGTAAGAACTTGCCTTCACATTTTCTTGGTGCTCAGTTGCTGGTAAAGGAGGGATTAGTGATGTTGGCTGAACATTGATTTCAGTTGTAGCTTGGGTGACTTGCTTTTTATCTGCAGTAACAGCAGTTTTCTTACCTACTTTGGGAAAGGAAGGTTTGCTCAACTGAAAGGTTGTAGGGACCTTTTGTAGGTTTTGGGGCTCAGCTGATTTTGAAACAGGTTGTTCCTGTGTTCTTGTGACTGGCCCTTTGGGCACAGTAACTGGCTCACTAGGTTCACTAGGCTGTACCTGCTTTGCTTCAACTGTAATTTGTGACTGTGCAAGTTTGTCTGTCAGCTCTGCTTCAGTATTCACCCCACCTAAGTCCTGAAACTGACTTATGTTTTCAGGAGGAGATGTTGGGGTAGACCCTGTTTTACTCTTCTCCGCTTCATCTCTTTGTTTGCGGTATCTTTCTTCTGCCAGCATAAGTGGTGTTTTAAATTTGCTTGCATAAGGTCTGGGTTTTGTATCAGGCTCTGGGGGTGGTGGAAGTTTAATTGGAGGAACAAATACTTTTCTAGGTCGAGGAGGTTCCTCGGGCTCTGATGTGTGCACTGGGATTGTTGAGGGAATTTCAGTGACTGGTCGAAGTGGCATGTCAGGCGACACTACATTTGCACCATGCTTTTCCTCCCTTGCTTTGGTTTCTGTGACTGTGGTGATATGTTTTGATACTTTTTCCTTCTGTTCAAGCACAGAAGGTTGTGCAGGAGGTGGAGGAGGTGGTGGGGGAGCAGGAGTAGTTTGTTTTTTCTGCCACTTAGCCTTGGGTGGATCTGGCTGCTTAGGAGGTTCAGGCTTAGGGACTTTAAATAGAGGTCGGCCTTTTGGCTTTCCAGGATTTGGCTGGGTCACTGAGTTGAGTTCTTGTTGTGATGGGGGAGGTGGGAGGAAATCTTGAGGAGGTGGGGGAAAGAACTCAGCCTCTGGTTCATTGGCAAGTGGAGGAGGTGGTGGTGGAAGGGAAGGATCGCTGTCCTGCCTCATGGCCAGAGGAGGACAAGGAGAGATGTAAGGCTCTGTGACTGGAGATGGAGGAGGAGGAAGAGAGAACTCGGACTCTGAAGGTGGCGGAGGAGAGGTTGGAGGAGGGGGGAAGTGAATTTCTGGCTTGGATTTCTTTTTGATCATTCCCTTTGGATTCAGGTTGTGGTTCAGACTCTTGATATTCTGCTCAGTCTTTAGACTCTTCACATTTTGTTCTGATTTTAAACTCTTGGTGCTCTTTTGTGTTATTGTGGTGTGCTCTGTTGTTACTTTGGTCTGAACCTGTGTGACTGTCCTCATTTCTTGTGTTTGCTTTGTGGTTTCAGTTTGTTTTGTTTCTTTTGTGTCACACTCAGCAGAGCACAGAACAGCACTTTCAGATTTTTTCTCGTCTGTCTGTTTTCCTACACGTTTCTTTATCATTACAGGACCAGGGTTTTGTTTATGTTTTACTTGCTGCTCTTTTACATTTATCTTCTGTGAGATCTGGGATGATTCCGACTGGCCAAGTGATGTCATATGACTGGCTTCAGAACTTTGCCCTTGAGTGAAGCTCTGACTTTGATTAGATTTGACCTCTGTTTGCTTTTGTGTACTGACATCTGTTTCAATTCTCTTGGGCATATTTTTCGAAAGGTGTGGATTTGAGGGCTCAACCTTGGGTGTAGCAGGGCATTCCTGAGTCATTTCTTCCTGAGAAATACTTTTGGAAGTTTTAACTCTCCTGGAAGGATTTATTTTTGACTTATGACTTGACTCTTCTTTCTTCTTCATAAGACATTTGATGGTTCCGTGAACATCTCCCTTGATCACTTCCTCCTTGTCTAGCTGGGTTTGTTCTTGCTCATAAAGGGATTTTATTGACATTTTAACATCACCTTCTGTGCTAGCTCTTCTTTGCATTTGAGGTGAGGAGACTGGTTCCAGCAGGAGCTGGATGGTTCCCTTTACATCACCCTGTTCACTCACTTGATGCTGGATAAGTTTCTTTTCAGTTGATGCTTCCTGTAAATTCAGTAAAGCTGCCTGGATGTCACCTCTAACAATTTCCTCTTTCTCAACCTCTTTTACTGTCCACTTTGCCTCTTCAAGGGATTTCAAAGTTTCCTTAATATCACCACCCACTACATCATCAATAATTGCTTCAGTCTTAGCAGTGGTTGATCGTTCAAGACTTTCAAGGGCACCCCTGATGTCGCCATGGACAATCTCAGGTTTCTCCATTTCTTTGACTTGGTTCTGAGCTTCTTCCAAAGATCTGAGTGTGGTGTTGATGTCACCTTTGACCACCTCCTCTTTTTCAACAACTTTGTGATGATTTACTGCTTGGGTAAGTGAGTCAAGTGCTGCTCTCAAGTCTCCTTTTACAATCTCCTCCTTCTCCACATTGTCCAAAGACAAGACTGGTTCCATCATAAAAACTTGCACTGTGTTGTGAACATCCCCAGGAACAATATCATCTTCAGCCACGGTTCGTCCAATTACATGATGACTGCTCTTCAGGATCAATTTCGTATTCTCCACATCACCTCCAATAATCTTTTCCTTAGCTGTATTGCTGTATGTTTCATCTGATCCTAACTGAAGTTGTCTAAGGTAGTCCAGTGCTCCAGACTCAATACAAGTTGAATAGAAACTCACATTACCTCTCTCTGTATCACTAATTTGTATTTTAGAGGACCGGTCATTGGCATTGTTGTTGTACAAAAGCCTGTGCAGAGTCCCACGGACATTTCCTCTAACAACGTCCTCTTTTACAAGTCCACTTTCTTCTTCTTTGTTTAACAGGGAGTATATGGTCATCCTCACATCTCCTTTCTCATCTTCCTGAATTAAAATACCATGCTTTGCTGTTCCGTCCTCCTTCAGCAGGTTGTTGATGGCTTCTTGTATGTCACCTCTAACGATCTCTTCCTTCTCAACATTAACAGCCTTATCTTGACTAAAGAGCTGTTTGACAGTTGTGTTGATATCTCCCCTCTCCTCTGCATCAACGGTGATGCCTCTCTCTGTTGTCTCACATCTAGTGAGCAGGTTCATCATGATGCTATTTAGATCTCCTCGAATAACTTCCTCTCTTTGTATCTCTGGTGTGTCCTGATTTAGCAGTTTGTACTTGGCCATCCTAACATCACCAATCTCATCTGCTTCTATAATGATCCCCTGGGAGCCAACCATTTTCTGACTGTAAAGTTCCTCTAATGTCTCCTTGACGCTTTTGCCGATGATCTCTGTCTTCTCCACATTGGTCTCATTAAATTCAGTCAGAGGCCTACTTTCAAAAAGCCACGTTTTCGTCTTGACATCAGCTTTGGGGATTTCTTCCTGAGAACTCGCGGTTTCTGTTCCATCACTCTCCTTGATGCGATCAAGAGGTTCTTTTTCGAAAAGCCACACTGACTGTTTAACATCACCCTTCAGCACTTCCTCTCGTGTTACTTTTTCCAACTCGTCATATTCTGAGCCCTCTCCACGGATCTTGTCGATTGTGCGCGTTTCAAACATCCACGTGGCACTTCTCACGTCACCTTTTTGTATTTCACTTACACTAACAGTTCTCACATATTTCTGAGACATCTCATCATTTTCAAAGCGCTGCATGTTTGTTTTGACGTCTCCACCTTGTATGTCTGCAACTGTCTTTAGAGTAATCTTCATATCCTCGGTAATTTCATCAAGGGGCTGTGTTTCAAACCTCCACCTGGCTGTGCTGACGTCGCCTTTCTGTATGTCTTCCTCAGTCACAGCTTTGATGAGATAAACCTCATCCGTGTCTCTTATTGAGTCTAGCGGCTTTGTCTCAAACAGCCATCTTGCCCCGATGACATCACCTCTCAGAATCTCCTCTTTGGTGACTGTAGTCACTTCATGAAAGTGTCCTTCTTTGTCTCGAATAGCGTACAGCGGCTGGGTCTCGAACATCATCGTGTAGTTTTTCACGTCTCCTTTTTCAATCTCCTCTCTTATGATGCTCTGAAGTTTATTGATCTCTGTTTCTGAAGAATCCTCTTGAATCTTATCCAGGGAAAATGTTTCAAAGATGAAACGGCCTTGGTTAACGTTCCCTCCTTGAACATCGGTCACTGTACGAACCTCTTTGGACTCTTCGCCGTTCTCCTTGATGGCATCGATTGGTTGATTTTCAAACATCCAGGTGCAGTTGACGACGTTTCCTTTCTGGATCTCCTCGGTCTGACGAGACTTTAGTTTCTGCATGATCTCCTCAGAAGTGGAGGTCATGATGTCAGGTGCCTGGGTCTCAAATATATACTTCATTCTCGATACATCTCCAGACTGGACATCAATCTGTGTGACTCGTTTAAAGTTACTTTGATCCTCACCACCTTTGATATTCTCCAGGTTTTCCGTTTCAAAGAGAAAGCGGGCCAGGCGTACATCCTTGCCTTGCACATCCTCTTGTTTCACTGTACATGTTTTTAAAATAGTCTCAGTTTCATCTTTGATACTGTCGAGGGTTTGGGTCTCAAAAAGCCAGGTACAGGTTTTAACATCACCTTTCTGGATCTCTGTGGCGTCTTCTGTTTTTACCTCAGCTTTTTCGTACAGCTCATCCAACGGTTGAGTCTCAAACAGCCATCTGCAAGTCTTGACATCACCCCTTTGGATCTCAGTGGCCTCGTTCTTTCTGTTGTCCTCTTCTTCCATGTTACTGAAAAATTTGATCCCATCGAGAGGCTGAGTTTCGAACAACCACTTGGCTGTTTTGACGTCCCCCGATTCAATCTCCTGTTTCGAAATTCCTTTGATAATCTGAAATTTGTTTATACTGTCGTCAAATTGGTCAATCGGACGAGTCTCGAACATCCACTTGCAGCTTCGAACGTCCCCCTTGACAATTTCTTCACGTCGTACCGTTTTGACTTCATGGTAATGTCCTGAGCTGTCTTGTACGGCATACAAGGGCGTGGATTCAAAGAGTACTTTGTTTGATTTCACTGATCCACTTGTGACACCTTCCACTGCTATCTTATGTGTATCCGTGCACTTGCTCAGATCCATGGTCTCAAATATCTCCTTGCAGTTGATGACATCACCCTTGTCCAACTCCTGAAGCTTAACCGTTCGTGTGATTTCTTTTTTGTCCTCCTGAATTTGTTCAAGAGGCTTACTCTCAAATAACCACCTCTGATGCCTCACGTCACCTTTCTCCTCCTCCAACGCAACAACCTTTTGTAGTTTTCCAACTTCAGGCAACTCCTTCAGATTTTCCATTGGCACAGTCTCAAACAAATGCCTGGCTGATGTTACATCACCCCCAATGATCTCCTCTGGTTCAGATGGCTTGGCGTTGGTATTGTCTTTTAAAGTATCCATGGGCTGTGTCTCAAAGACCATGCAATGCCTTCTAACATCTGCTCCTATTATCTCCTCCTTTTGAGTTTTGGCGTTTTCCAATTCTTCATCTTTGATTTGATCCAAGGTCTTTGTCTCAAAAAGCCACCTACCCCGATTCACCCCACCTTGATAGTTTTCTTCCATGGACACTCCACAGATGATCTTAACTTTAGTTGGGTCTTTGTTAATCATATCCAGAGGCTGGGTTTCAAAAAGCCAGCGGGATGTTTTCACGTCGCCTTTTTCGGTTTCTTCACGGCGAACAGTCGTAATCTCCAACATCTCACCGGAATCTCCCCGAATGACACACATCGGTTGTGTCTCAAACATTTTCGTTGTAGTTTTCACTTCGCCTTTGATCTCTTCCAGTTCTGACTTCAGTTGTAGGAAGTGTGACTCATCAATTGTCTCGGTGTGGCCAAGGGAATCGAGATGCTGAGTTTCAAACAAGTATCTGGCAGTTTTTACATCTCCTCCTGCGATGTCTTTGGTATACACCACCTGCCCCTCTTCATCATCTTCTTGGTAAATTTTATTCATAGTGTCCAGAGGCTGTGTCTCAAATAACCAGGTTGCAGTTTGTACATCTCCTCTTGCAAGATCAGTTTGTTTTCTACTATTCTGCTCTGAGTCAGGAGTCTCGGTACCCAGAGCATCAATAGGCTGTGTTTCAAACATCCAAGTTGTATATTTAACATCTTTCCCAGCAATGATTTCCTGCTGCGCAATGTTTCTGCTTTCATTCTCATCTGGCGTGACATCTTTGATAGCATCAAGTGGCTTGTTCTCAAACATCCAACGCATAGATTGCACCTCACCTTTCAGAATCTCATCCCATTCCAGATACTCTCTTTCGGGGCTCATACATTTCCCAGGACTGCTGCCATTGTTTTCGAACACGTAGCGTGCTTGCTGCACATCACCGCTAACTTCTTCATCGCTGTCCATGTGAGAGTGCTCCATCTCAGTAATGAAGTCCCGCTCCAGGTTTTTGCGCACCTCCGGATGGATATGCTTGTACAAGCGTTTCAGCTCGTAGAGGTTCCTCTGCTTGGAATACTGCTCCTTGCTGATTGGATATTTATGGGGAACATGTTGATCAGGAGGCAGGGGAGAAGTACGATGGCCTGGGACTTCAATAGGGACCTGAAGGAGGTCAGCGGTGGGTGGAGGCGGAGGAAATTGCTCAGTCGTTTCGTAACAGGCAGACGCCGAGGCAGAGCTAGAGGATGTCATCTTCGTATTTTTGGTAACAGACTCATAACTATCCCCTGTTGCAACGTTGGATGACACGTTTACTGGTGCCCACTGAAACTGGTTGTAATCAAGATCAATCTTTGTTGTTGAGGGAGGAAAAGACAGTAGTTGTTTCAGTAAATAAATTCTCACTGAACAAATATGGTGTAACTAATTGCGAAACATGTACGTCCCCTTACTTGTAGGTAAAATTAGATAGGGACTGGAGAATTAGATTCCTGATGAAATCCCTACTTAATGAAAAATAATGCATCTCCAGGACTTATTGAAGCGTGGGAACAAGGTCCTAATGTGTGGTCAGTCACGGGTACGAGATCATTTAGTCATGGCCACAGCTTTAATGCAATGGAACAAGAAAAGTGCAGACATATTGATATGTCATGATCATATACAGTATACTAGGGGTGTAATGGTTTGCATCTAACGGCACTGATCTTGATTTAGAGTCAGGTTCTTTGAGCAGTGGGATGTCTGGTTGTAATTGGGTTGCTCTGGCTCATCAGTATGAGGTCACATGAGATGAACTTTTACTTGCATTTCGAAATGAAGTGACTCTCACTGATCCCCCAAATACAAATTCCCCCAATTCATAATGCTGTAATATTTCATTCTCTCTCTCTCTCTCTCTCTCTCTCTCTCTCT
>JAOUQY010000013.1:6235557-6250075 GCA_028566355.1 Doras micropoeus
CCTACACCATACTAATAAATTATTGTGGTCTAAAATGACAGGTGTTTCAGTTTCATTGTCTAACCCCTGTATATAAATGTATGTATTATGTGTATCTATCTAGCATCATATTAGTATTGCAAGATTAGTATTAGATTATATACTGTGTAATGGTGGGACGTTGGTGAAACTATGGTGGTAATGGTGAACATCTGTGCTCTGTATTGTAATAAAATAAACATGGTGTGAAAGGAATAAAACTGACAGAGTGGCTCAATTACGATGAGGTAATCACAGGCTATACCTGGTTGTGTAAAAGGTAGGAATCTGGTCACCTTCTCCGGTGCCACTGGTGTGAGAGTAGGCAGGTAAAGGTGAGGACCGTAAACTACAGTGCTATGTAGATAAATTCATTAGTGTAGCTTTTTTAAAGCAGCCGGAAATGAAGAGGCAGCATTCATTCAAGTGCGTTTTGTGTGAGCTCCACACATTTAGAAATGTGGAAAAAACACAAATAGAACTTTAGAAATGTGGACAAAAGTACACCTGGTAATGATTTCGACTTGTGAAAAATGTAGAAATAAAAACCAGCCCTTTTTTAACTGTTGATCATTATACAATCGAGGACAAACATTATTAGACAGAAAATGAATTCTTGCATTTCAGTATAATGAAAGTTTTGTTTAGTAATTTGAATGTATCCTTGGTAAATGCTCATTTTAAGTTATTTATAATTATTAGTAATCGTGTCTGTAATCCAGATAACCTGTGCAGCTGAATAGAGGGAAGAACTCTGAGCTAACAGCGTTTTGTTATTTCACTGTCAGTGAAGGATGCTTTTTTGTTTTGTGCTCCAGGCAGCACTTTTACTATCCCAAAGCCTTGGACAGTTGGATGGAAACATTCTTTGTGTGTGTGTTGGTGTGTGTGTGTGTGTGGGTGTAGATTGGAAGTTCAGATGACGTCCGACATCCAGGCCATCCTGCAGATGCTGCAGAGACAGAGCGCCCTGGGGCCTCCAGCTTACAGCACTTTAGCCTCGAGCCCTGAATACCACAAACCAGCCATCAGAGTGCA
The DNA here is from genome assembly GCA_028566355.1 of Doras micropoeus. Lineage (NCBI taxonomy): Eukaryota > Metazoa > Chordata > Actinopteri > Siluriformes > Doradidae > Doras > Doras micropoeus. The sequence goes on from JAOUQY010000013.1 coordinate 6,236,614, forward strand.
GCCTGTTACTGCTGTACTCACACAGGTAACACAGCTTTAGCATAAATGTCCCGTTTAACACCAGTGCCCCAGTGGAGATTATTATCTTTTTTTTTTTAAATAAACACACATCCATTAGGCATATGGAAAAGCACTAAATCAAAAAATGTCCTGTTATCGTTAGTGTTCGCAGAGTCCTGATTTAGAAAAGCCTAGTGAGAGAGACAAACCCAAAGACTGCACACATCCCTCTACCATGGAGACGACCCCCGATGTGAGCAGGATAAAAGACTCAGAGTGGGAGGCGGAGCTTAGACCGTCACAGGAAAACCAGCCCTCCAGTTCTCAGCGTCAGAAGACTCTTCAGCTGTCAATCAGACAGACATCCCTCCCCGACTCGTCTCCTCACAAGGACACAATGCCAGGACTCCATCGGCCCTCTTCTGACCCCGGGCTTCCAGGGAACCAGCATTAGGTCATCACAGATAATCCGCATAATACGACATGTTTATAAGGCATTATAACCATATCTGGAAGTAGGACGCCAGAGTCGTTCTCCTCTCGCACTGGAAACCAGCGCACGCTAGACTCAGGGTACAGAGTGAAAGTGTGTGTGAGAGAGAGAGAGAGAGAGAGAGACATAGAGACAGATGAAAACACTGAAATTCTGTATGCAAAGTACAATATGTTGATTATCTTCCAAATCTTTTTTGGCTTTCTGACTCCAGCACACAGACGTAAAAACAAAAACTCTGAATGTATTTCTTCAGTGTGACTGCACACAAAATCAGCTGTACTGGACATGCAACCGTAGCAACAGAAGAGCTGCATGCTGGGAAGAATGTGGTGTTTTTGTTATTGTCGCATGTTTCTTAAAAAAAAAATGTCATGTTGCTTATCACATGACTTGGGCATGAGTATTTTTTTTTCTCAAATCTGACCTTCAGTTGAGAAAACGGTCTATTTATATAATAATCTCCTGGATTTCAGGAGCAGAATAGAATTTACTTGGATAGAATCCAGACAAGAACCATATCATCTCAGAATATACATACGTGCTGTGTTCAAAACGGTCCCCTACTCACGAGTGCCTGGAAAATCCAAGTACACCTTGTCCTGCCGCAGGACAAAAAGTCCATGGGGTGGAGTCGGAACCTGACTCTGCTCCTTCTACCCGGGCGGAGTGAGGCTGGATGAGTGTGTTCTAGTGTTATGTGGGTCATGTCAAGTTCAAACTACACGCTGTGTGTGAATTGTTCAAAGACACGACCCGAGAGGCTCACCGATCGCACGCAGACTCCCAAAAAATATCTAAATATCTGGATCTGTCGGCAAATCCTGTAGTGTGAACAGTGAGTGCAGCGTTGAGCTACAGCCAATGAGAACGCAAGATACCGAGTGAGGGGAAACCCAGGGGAGGAGATGTATAAACGTCAAGAAGCATGGCTACAGCAAAAGGTCAGGGGGCTTTGTTGAAATTTGGCAGGAGCACCCTAACCTCATGGTCCATGCCAAACCATAATACTTACATTTTCACTGCAAAAATATTTATTTACCTCCAACACCCAACTACAACTTTGCTAGTTGTGTAGTGTGTCCGTGGATTTAGGGGTTGGATCAGAGCCAGCTCCACTCCATGGACTTTTGGCTCTGCAGCAAGAGCTATCTTAAAAAAATTGGGATTATTGAAGAATCAGAAGCACTATGTACGTAGCTCACTATTATGGGAAACTGAATTTGTGACTGAAGTAAATATTTGCATATCTTTCAAAAAATCTTTACGCATGACAGTAGTTACTTTCCATCCCATAACAGGAGTGGACAAATCAGACTTTCAGTCTGGGAATAGTCATAGCTGCCCAGTGGAACAAACAGTTTTTTAAAAAAAAAAGAAAAAGGAGTATTCATTTGCATGTTTAAAGGGGACATAATTTACGCATTTTCCTACAAATTAATATAGTTCAACAGTTTAACACATGATCTGTCTCCAGTTAGTTTGAATCTCAACAGTTAGACTACAATTGCTGCTAGACGCTCGAGGATCACATTTAGGCTTACATGACCTGAATTACACACGTGGTAGAAAATAATTAACTGAAAAAGGCACAATGTTTTTAGCACACACACTAAAGTTTATCCACTCAGCTGTTCTGTCCTCTGAGGCTGCATTGGCTCCCCAGCCTTTGCCGTGGTAGAGATGCTCATGCAGTAGGTTGAAATATTCAGATGGAGGATGGCATCATTCCAGTGAGCTTGTTTGTGACATAGATAACTGCACCGATTCTGAACGGAGCATTTAATCCCATGATTAGGCATCTGATACAGGCACTGTACGAAAAACTGACTGAGTTTTCACGTTTCGAAGTTTGCAGGTTTGTAGGCACACTGAAAAAGTGAATCTTTCATAATATGTCCCCTTTAAATGTAAGATGGTTTATGGTGATGTGATAAACCTGAGTGATTCAACTCCAGAGCGTTCTACTTGTTCTAAATCCCACCACCTGCTGCACTGTACGTAGTAACTGAGGTAGAAAATCTGTTTTCGCTTCATGGAATAACGTCAAGAGTAAATACAGACGCGAGTCAGAGCTGAAATTTGGACTTACTGTTTGTTGTTAATACATTTTTTTTTATTTGTCCACCGCTACACACACACACACACACACACACAAAATGGGCCTTAATAATTATTCTTTTAGTAAAGTGTGTGTAAATGTAGTCTTTGTATACATAAATGTACACACACACACACTCAGGAGCATTATTAGTAAATTAACCCCCCCCCAATTTACTGGATTGTCAAATTGAATATTGAATTTCTTTCGTAAACCCTCGTACGTTTAATTTACAAATAAATCCATTTGTATCCGGCTTGATAAATGAGGCCCTATGTTGGGTAACTTGCTGTTCACATGATTGTTTTACTTATATATCAAATCTATGGACATATGAACCGAACACGTGTGACTAATAAAAGGTCAAACCAAAAAAACAAAAATCAAACCAAACAACACGGTGCCATTTTGGGCATTTCTCAGACGCTAGGGTGCATCGTTTGTGCTCTACCCATCACACAGTGCACTATACAGTGAATAGGGCTCAGGTTTGGACACAGCCACTTCTCACCTTTCCCATTATCGTTATTAACATCCACATTAACTCACTGTACGCTCAGTATTGCGTCTCTGCACTGAATGTGGCTGCATATGTGATCCTGCGCTCACTCGGCTGTTACGCTTTATTATTTATTTGTTTTAATTCATCCAGTGTAATGTAAACCCGAGTTCCTATAATTCCTATATTATAGTTCGCAGACACTGGATACACTGTTATGTAGGCGTGTGCACACATCTTTCCTTCCTAGAGCAAATTTATTTCTTTTTTTTTTAATTCCAGCTCAAGGTGTTCTGCTTATATATCAAGTTTAATCATCTTAGCTTATTTGAGAAAGATGAGCTGATTTAAGTGTATGCAGAAACATTCATTACTTCCCAGAGTAATGGATTTTTAATGTGACACAGTATCGGTTGTTAACGGATGCAATATTGCCATCTAGTGAATCCGGCCCAAAACTAACAGAAGAAACGTCACAACGGTAGAGCTGGAAGAATTTTTATGCATCTATATATCCGCTCGCTGACATGCAGCGTAAAACCCAGCTCCCAACTCATAATACTTATTATTAATACATATATGTAATATGTATAGCTCAAACTGACCTGCATGTTTTAACCAAAGTTAAGTCTCTTTAGAGCGTATCGTAATCTACTCAGCATGTAGGCAAAGTGTGTGGCGCGTTCTGCGCCGCACTGAAAACGGTCTTCCGGAGGTTTCGACGTAAACTCGTATGCATGTCTTAACAGGGAACACCCGCTATAGAGTAGAGATTTAGACACAAGACGCAAGTAGAAGGATAGACTGCTTTTAACGGGTGTGTGTAACAAATCATATATCAAAGCATTTCCATGGAAAAACATTTCTGTAGCTTCTATGATGACTATAAGAGTTCATGGTTGTTCAGAGTTGAGGTATGGCTGCCTTCACTCTTGCCGTTTATTTATTTTTGAACAGGAAAACCTCTGGCTTGCTCTCTAGGTTAATTATTCTCAGATGAAATAAGGATAGTGGCGATGTGCTTGAGCATCTTGACTGTATGGAGCCAAGGTTAATGTGGGACGTCACACTGCGTAGTTTAAAAAAAAATCTCCGAGTACAGATATAAATCTCCCTACATTCATTCAGTAAGACTTTAGAACTTAGGCTTTGAGGCTGCTTCCTGTAAAACATGCGCAGGATGTTGGGCCAAGTGTGAAAGCAGCGTCAGACTCCACAACTCTGTTATCAGCTTTTCACAGTTTGAATTTGAGTGCTTTATGCATGCGTGATCATGTCACTATGACAACATGGTAATATAATTATAACAACTAGCGCTATTCATGACAATTATCATCTACTGATGTTTAATCTCTATAGCCTATAGAGGTCTGGCTCAGATTGTGCATTGTCATTAAGTTAAGCACCAGCATATGAATTACTTCCCCCCTATATATCTACTGATGTATCCTTAGAACCCAACTCTGAATATGTCTGAACAAAAAAAAAAACAAAAAAAAAAACAGGATGGGGGATTTTCTTAATTTTCTGTTGCAACACTGATTTGAGTTCACTGATCTTTATGATTTTACAAGCTTCCAGAGGAAACACTGCTGTATGTATGTTTTTGAGGTCTGAGCCTCAAAACATCTCGAAGCTTAAAGCACTGGTCTGAGATCAGCTCTCGTCTGTTTACACCGAAACCTGATCCTGGATCAGTTTGCTACCGTGTCACCCGAGCGCGACTGCTATACAATTTTGCAACTTTTTGCACAAGCACTGAAAAACTTTTCTGTACAGCGTCACTTTTTAACTTTAGTGCTGTTGACACGGAATTGTTTTTAATGCATTTTTAAATGTTTGCCAGTGTATTTTCTACGAAGCAGAACACACTGTCAGGTTAGAATGTTTCCTTTTTCTTGGATATAAGCAGTATATTGGTATGTATTATATATTACACTGTATATTGGGAATATTATAAGAGTTGATAAAAGACAATTATTTAAACAAATAAACAACAAAATGCAATAAAATGTGCTGTGGATGAGTCATGATGACACTTTGCATTGACACACGGCTTCTTACCTCACACACTCAGCAGCAGAGCCACGCCCGCGAGCACCCACTTGGCTGGTCTCTCTCTGCTTTTGAGGTTGAACGTCCAGATGTAGGTGTTCGCTCTCAGTTTGGTCTTGTAGACGGGACACTCGTAGATGTTGCGTGTTTCCTGTCGGTCGTTCGGGACGGCGCGCACCGTGATCACAGGCATGCTGGGAGTGAGTTCTTTTAGCCGTGCCTCTGCGATTGTCCCGTTCTGGATATCCCAACGTGCACCTGGAAACCAGTTTAAGGGCATTTAATACACAGAGTTACACACAATGCTGCTCCACCTGTCTTGTGATTAAACAGTACTGCTATATCTATCCTGTGATTGGACAGCATTGTCCAATTATCCATTCTATAATTAGACAATGTTGTTGTATCTGCCCTTTGATTGGACCAAATTAATCTGTTCTGTGATTGGACAGAGTTACTCTACCTGTTTTTTTAATGGAGCACATATGTCCTTTCATTGGACAAAATTGTTCTGTTCATTGATTGGACCACGGTGCTCTATCTGCCCTTTGATTGGACCACATTTCTCTATCTGTTCTGTGATTGGACCCTATTGATCCATTTGCTCTGTGATTTGACAGGATTACTTTATCTGTCCTGTGATTAGACCACATTGCTATATCTGTCCATTTATTGAACCAAATTGTTCTGTTTGGTGAGTGATTGGACCGCATTGCTCTAGCTGTCCTTTCATTGGACCACATTGCTCTAATTGTTCTATTATTGAACCACATTGCTCTACTTTTTTCTATGACTGGTCAGGATTGCTCTGTCCTATGATTGGACCACACTGCTCTGTCTGTCCTGTGCTGTGCTTTCAGTTTATAGCTTCTATATTTGGAGGGTTTTGTTCTACCTGTCCTGTGATTGGTCTGACTGTGATCTGAACTCAAACCTTCCATGTAGAGGCCGTAGACATATGCACCCTCTCTGGCAGGCTGGTTAAACTCCTCCTTGAATTTCTTTGTCACGTCCACCGTTAGAGTCATCTTATCGAGTGGCCACTCGTTCTTCCGGGCCAAGCTCTGCATCACAGCTACAACGCAAGAGTTTCACAGCATAAGTGTGTGATGAAAAGTGATTGTCTGAATATAATGGTTGTGTGTCTGAGAGGTACCTGTGAGGAAAGACTGTGGGTTGAAAAGACCTGATAGCCAGACTACACTTGGCAGAGAGAGGTCCTGTGCCCAACTATCCAGTTCTCGACAGCGCAGCAACACATCACTGTACCTGTACAAATAAAAAAAAAAAAAAACACACAGTATGTCTACATAATTTCTACACACGCGTACAAAAGGATTTTATTTTCTGGCCTCCATATTTCATAACACCAAGTGAAGTACTTTCCCTGACCTGCCATTTAACACACCACTCAGATTTTACTCTTGTTCAGACTAGCGAAAGGGATTAATGTGAGAAAGCGGGTGGGGGGGGCCCTAAAAGGTCTAGATGTATAAACTGTTTACAGGGACACATTTAAAATATTTTCCTTGTAGGGAGATTTGTCTACCCACAATGAAGTTAAGGTTAGGGTCAGGCTTGGGGGAACAAAGCATAAATTAGCTGCACTAATAACTATATCTGGGGAGGACTGTTACAAGTACTGTAAGTCAGGGCAGCCGTAGCTCAGTGGTTAAGATGTTGGACTACTGACTGGAAGGTCATGAGTTCAAATCCCAGCACCACCACTTGAGCAAGGCCCCTAACCCTCAACTGCTCAGCTGTATAAATGAGATAAATGTAAGTCACTCTGGATAAGGGTGTCTGCCAAATGCCATAAAAAAAAGTAAGATAAGTGTGTGTGTTTTACCACTGAGCCAGGGTGTACGTAGAGGGGTAAGCAAGCCTAGTCCAGGTATCAGGAACATTATCAAAGAATAGTGCTGTCTGTAGCTGCTCCATCTCTGAAGATATCGCCAACTCACCCTACCACACACACACACACACACACACACTATGTCTTTGTACAAAAGTCATATCATGTAGTGACAATGTGTATCATTTCAATGTATATCATGGAGACACACCTTCAGTCCCAGGTCCAGCTCTATTAATGAACGTCGCATTTCACTGACCAGCATGTTCATGCGCTCACACTCCTGGAAGCACACCAGAATGTAGGGAGTGCGCTCGGCCGTTTTGGACATGAGGTCAGACATGTTGTATTCCTCTGGCAGTTTCTCCAGGATGTCATCCAAGACCGTCTTTACCTAGATCATCAGAGATATCGAGCCCACTTAGCCATGTGAACATCCGATCTTCTGCGTCTTGATGTCCACACAGTTCTATAACACATGTCCACCATTCTATAACAATTCAGTGATCTAAGCTGCCATTGGCCACTGTCAATCATGTGACCTGCTCATGAGCTGCACCCATGTCTCACGTTCCTGCTAGTGACCTGGTGAGCTTGTGATTAACCTCAATCGAGCCTCATCTTCTTGTACATCAGCACATGATATATTTACAGCAAAACCATGCAGCAAATAAATGTAAACAGAGACTAAAATGCCGCCCTTGAGCAGACCTTCTCCTCTGTGCTCTGCGATGCTCCCTCGCCCATGGATGAGTCTCTGGTCTGTAGTTCGAGCAGGGTGTGGAACAGGTTGTCGGAGGTCACCGTCAGGAACTCAATTTCAGCATTGGGGTGAAGCCCATAATGCACCGGGCTCTCGTGGGGAAGCATCTCGTCTATGAATCTGTGGTAACCCGCGTAGTCCAGGTTGGAGGGAACAACAAACCCAGGGGCTAAAGCCACCTTCCTGTCAAACTGTGCAGCAAAAGTTATTGAAGCTTTCACACATTGGCAGAACATAAGTTTAGAGACAGTCAGCTCCTTATTTATTGGTCCCCTTCATGATAACAAAACGACTCTTTTAAAATTTTTTACAAACAATTCAAATAAAAAAAAAAAAAACTCCTAAAACTTACAAGGCTTAATTATTTACATCTCCAAAATAATATTTAGATTTTGATTTAAATACATTAGCTATATTTTTTTCACCAAATACAACATTTTTTGTCTAAAAGTCGGCAGTCTCTTCCTCTTCCAAGAGGTTTAGACTGAATATAGATGGATCTTGAAAACAATAATGACCTCAAACGTGGATTTGATCCCTAGTGAAAACCTGCAGGCTGAATCAGTGAGGACTTCTCATGCATAAACCTAAGAAAATAATGGAGCTTGAAAAGTTCAGGACCCTCTGTAAATGCCATCTTTGACATTACAGGAAACTCTGTGATGTTCTTTTCTCTTTTCACTCACACAATGTTAAATGAGTGTGTGTGTGTGTGTGTGTGTGTGTATACCTGGTTAGGTTGCATGTACTCCTCCAAATAGGTCCTACACAGTCTCCTGTCCCAGTCGTTGGTGATGTGCCCGCCATACATGATCTCTCCAAAGAGATATCGCAGATCTTCCCATGGCACCTAGTATTCAACAACAAAACAGCGTGTTCTACACACACAAAAATATACTGTCTGTCTCACATAGGAATGAACAGGTAGATAATTTTGGGTTGTGAACTGTTTGTCAAACCAGGAGTGATGTTACGGTGTTTGAAAACCACCTGATACCACCTAATATCAGCTTAATGGTGGTTCCGTGGTGGTGCCTTTCCAAATATGCACAAAGAGTCTACATTCAGTGTACACACACACACACACACACACACCTGAGAGTTGGCCTCCAGATAGTTGAAGAGCACATTAACAGAAATGGTGAGGTCTCCTGTGTTAAATGGATATTTGCGGTTCCAGCCTTGAGGGCCGAACTTCCTCCGCTCTGCAACACACGCATGGAAATAACACAACGAGAACAGGATGGTCTTAAATTCCTGCTCCCGAGAACACTGATCCAGGATGTCCTACACACACACACACACACACACAAAATTAACATACACATAAAAAGCATCATCAAAGATTTTTGTGTCTGTAATGTATTTTGTCACTTGGTCAAAGTTGTCCAGTGCTGCATGCAGGTTGGCCAACATTCCGGTCGGAGGCTCATTGGTGATTTTAATGGAATTTTCCAGAATGCCTTGAGGAATTATGTGTTCCTGAGGAGTGGCCGCTGGCTCAGCGCTCATAAACACTCGGTAGTCCGGGTGACTGCTCTCACAACATTCTGCCAGAAACTTCTCCAGACTTCCTAGCCACTTTGCAACCAGGTGAATATTCTAAGACATGCACAGAATACAGATTCACGTTATCCGGGATGAGAGGATTGATTTGGAGTTGGTGGTGCTATTAATATGCATACATGTGAAATACAAAAACATCTGGACGAATAACGCAACATGCAGTATAGGCTAGTGCCCCTGGACAGCAGTATACCTGTAGTATAACCCAATGACCTTCCTGGGAAGCTTTCTCCATTGCTAGCTCTGCTACAGCCTCCTGGCCTTGGCCGAGAGAGACGTTATGCAGCTTCCCGAGGTCTATAGTGAAGCCGAGCTTCTTACCTTCACACACGGTGAGAGAAAGGCCATGAGTACCATGAGACACACACCTGCTGTCATTGTTTTACAGCAGAAATGAGACAGCGAGGAGAAGAAGGGTGTGTACACGGCTTTACCGAGAGACTCAACATCTTTCAGAGGGTCGACTCCAGGTGACAGGATGAAGAACACGGGAGAGGCCGGACTACTTTCCTTAAATGACCTCGCGAACTCCATCTTCCTGCTCTCAGTGTACTGTACACCTAGCTTCTGCTCCACAAAGTTCCTGCACACACACACACACATACACACAAATTTCCAATACTACACACACAACACAAGTCTACATCTACTCTCCAGTTACACAGTAATACCATTACTTGTGTTGTGACTAGTTCACACCTGAGAGCATAGGTCATGCGGTCAGGACGTAGAGCCCGCATAAGGATGAGCTTCTGGAGTGGGCTCTTGCTCTTCCACTCCTGAGGAAGCTTCTCTTTTTCAGGACACTCTGACTCCACAACTTTCTTCCAGCGTTTTGGAGAGCCCTCGATGTCACGTTCGAGTCCCCGAAACTCGTCTGTGAAACTCATCGTCTGCACGAACAAAATGTACTCGTTTTACATTACTAAACCCAACAAATGTATTTATTGCAATGTGAGCACATTATATATTTACAGAGAAAAGTAACCTAACAATGTAACACTTAATAGTCTTGGGTGTATTCTGTCAGATTCAGGTGTTTTTTTTTTGGAGTAGGATGTGAGGTAATAGTTATCTCCCTTAAGTTTCTGTATTAATATGCATGCTCCATCACTGCACCATGTGTAGAAAATTCAGCTCTCAATTCAACTAGCAAAGCAGCTTTGATGCCTGGAGTATAGCCTCTTACCTGCTCATACTTATTATACTATGGTGCTTATACTATGGTGTGTGAATCTGAGTAAACACACACGTTCTGGAATAGAAGTGGGACGTCTGGTCATCCTAGTAATTGTCCTTTTACCTGAGGGCAAGATGACAAGCTTGAATTTGTATCTGACGAGTATGTGTAGTACCTTAATGGCACTCCAGGCAGAGTTGGAAAGGAAGTCAATAGGACTGATGTAACTGTGGTCAATGTTGAAGCGCAAGAGGAAATCCAACTCTCGCATATCAATCTCCTTATTCATCAGTAACAACTGAAACGCACGCAAACAGAAAGGAATGTCATCATTTTTACTCCTCTGTATAAACATGTACGACGTACATATCGTAGGCATTTAGGTATGTTGCCAGAAATATTCCACACCACTTTCCCCACAGCACCGAAACCCATTTCTCACACTACCGTAAACCCCACAGATACGGTGTTTTTATCTTTCACTTACGTTTAGCATAGAAGCATGGGAACATGTGCTACCTGAAACGTGAGCTGAGCTGTGAATGTGAGCTTGTCTCTCTCAAACAGGCCTCTGTTGATGTAGTTAAAGGTGGAGAAGGTGATGCACTCGATGAGCGTGTTAACGCGAATCTTAACATCAACACACACCTCGGCATTCTGCACCGCCTTACGGAAAACCACATCAAACGCCTGAGAGCAAGGAAACAAATGGACACATCTTAAAGAAATAATGCACGATACCAGAAATGCAGCCAGGAAATACTGGTTTGTGTCCTTTGTGTCTACAAGGCAAATTTAGCTAACGAGTAACTTAATATATCTCTTTGTTTCTGTAAATATCTTCCAGAGACCGATTCAAATTCTACAATTATATAGCACAGATATCATTTAGTGCTTTGAGAAGTTACTATGCCAGCCATGATGGAGAACAGTCTTGCATATAAGTCTTGTTGAAAATTTAAAATGTTGACTAAACATGGATAAATATTTTTATTTAGCTGTATTTGGTGAAAATAAGCAAAAATCTGACAAAATGTGTGTAATGCAGCTTATCAAGTACAATCAGGGGGAATTAGATTCTTTTCACTGATTATTTCCTTTAATAGTGTGTGAAAAAGGATAATCCTACGTGCATTCATTGTAATAACCACACACACACACACACACACACACACAGACACACACAGACACACGAGCGTAGGAGGACAGACCTTGAGCGAGAACTGATACATGGGGTTGATCTTGTGGAGGTCGTTGATGATAAAGTAGAGGAGAGATGATCGCACTGCCACGGGCCTGTAGTGCTCACGAGCTTCATTTATCTTCACCTCGTTGACTTTTGCCTCTAATACCTGTACACGCACAAACACACACACACACAAGAGGGCACACTGAGCTACCACACACAGTAGAGCACTAAACATGTGGAAAACTCACAAACAAAGCAATCAAGCTGCTACTTCAGAGGCTGAAGGTCTTTCTAAATAAGCGTCAAAGCTCTGATTTGAACCAATTCAAGCTGCAACACTTTGTAAGCAAACATAAATGGCTCCAGAGTAGTTACGCTGATCAAGAGCTCATTATTAAAAGCACCTTCATCTCGATCTCGGCTGCCGTGTGTTTGGTGCTTTCCAGTTTCTCGACCAGCATGTTGTCACCCAGGAAGTTACTTTCTGCGGCGGAGAGTCGGGTCAACAGCTCGTCCTCCAGCTGCTTTAGTTCAATTTTAAACATGTTCTGCTGCTTTGTCAGCTCGGACTGCACACACACACACACACACACACACACAAACGTATACACTTATACTGCAGCTAAGCTTGAGAAAACAACCAAAACACATTCATTCACTATCATATACCTTGAGGTGCTCAAGGTCAGGTCTCTCCAGGTTGACGACCTCGGCAAGGAGCTGGTCCTCCAGCCCGTCCCGAGTCACAGTGAAGTTAATCAGCGTGGTCTGAGCCTGAATCTCCGGCTTATAGTGTGGGTTGGCCATTTTAGTATGCAGAATGAGCCGGAAGTTAGGGTGGAACACACACTCCTTATCCCCCACCTTTATGTACCTAAAAACAGGGCAAGACAGAGAAAGTGCTACAGTTGAACAGAAGTCTGTTTATTATAATGACATGATTACAAGATTACAAGCCATGTGCAAACACTGTACCTTGATACTGGACATGCACTACCCTGTTATTATGGATACGTCAAAATAGCATCTGAGTTACAATCACAAGCAAGCGGCCAAGATAAACAGCATATTGGTACAGTCCCATATAGAAGAGAATGGGCTCGTTTGCTACTTTCTTCAGCCAAATATGACGCGAGCATCACATTTAAGCTTCTTAGCAAAGTTAAGGCCATGATTCTGCTCACCAGTCAGAGGAAACATACTGAGGTTATTTAACCCACAGACCCTGAGGGACGCCTCCAACGTCTTCATCATAGAAAGCTAGCGCACACAGTACCTTTCTGACGATGCTAGTTGCATGTATGGCTAGCCCTTATAATGATCAAGATAAGCGCTTAAAAGTAAAGGTAGTAAAATTACCCTGGGGCACATTGGGTTAATACCATCAAGAGTTTCCTTGCAGTTGCCATGCTAGTGTTTGACTCTCAGCAGTGTCTCTGATATTGGCTGCCCTTCACAAATGGAAAAAAAAACATGACAAAATGCTCTCTAGGGTGCCGCTATGTTTGAGAATACATGATGAAGTACCAGAGGGTGCCCTTTCAGTGGAGATGAGATGCAGATTCCCTCTACCCAAAGGTCCCTTACATGTAAGAGAATTATATAAAGTGACCTCTAGGTGCTCCTGTTTACTACTCTGGTGGTATTCATGTCAGCTATGTGTGGTGATATGTGAACAGCCGCTTGATATACAGGGGTTAGACAATGAAACTGAAACACCTGTCATTTTAGACCACAATAATTTATTAGTATGGTGTAGGG
>JAOUQY010000013.1:6284476-6295312 GCA_028566355.1 Doras micropoeus
GGCCACCAGGCTGGTCCACTTTAGCCATGAAACCTCCCACACTAAAATGACAGGTGTTTCAGTTTCATTGTCTAACCTCTGTATGTTGTACCCTTATTCTGCCCCAGAAAAAGAATGGTTTAAAGAAATCACTGAAAGCTCAATATTGGGCTCTTCATAGGGAACTAAAACGGCTCTGCAATCTCGTGTCATGCAACTCAGCTGTATTTAGCATGATAAATCAAACACCACTGTCCAGACTCATTCTATACGCTGTAGGCACTTTTGAAATAAATGTGATGAAACGTCTATGATCTGTGGGTGTATTTTAACTTTATTATGTATGTTTTGGTTGTCTCTTCTCGTGAACTTCTCCTGCACAGTACTCTGGTCTCTTATGTTCAGTGTTAGGATCCTAGCTCCTTAGCTATCATAAACATTACTAAAAGAAACGATGAAAAAGAACCATTGAAAGGAACAACAGAACAAAAAAGTTGTAACTCTTTTTGGGTTGCTATATTTTTATACGTTACATCAGATTAATGTCGATGGAGACGACAAAGGCGACGGATCCGCATAACACATACCCAAACTCCTAGGTACTTTTTAAATATATTATTATTATTGTTATTATTGTTGAAATTATTTTACATTTTACTTGAACTTTTGAATTCTCATTGTAAACTATTGTTATAAGGTTACCCTATCCCTGATAATTACTTATTCCTCTGGCAAGGAATAATAATAGAAAAAAAAAACAACGCAAACTCCTTCCCTTCCACTGCGAGAACGGGTCTGTGAGGTAAAATCGAATCAGCCAATCATGTCGCAGCAGCACAAAAGAACTTCAGGTAAAGTGATATACCCATGTTCGCTAGCTCCTTACACTGTGCAGTTCCTTTTAAATTAAAAAAAATGAAAAGACATAATCTGTAATATTTCACTTTTATCAAAAAGGCAACATTCAACATTTCTCTTAAAATAAACCAATGATAAAGAGCAACAACATTTTCAATGACCCTATGACGCCTACCTGGATGTACAACGGAAATCAAAACGTGCGTTAAAACCGAGATTAACGGTGATTAAAAGGTTTAATCTCGTGACAGCTCTTATTTTTATAAGTAGCATTCATTTAACGATAACGGTGTGTATTGCTCTCACATGTTCATCTCCGATGTGCAGCGTCCCTCCAGGCCCCGTGAACAGAATGAGGCGCTCGCCACACCCGTGATCTAGAAAGTCAAGTAAGGCCTTCTGGTTCTCCTCTGCCCCGATAAAGCGGTTCCACTTGTCCGTCTTCAGCCGCAGAGACGTGAATACCTGCTCCTTCACAAAGTCCACACGCTCATCTGAGAGCACATTGACTTTCAGACTTTCCGATGGTACATGAACTCCTCCGTCCGTCATGCTAAGAGCAAAGAAGAGAAGTCAATTCTTTATACAGCTTCATGCACAACACAAAACAAACCCCTTACCTTTACTTTTAACAGTTGCTGTCCTGCGTTTTATGCTGTCCTGCGTTTAAGTGGAAATCGAACCCCTGGCGAAGGTTCAGGTCACCATAGCGATGGAAGGCAGAGCTTCTTTGTGTCCGTCTGCATATGTGTGTGTGGGGCTCAGGTGTAACATACATCTGCTGCCAATGAAACTTGAGAAACGTGAGCATCCCAGGTATCATATAAGCACCACACACAGCGGCTCATCCCTCACCAAACAGCAGTGTTACACAAACACTGTGTAAAAAAGCCCTTCCTAAATTAAAGGCAAAACTAAAGGTAACTTACTAAAAAATGAAAAAACACCACAACAGAAAATACTTAAATAGTAGTTTTATAGTATCTGATCTTATATTTACTACAGAGGTACTTACATTATACTCCTTATTTCATAATTTCTTTGCTATTGGGATGCAAGTATTTTTTTAACTGAGGAAACGTGTAACAATGTATTACAGACATCAGTCTGATAAACCAATCCAATCTTAATATCTTATATCTTATATCTTTAATACCTTGTCAGGGTGTGGTGGTAGATCCGGAGCCAATCCCAGGAAGACTAGTATCTTGTTTCTTGTATGAGGATGGACATGGGTAGGTGTTTTTGCATACCATGGTGACTCTATATGATGTGCCTGCTAAAAGATACAGCTTGGTCTGACCAATTACCAGCTGCCAAACTTGTCTAGAGAATTCACATAAGAGCTTAGCGACAAATCTAGAGACTTTTGAAGGAGGCGTTAATGACTGTTCTGCGGTCAGTGTGGCCCTCCAGCTCACCCATGACATTAGGCGAGAATTTTTTTTTCTAGTGGTTGCAATTTTACGGTTATGGACAGCTGTACAAGTGCAATCGAAACGATATGGAACCAGCAATGTGAGAAATGAAAGAAACATGTTGACTAACCAGGTAGAGTAGTATTACAGGATTTTGCACAAATATGACTCTTATTACCAGTACTGATATCCGAGTGTGTTATCTTGCATGTTTATGAACATCACCTCAGGATGTCTAGTATGACTATTAGCATGAAAACTATGTCCAATTTTCCTTGAGAAGACTTGAGAGGGCGTGTTTATGTGCAACTTCCAAGTTCCAAGCATAATTCTGAAAGCATGAGAAGGCAGCGTTAATCTTTTCTGATCTCTTGATCGGTTACGCTGTCTTTTTCTCTTACTTGATTCCTCCATCAACTCTTCATGACTGCCATGATGTCCATACTGAGAATACCAAGCCAGCTTGTTGTTATAGCAGCTGATGACCAATAGATGCTGGTGGTGTGAGACATAGTGCTGTAAATCGTTGTGTCCAATCACTGATTACAACTGTATGTGATGACCAATCACTGACCACCACTGTATCCGATAACAAATCAATGAGCATCACTGTATCCAGTGACCACTGATCACCACTGTATCCAATAACCAATCACTGACCACCACTGTATCCAATGACCAATCACTGACCACCACTGTATCCAATAACCAATCACTGACTACCACTGTATCCAATGACCAATAACTAACCAGCACTGTATCCAATAACCAATCACTGATCACCACTGTATCCAATCACCAATCACTAACCAGCACTGGATCTAATTAGCAATCACTGATCACTGATGTATCCAATGACAAATCACTGACAACCACTATATCCAATGACCAATCACTGACCACCACTGTATCCGATAACCAATCACTAATCATTGCTCTATCCAATGACCAATCACTGACCACCACTGTATCCAATGACCAATCACTGACCACCACTGTTTCTCCCACCCTTTCAACTTTTTTGTAAACTCTCTTCCTGGTGATGTTTACAAGTAATAAACTCACTGTCACTGCTTCTTTTTTATCTGTTTTCTTTATAGTAAATAATATAACATGCTAATTAGTCTGTGACGTCATCCTGAAAAGATTTGGCAACACTGCATTGCAGAGTTATAAACATTGAGAGGAACCAGTTTCCATAGATAGTGGGTTTACAAACCATTCCTCTTTTTATAATTATATGGCATCAAGTTAAACAGTACTAAGTGTGTTGAAAGGATGTGTTCAGTGTGAGCAGACTGTGAATAAGAGTCCTGAGGTGAACACAGTACAGTCTTTAAGATTACATGACTTTTTTCAGTGGTAACGTTAGAAAGCTCTCTGACACGAGCTAAAAGCATTCCTGAAAGGACTTTAACTCCATATAATGTATATTGATTCATTTGAGACCCGTAAATAATAAAATAACTCTTCAATCATTGTTCGACATCAAGCAAACGCGGATAAAACGCTGATGTGACTCCACCAAGTCTCATTAAATTAGCCTTTAGCTAACCAAACGAAGTTAATTTCCTTACCTAGATATAAATAATTAACGTTAGAGTTACTTCAGAAACCATGAAAGATTAAATAAATAATAATAATAATAACAGCTATTTTAAGAACTTTCTTACCATAGTCATCTTCGGGTTACCTCAGAGTACACCTGTGAGTCGATACCAAAAAAGAGTCGACTCTCTGGTTCTGCTTTGAGAGTCGGCTCATAGATGGCATGAAAAATATCGTTCGCGAATGTGTCGGTTCTTTAAAATGAACGACGAAATGGGAGTCGACTCGCATGCACGAGGATCAGTTTTTGGTGATAGAATAACGGTCGAAATTTTTTTAAAATTTAAAATCTAACGGCTCCTCGGAATGCTTAATATCGCTGTAGATAACAAGGAAAGTAGGATCCATGATGAAAAGTAGGATTTTTGCTTTTGGAAATGTGAAATTAAAGTCGATATAAACATTTAGGAAATTATAAACAGTTCAAAGTGCAACAATTGCTTAGTCCAGTGAACAATCTTTGAGTGAAAACACGGTAGATCATGGATTATTCACTCATACTATAACGCTAATGAACTCTCAAATCTGATTGGTCAGAAGGTGCAGATTCATTTTCTATAACATAAGCTCTGATATTAGTGGTGAATTACAGTTGAATAAATTGATTAACTGTCCCAACATCACTGTCAAGCACACTCAGACATTCCACTACCCAAAAGCCAAATTACAACTATAATAAACATGCAAAAATCTCCTTATAATGATTTAAGATGATGTAAAAGGGCATTGGGGGCGTGTCTATGAAATGACTGACAAGAGGCCAATCAAGAGGCCAATCCACCTGAATACAGGTTTTCAAACTGGGTTATTTCCCAACCAGTTAATACACTTGTGCTGAGACCATGGCTTTAACTATTACTTTCCATCATTTCTATACATTTTATGCACATTATTTGATATGCTGATATTTTACAACATGGTGCCTATTTAGCCTTTGTGGAAGGAGTCTCCAGTATCAGTACTTTGTAACATTCAGGATTTCTCAGGTCATGCAATTTCTGGGTAACAAGACATTTGTGTATAGTATATGTCACACAACTTTATGTGTACCTATAAATGGATAAAAACAGTGGAAACAGTAGCTCTGCTTTATCACACCACCCAGTTGTTGATTATTTTCTTATAACAGCACTTCCTAAAGCTTTTTTACATTCTTTATAACAAAAAGAATGCTGTTGCCAAAATAACGATTTCCTAATTAGCTAACATTCCCTAAAATGTAAAACCGCTGGCTTTGTTGAAGCATTCAATTCATTAAGCTTACCCTTTATACACACACACACACACTCACATACGACAGTGCACCTATAGTAATCAATAAACTGACTTTAATTGTGTTCCATTTGAAAAAAAAAAAAGTATAAAAGTAACATAAAATTTTACACATTTAAAAAGTAATTCATTTGAGGAGTCCGTGATACATCAGAATCAGTTATATACTCAAATAAATGGTGCCTATAAACAATAATGGGGACTGGAGTTGGGAAAAAATGCAAAAAGAGGAAAACAAGGAACACATCATGAATATAGAGAAGGAAAAACAACTTATAAAAAAAAAAAAAATACATGACTGACGTCACCCGAGTTGCATATGGACGAAATAATTTTTTTTTTAAAAATCCTCCAATCATGATACAAAGGGTGTGAAAGAAGCACACACAGAGTCAATACACAATATGTCAAATGAAACATAATGAAAGAGTGAAGACATGGTTGGACCGAGGCCAGCTGAGAGTGAGAGAGAGAGAGAGAGATTTTGAAGAGGAAGATGGACAGATCGTGAGCATCTCTCCTCTCTGAGGACGTCGCTTCCCTCTCCCGCTGTCAAATTCAGATAAAACATCTCCGGGTCTCTCTTACTCTCTCTCCCACACACACACCTCCTTGTACCATAGCTTTCATGCACACACTCATTATCATCATCCCCTGAACAATTTGATCAGAAGAAAGCAGAAATCCATGCAAGTCCAGCATCATATACTACAGAGTATGATATGATACAAAATAAGGCATTTCTGTGTTAGTGTGTATTCATATATACTGTATATGTATGTATACAAGTGTGTGCATGTGCGTGTGTGTGTGTGTGTGTGTGTGTAGACCCTAACCACATCATTTCATGTCTCTGCCCCTGACCCCCCCCCCACAATTTCCCTGTTTTGTACAAAAAGACTGCTACAGAACATAAATTGATAATTCATTTTTTAAAATATATATTCATATATATATATTTATATTTATCATATATATAAAAATTGATAGTGAAAAGCCAGCTGTGAAAGGGCGGGGTTTTTTTTTTTTTTTTTGGTCACTCCATGACCTCATTGGCAGACACAGTGACCAGCTGAAGTGGGAGATCAGAGTTTGAGAGGATGCCTTGGGCGCCAGCCTGGGGAAGATTGGTCAGGATGAGCTTGGCCCCGCCCCCGGTGATGATGCTGTCCGGAGGGGCGGTGGCCTCCGTCTGCCCAGCTGCAGGGGCCGTGTTTAGACCTTTTTTGTTCAGGTGAGTTTTAATGTGTTTGGCCAAATGGTCGCTGCGCATAAAGCGCTTCGAGCACTGCGGACACACGAACTTCTTCTCTCCTGTGGGCAAAACACACGGTAGATCAACGATACGTGCAAACTGTATACGTTTCTTATCTGGGGGAAAAAAATAATTAATGCAATTGATTAATCAAATCCCAAATCCCACTCATGGCTGGTTTCTGCTCCTACAGAGGACAATCTTCTGAAACTTCAGACATAACAGATCGATTATGAGCATCATGATGAAGACTTCAATTTAGTCAACAGTTAAAAGGTTGTGTTAAGACCATTTAGTATTTAATTTCTACATCTAAAAACATTTCGAGCCACAAGCGAACGACGATTTGCTTTGATAAAATCGTGTAGCGTGAACCTGGCATTAGATGTAGCGTGCCGAGTGAACGGCGCAGTACCTGTGTGTGTCCTGCGGTGGCGCTGAAGCTCGTCACTGCGTGTGAATCTCTTGCCGCAGTAACTCCAGGAGCAGATGAAGGGCCTCTCGCCTGAGTGCCAGCGCAGGTGAGCGCGCAGGTGAGACGTTTTACCGTAAACCTTCCCACAGCCAGGGATGTGACAAATGTGCTGCTTCTTCTTGCCCATGCCTGAGCCTCTACACACAGACACACACACACACACAGCAATGTAGCAGCTGTTCTATTAATCTGACTATCAAATAACTCCATATATGATCTATATATGATCAAAAGAAATCACACATTCCCATTCTGCTTGATGATGAGAATACGCTTTTGTGTGTGTGTGTGTGCCTTACCTCCCCCCTGCCTCTTTGCAGTTAGGGCAGGTACAAGCCACTCTCCGGAGCCTCTTCCCCTCCTGTCCTACCCCCTCTGTGTCCTCATCTAGCATCCGTACACGGAGGTGCGACAGGTCGCTGGTGTTCAGGGTGGAGTCTCCGCTCAGCGGCCAATCGTCTGAGTCCGGTTCCTCCTTGATATGAATGTCTGAGGAGTAAGTAGATCCGTGTATCACCAAGTATGTAAAGAAAGCATACAAACTACATGTCTAGCCAATCACTAACAAGTTCCTCTTACACAGACATGTACACAACCTAGAAACTACCCATTATAATCAATTAGGCAATATTAATATTAATATCAAATGAGTGGCTAATAGTTTACAGACTAATCTGTAGCTATAAATATATATTTAAAACAATTCTTTAAGCAGTATTACTGTCACTTGTATTTGTAATTTAACTCAACTATTGCATAAATTCTTAGAAAAGATACACAACCTTTACTCACTTTTTAAAACTGCTTGCAATTGCACATCGTATCACATGACATTTAAAAATATATTTATCTCGCGCATTGTTCAAGTGTAAATAAATTACAAGGTTATACCTGCAATCTAAGATCTCAAACATTTAATGGTTAGCAAAATACAGGATCAGCAGATGAGATGTGAAATATAATATTGGTGGAATTTATATTTCTCCAAACTGAAACATCTACTAGCAGAACAACGTGTACAGTCAAGAGCAGACGTTTGCATAAACCATGCCTTGTGGGCGAACAGCAGGAAATATTTGTCTATTTTGCAAATAGCTTACCCTAAACAAAAGAAACAACAAACTCAAAGCAAAATTCAACAGGAAAATGCAGTGTGTGTGTGTGTCTGTGTGTGTGTGTACCTGAGGGACTCTCGATGGTATGCTCTGTCTGTGCAATGGAGTTGACCGTGACGGTCTGTAAATTGGGGATGTGTCCTGCCGGCATGCTGGTTCCAGGCTGCCCGAGCGCCAGCGTCTGCACAGGGGTGATGGTGATCTGCGGAGACATTCCACCGGTGCCCGAAAGCTGCAGGTTCTGCAGGTTCTGCACTCCCTGCACCTGGAAAGTCTGCCACTGGATCTGGCCCGTGGGCGAGACGGTTTGTGCCTGGATTAAGAAGGTGCCTGCGTTGAGCAGCTGCACGCTTTGGAGCGTCTGCGCCGCACCTTCGGCCGTCTGCGCAGGCACAAGCTGCACCACGGGCTCGGTGGTCGTAGGCACAGAAGCAGGCATGGAGGTAGGCACGTGGTTCTGCTGGATGAAGGACGGATCTTGGTGGCCAGCCGAAACAGCTGTGGCTTGGGTCAGAACCCCTGTGCCATCTATTGTCTCGGGCAACGATGTGGTGGTGGTGGTGGAGGTCGATGTCGGTGCGATGAAGGCGTTGGTGCAGTTGGAGGTGTTGGTTTTATCCAGTGTGCTCTGGACTGTGTTGTCGCCCGTCATGATGAGCTGACCATCAGCTGTGACGCCTGTAGCAATGGTCTGCGCTCCAGCCAGGCCCAGGGACTCCAAGTCAGCGTTACTCAGGCTGTTAATCGGCACAAAAGTGATGTTCCCAGGCAATCCGACCGGCATGTTAGCCACCACCTGCCCCTGCCCTGCGAACCCACTTCCTGTCAACGAGACACTTGGGATCTGCTGCACGTGTCCAGTCTGCGCCAGCAAGCCCTGAAGGTCGTTGGTGTTAGTTGCCGTGGCAATGCCATGAGCTCCGTCGGGCAGTATGGTGATGTCCGTGCCCAGCGTAGCGCCATCGCCTGTGGACGTAGTGTAACCTAGTGATGCCCCGTCTGCGCTCTGGAGCTGCGGGATGACCTGGTACTGGATGCCGTTGGCGCTGGCACCGTCTGTCCCGGCAGTGACAAAAACAGGCTGGCTCTGTCCTGGTACAGTATGCAGCGGCACCACGTACTGCCCACTGGTGCCCACAATTCCCCCACTGGATAAGTGTACTACACCAGAGTCCTCTTTACTGGTGGAAACCGGGGTGAGCACCTCCCAGCGGTTGGACGAGCCGGTGAGCTGGATGGACGTGAGGTCTGTCGTCTGCTTTGGAAGAGACATAAAATGAGTAGTAATGTAAAATCAGTAATACAGATCTACAAGAGATAGGATTTTCCCCCCCAAACACCAAGACTGAGGCAAGTCCTCATAAATCACAAATTCTAAAAAGCAAACACAAATTACAAAACACAGGGAACATGCAAGAAATTCCTGGGGGGTAAAAAAAACCCTTTGGTTTTGGTTCTGGTTTGGTGTGTGCGTTGCTGCCACCTAGTGAACATGTTTATATTGTATGCAAACATAATAACAATATCAAAATCGCAATAACAATCATTCACTTCTTTGAGTATTCAGCGTATCGACAGGTGTCAGTGCTGCCATGTTTGTTTGTTTGTTTTTTAAAAATATCTTCGGATCAAATGTTGTCTTGGTGTGTTGCCACAATCCTGCACATTATGTATTGTAATATCATGTTTTTCATAACATCGCCTGCTCCTCGTGTTCCAGTGTCCTCTAATGTTTCTGCTCACGAATAACATGAATATATAATAAAAAATATATTACTCATGATATGACAATACATCAAAATTGCAACATTAAATAATTTTAGAAGTAAGATAGTTTGGTGTAAATATTGGATTTCGAAACAAGTCATAAGCTTCTTGGTGCTTCATCAGCTACATTTTATATTGCATGGTGCGATTGTGTAAGTGTTGCAACATCACATTTTCCCAATATTACCCCTCACTGTGCTCTAGTGTGATCCAAAAAAAGAGGTTGGGGAGGGGGGGACAGTGAGAGGAGTGATGGACAGCACAACAGAGACAGAAAAAGACAGTGAGAGAGAAGAGAGACAGAGAGAGAAAAGTACAACACAACAGACAGACAGAGTGAGAAAGAAAAAGACAGAGGGAGGGGGAAAAAAGAATGTGTGTTAGAGAAAGAAGCTGTACGAGTATAAGAAAGAGACAGGGGGAGAGTGAGCATGTGTATGAGTGAGAGAGAGAGAGAGACAAACAGACATCGGGAGACCGAGAGAGAGAAAGGACTGAGAAAGCATATTAGTAAGAGAGGGAGTGAATGAGAGAAAGAAGGACTGAGAGAGCCTATGAGTAAGAGTGAGTGTGTATGAGAGAGAGAGAGAGAGAGAGAGAGAGAGAGAGAGAGAGAGAGAGAGAGAGAGTGTGTGTGTGTGAGAGTGTGTGTGTGTATATATATATATATATTAGAGAGAGAGAGTGTGTGTGTGTATGAGAGAGAGTGTGTGTGTATGAGAGAGAGTGTGTGTGTATGAGAGAGAGAGAGTGTGTGTGTGTGTGTATAAGAGAGAGAGTGTGTGTGTGTGTGTATAAGAGAGAGAGAGAAAGGTACAACAATAGACAGACTGAGAGTGAGAAAAAGAAAGGCAGAGGGAGGGGAAGAAAGAAAGAGAGCGTGAGAGAGAGAATGAGAATGAGAGAGAGAGAGAGTGTGAGTATGAGCGTGTGTGTGTGTGTGTATGAGAGAGAGAGTGTGTGTGTGTATGAGAGAGAGAGAGTGTGTATGAGAGAGAGAGTGAGTGTGTGTGTGTATGAGAGAGAGAGTGAGTGTGTGTGTGTATGAGAGAGAGAGTGTGTGTGTGTGTGTATGAGAGAGAGTGTGTG
>JAOUQY010000013.1:6481849-6495158 GCA_028566355.1 Doras micropoeus
CAAAAGGAGGCCCTACACCATACTAATAAATTATTGTGGTCTAAAATGACAGCTGTTTCAGTTTCATTGTCTAACCCATGTATCTATCTATTAACACGTGTCGATGAGCCAGTTAGGCCAAATGGCCTTCTAACCATTTGGTTGCTAGATCTTTCACATCAGAAATACGTCCAGATGTGTTTCTGGTAAGGATACCTGATGATCAGATGTATAATCTATGCGTATCTGTGTTAATTAATGAAAACCGTTTTTTTATTTGGGAAAATAAAACTTTATTACAAGCTTAGCAGAAATAAACTGTGCTGTGAGTTACATATTCATCACATTACAGCACAGGAGCTCAAACTAAACAATGCAAAATGCATCTACTGTATCTACAGTATAACCTCATAATGAATAGATTTACCTGTGGTATGTTCCTGTTTTTTTCTAATATATTATTTTTAATTCATGACCCCCTTTACATTTACTAGAGCAGATATTTAGGTATGAACTGCCTCAGGTTTTAAAGCTCTTCCTGTCTTTATCCTCAGCCTGCTGCTGGGCTTTATGCGGGAGGAGGACGCTCCGCTGTGGAAAGGATATTTCTACGCCACGCTCATGTTCCTCCTGTCCTGCCTGCAGTCCCTGTTTAACCACCAGTACATGTACTCCTGCTTCACCGTGGGCATGAGAGTCAAGACGGCCGTCATGGGCCTCGTCTACAGGAAGGTAGAGATTAATAGAGTATATTAATACCAAGGTCACGATATGATAAAATTCCGACCCGTGTCACATCCGAGTGATGGCTTTTCTGTGCGTCTGCCTGGGTAGTCTCTGGTGATAAACAGTGCAGCGCGGAGGACGTGTACGGTAGGAGAGATTGTGAACCTGGTCTCGGCTGACACCCAGAAGCTCATGGATTTCGTCGTGTACTTCAACGCCGTGTGGCTCGCTCCCATAGAGATCGCCCTCTGCCTCTTCTTCCTCTGGCAGGTGAGCTGCTCAAGAGTTTCTTTTTTACTTTCACCACTCTCATTTCTGACCTACATTTTTGTAATCACCAACCTTACACTGTTCTTGCGTTGTTCCTGTATCAGCACCTGGGACCATCTGCTCTGGCTGGCATCACCACCGTGTTTCTCATCTTCCCTCTGAACGGATTCATCGCCAAGAAGAGAAGCAAACTACAGGTGCTGTAGCACAGACGCTGGACCATTGAACTAAAGTAAAATAAAGCCTTTTGGGTAAACAGGTCAAAAAAAAAAAAAGAAGGAAGGACTGCGGCTGGAAGATATTTCAACTAGTTAAATGTTTATATAACTTCAGTGTCACGCGGTCAGCAATGAACAGTTTTGCCTCAAGCTGTCGTCTGCTAGAAACTGTTCCAAAAACCTTAATAAATCAGCCGCTTTTGCTACCAGGGTCTGTCCGCTAGGACAAGCAGAGATTCAGGTGAATGAAAAGACAAAGCGAAGCATGCGTGCGCTTATTGGATCTAATTTGACGTCTCCAAACCATAATCCCAGACAAAGGGTCAGTGTTAAAGTTCACCAGCTGCTTCAGCGAGTGTGGGTGTGTGGCTTGGATTCAAGCTCTTCATTCCTTTGATGTCTCTGCATTTCCTTAGACAGGAGACAACCACAGTGCAACAAGTGGTATTATTTTTTTTTCTCCCGCCTTTTGAAAACAGCAGAATGCTCACACCCTCGGGTAAAGTTGAAGTCATAGAACTTTGGTTGTAACCTTGGCCCGTGTCTATGTCTGATTTTCGAGACTCTGTCTGACCCAGTTTTCTAGAAATATCACGTCATAACTGCAGGTTCGCGTATGATAATTGAGATATATACTGAGTTTATATAAAAAAGCAGGGAATGTGGTAAAAACCCAGGACTTTCTGTGATTAAATGGTGGACATTTAAATATTTAAGCAGACCGGAACTTTTCTCCACATTCGTCATTCCTATCATTCCCACCATATACTTGCTGACATGCTTTATAAAGACTCAGACTTTATAAAGAGTCAGACCCTAAACATTGTCTTAGCACCGCAATGCTGAATATTTCGTTTTCGGAAATTACAGGAGATCCAGATGAAGTTCATGGACGGCCGAATCAAGCTCATGAACGAAATCTTGAACGGTATAAAGATCCTGAAGTTCTACGCCTGGGAAAAAGCTTTCCTTGAGCAGGTCTTGGGTTACAGAGAAAAAGAGCTCAGAGCCTTGAAGAAGTCCCAAATCCTCTACTCCATCTCCATCGCTTCCTTCAACTCTTCATCGTTCCTGGTGTGTAGCTAATAAATTATTGTGGTCTAAAATGACAGGTGTTTCAGTTTCATTGTCTAACCCCTGTAGATCATCCTCCATTTTGCTGATGTCACTCAGCAGCAATACAGTATAACCAAGTGTGTTTTTTCCTCCCCTGCATGCTCAGATCGCCTTCTCCATGTTTGGCGTGTATGTACTCATAGACGACAAGAACGTGTTGGACGCTCAGAAGATTTTCGTCTCCATGGCGCTTATTAACATCCTCAAGACTCCTCTAAGCCAACTTCCTTTTGCCATGAGCACCACCATGCAGGTACCACCGTCTCTGCCAGTAAAAGTGTCTGGATCCTGTACTCCACACATTTGATATCAGATCCTTATTTTCTGAGGTGTCTTTTACATCACAGGCTGTTGTCTCGCTCAAGCGTTTGGGGAAATATTTGTGCCAAGAAGAGCTAAAACCAGACAACGTGTCCAGAGATGCTTTTAAGGCGGGTGAGTTGTACAGCACAATTTATTTTTATTAAGCTGCTATAATATGCACAAAGCTTTTGGTTTGGAACGGACGTGCAGCAGATTGATGTTAATTTGTCAACAGCAGCTGCTGAATTCCTTGGCCAAGTGGCAGCATTGCTCCACTTCCTGTTCCTTTTGGAGAGTTAGAGAGAGGGAGAGAGAGAGAGAGAGAGAGAGAGAGAGAGAGAGAGAGAGAGAGAGAGAGTGAGAGAGAGAGAGCCATTAGAGATGCAATGCAGCAGCCCATGCTAGACTGTGGTTTCAACACAGCCTTCTATTTTAGTGAAACACAAACACATTTTGGCCCAGCGACCTGTCAGCACATTTGCAGACGGCTCGTGAAAACTGCTATTTTGAAGATGATGCTAATTAGACTGCGCCTAATTAAGGAGACGCTTTGATTCCACAAGCTACCAGAGAGGATGTTTACTTTCACAGACAGTCTCTCTGCTCTCACCTTAATTTCTCCCATATGGTAGAACAGCATGCACATGGACGCTTTGGACACATGCGCTTTGGACAAGTGCTACTGTGTAAACACCACAGGGTGAAGACTTGTTGCTAATGTTTCCGTCGCTTTCTCTTTCTGTTTTCTCACCCAGACGAAGACGGTGTCGCGGTTGAGAACGGGACTTTCAGTTGGTCTAAAGACGGTCCTCCTTGTCTGAGAAGGTACAACGATAGGATGTGTAAAGAATAAAACACTCAGTGGTGTGATGTTCTAGGAACATAATGTGCCAAAGTTTACCAGGTTTACCAAGCAAAAGTTGATTATTATCCAACAACAGAAGAGAAGATTTTTATTCCTCTTATACCACAGCAGTTAATGTTCTTGAACGTCCATGAACCTACTTCATGCTGTTTCTTACAGTATATCAGCTAGAAACATCAGCATCCTTTTTTGGATCCTTTGTTTCAGCTGAGAAAACACAAAGCCCTCAGTCCTGAAGACTTTCCTTACTGGAAGAGTTACAGCTTTACCTTTGTTACAAAACACCAGCTCGTTAGACTTCTTTCTAAAGGTGTTAAATGTTTTGTTGCCTTACACATTCTCTTCCATTCACACTCCTAGAACAAGCACAGGTTAAGATAAACCTGTGATTCGCCTTGCAGCTGTCTGAGCTGCTGTCATAGTGCTGTGGTATAAGCATAAGGAATGAATTATCCACTTGTAATTAGCATCAGTGTGTAAGTATGCGCTTTGTATTCATAGGATCAGTGTCAGAGTTCCTCGTGGTGCACTGGTTGCAGTTGTCGGCCACGTTGGCAGCGGGAAGTCGTCCCTGCTCTCCGCTATGCTCGGAGAGACAGAGAGAAGAAGTGGTAGTGTTTCTATCAAGGTGACAATAGATCAATTCTAAAATATGTTTTAGAATTCTGATTAGCTCTTCTGAGCATATCTGAGACTCTTTATATGGACTCTGTTTATGGTTTTGCAGGGATCGGTGGCTTACGTACCTCAGCAGGCCTGGATTCAAAATGCTACGCTGCAGGACAATATCTTGTTTGGTAGGGAGAAGAAGAAGAGCTGGTACCAGCGTGTGGTGGAGGCCTGCGCTCTGCTCCCCGACCTCGACATCCTGCCAGCAGGAGACGCCACCGAGATCGGCGAGAAGGTGCTCGTGAACTTGGTTCATTGAATAAGACTTGAGGGTTCCTCAAGGGTTCTTTGGGTAGTTGAGTGTTTTTAAGTATCTTTTTGCAGGTTCTGCCTAGAAATCAACCAAAGAACCATTATAGTTTTTTTACATCTTGTTTACACACCCAAGGAACCCATGAGAAACCCCTTTACTTCTAAGAGTGCCTCTATGCTAACATTTACAGTCTGTAATCTAACCCCCAAGATGTTATAGTATGTGGAGGAAATCTAGCTCCCTGCAGTGATCACTGCCTCAACTAAACTGCTTGAGTGATTGTGGAACTGTAAAATGTAGGGAGAACTTTGAGAACTTGGGGTTCTGAGTGGCTTC
The DNA here is from genome assembly GCA_028566355.1 of Doras micropoeus. NCBI lineage: Eukaryota > Metazoa > Chordata > Actinopteri > Siluriformes > Doradidae > Doras > Doras micropoeus. Next base: position 6,486,585 of record JAOUQY010000013.1, read on the forward strand.
TCCCAAACTTTACTTATTTCATAACATTTTTTCGAAAGTGTGTTTTACAATTCCTAAATTGTTCACAGGGTTTGAACCTGTCTGGAGGTCAGAAGCAGAGGGTGAGTCTGGCTCGTGCTGTCTACAGGAAAGCAGATATCTATTTGCTGGATGACCCTCTCTCTGCTGTGGATGCCCACGTGGGTCAGCACATCTTTGATAAGGTCATCGGGCCCAAGGGAGTTCTGAGAGACAAGGTGAAATAAAGCTCTTTTTCTTCCAGAACTAAAATAACACCATTTTTAACATCAGTGAATGTGACAACTATATGTGAGCAAACGTGTGCTAGTGGACCTGGCATGCAGTCAGTCATAGCGCACTGTATGCAAAAATTGCTCAAATGCACTTCTAAAAATTATCCCTGAACATTTAGCTGGTAGTGCAGTTTTCTATGAAGGTTTACATTGTTCTGCTTTTGGCAGACTCGCATCCTGGTGACCCATGGGACAAGCTTCCTGCCACAGGCTGATCTGATCCTGGTACTGGTTGAGGGAGAGATCACGGAGAGTGGCTCCTACCAGGAGCTGCTGAATCGTAATGGAGCCTTCGCAGAGTTCATCCACACTTTCGCCAGCTCTGAGAGGAAGGAGTGCTCCACCCAGAGAGGTACACCAAACACTTTCGATATATCCAAGCATAAATACTTTGTCATGTTTGAACAATAATACCAATAATGGTATTGAGTAGTAATAAATTAGTATTCATGCATCCCTGTTGGATGGTCTTATTAACCCATAGTCCCATGTTGCTCAGCTTTTAATTTCGATGAGAAATAAGAACTTGTGTTTTTGTTTCAGGCTCCAGAAAGTCCTGCTCAAGACTCAGTGTAACAGATTTCATGCCGTTCTCCAGGGACCTCTCGCAGGAACAACTTATTGGGTGAGCATACCCAAAGAAATATTAGAACAGCCGCATCCAATCTGGTCCCCAAAGAGCTGCAGGTTTTTCCATCCAATCAAGCAGGTGCCAAAACTTAATGATCAATTGAAGGCCAATGCTAACTGACTAAACATGTGGAAATGAGTTGGTTGGAATGAAATATGCAGCCACTTTGGCCCACTGCAGATTAAACCGGAAGCATGTGCACTGATATGAAATCAAGATATTTATTAGGATTCTTTAGATGAAAACTGGATCTGGTTCTAGAACCATTTGCATTCACTAACCCTCCTTTGTCTTTGTCTCAGTGGTGACACAAACAGTGTCACTATTCAGAGTGTAGACCCTGATATTGAGCAGGAACAAATTCCTGAAGACCTGGGGAAACTGACTGAAGTGGACAAGGCTCGGATAGGCAGGGTGAGTTCGTCATGTAGTCTAAAGATAAAAAGACAGTTAAGACTATAACCTTTCAGCTTTCAGCAAGACCACCAATGAACAATGCTCTATTGCTTTAGTCAATCTTATTTCATGGCCGTTGCTGAGTTTTCTGTCTCCGTTTACCTTTCCAGGTGAAACTGGAGATGTATGTCGAGTACTTCCGCACCATCGGTTTGGCTCTGATCGTGCCCATTCTATTCTTGTACGCCTTTCAGCAAGGCGCGTCTCTGGCATATAACTATTGGCTCAGCATGTGGGCTGACGAGCCCATCATCAATGGTACGCAGCTCAATGCCGACATGAAGCTGGGGGTCTACGGAGCGCTTGGGTTTGCACAAGGTAATTGATGAGTGGATCCTGCCCAGTCCTATGCACAATTCCAACTTTTTAACTACCAGTAATCAGTCAACCAGTTAAACCAGTGGGGTTTATTAGTATTCAGATGAGGAAGAAGATCACTTTCTTGTGAATAAGCAGCCTGAACCAAAAATACCTTTATTCACCTGTACAATAGGCTTGAACAAATCCAGCATTGTTATCCTATATCCTTCATGTTCTGCCATGTCAAAGAAACTATTATATTTTATTTCAGGCATAGCCATTTTTGGCACCACAGTGGCCATCTCTATCGGAGGAATCATTGCGTCTCGCCATTTGCACCTGGACCTGCTGAAGAACGTGCTCCATTCACCCATGTCCTTCTTCGAGTCCACTCCCAGCGGCAATCTGCTAAATCGCTTCGCCAAGGAAATCGATGCCATTGACTGCATGATACCTGATGGCCTTAAGATGATGTTGAGCTACGTCTTCAAGCTGATGGAGGTGGGCATCATAGTGCTGCTTGCCACACCTTTCGCCGCAGTCATCATTCTTCCTCTGGCACTGCTCTACGCTTTCGTGCAGGTAAACAAAAACACATTGTGCTGTTCAGTATGGACGTTTTTACCATAGGGAATATTGGACTCTTTTGACTGGGGTTTGACTTTGCATCTCTCGCTTGCTTGTTGAAGAGTTTCTACGTGGCAACTTCATGCCAGCTTAGGCGTTTGGAGTCTGTGAGCCGCTCACCCATCTACACCCATTTTAATGAGACAGTGCAAGGTGCCAGTGTGATCCGGGCCTTTGGTGAGCAACCACGCTTTATTCTGCAGGCCAATCAGAGGGTGGATCACAACCAGACTGCCTACTTCCCCCGATTTGTGGCAACCAGGTAAGACACCCAACTGTACAAAGGTGGTTCCTTATGTAATCAGGCATTTAACCATTTGGATTCTGGTAAAATATGATCACCAGTGTGGTATCTGTAATTACTCAGCTAGAATTCAGCTATTGCTTTACCCTGGTGATGGTCTAAGGATGCTCAGTGGGTAAAGTTCAGGCAAAACGATCAGAAGGTTATGCAGGTCCAAATCTTAAGGCATTTTGGCCCAAATACATAAGTCTGCACCCAGGACAGATTCTGGGCTTGTCTGGGGAACGCGCTTATAATCAAATGTTTGCTTTCACCTAGAACAATAGCACAAATGATTGTCCATTTCACACATCACATTTGTCCACACAGATTTGCAAAACAGTAGGCACAAGGTTAATCTGTTTGCTGTTTTTAAATGATTTTCCTGTGGTACCAATATTCAGGTGCAATTCTTGTACAAGACATTCCACCTCCTCCTCTGAAAATAACAGCCCTTTCACACGCATCTCGAAAGTAGAAACAGTAACAAGTTAAACTGGGCATGCAGTGCTGATAGCTTTTGCACCATGGTTCGGGTTAAAGCCCCAGACCACGATTTGAGGACCAGGGATTGATTCTCCAGACTGCTCCCAGGCTTGAAAACATTTTTCACCCTTCACTATATGTACTGAACTCTTGATGCAAAGGTCCAGAGTCTGGAAAAACCCACAAGTGTCAAATGGACCTTAGAGTTTCCATTGTTGCGCTCTTTCACAAAGCCATTAACCTTCAGCAGCTCTGATGTACGTATTCCTAGAATGGACTCTGCCATACTTTGGTTACACAAAAGTCTTTGGATACTAATTAATGCTTAACTAGTAATTCGAAGCATCAAATCCAAGGACTGCAAGAGAACCACTGTTGAGCCACAGAGCAAGACTCTTGACCTTGCAAAGATATCCTTGGCCTACATCCTGCCTCAAATGTATCTACTTCCTCCAGAGTGATATATATACAAAATGCTGTACACTTTCCTTCCTATGCTGTGCTCTTTCTTGCTCTCGCAAGCAGCATGACATTCTGAGGTTGCAGTGATGTTAAGAAATGCCAAGGTAGCAGTATGGAATAACAAAGTGGCCTTCTGAAAGCATAGGCTGCCGTTTGTTTGCAAACGTTGCACACAGGCATTTGAAACCAGTCTCAGAAAAAAGCCACAGAGATCTTTTAGAGGTCAACAGTGTTAACAGATTGGGATTCTTTATGCCCTTTCTTTGCAAACGTCACAGCTGTTAATGTCACTTTCATTCAAACCAGGCTTGTAAAAAACCAGCCCTGTGGGATCCTTGGAGTTGACAAGTGTTTATTTGCTCCTCTGCAGGTGGCTGGCTGTGAACCTGGAGTTCCTGGGTAATGGTGTTGTTCTCGCTGCTGCCATTCTCTCTGTGATGGGCAAAGACACTCTGAGTCCTGGGACTGTCGGCCTGGCGGTGTCTCACTCCCTCCAGGTGAGAGTTATTACCAAGTGTTTGCAAAAGAAGACAAGAAAGAAGGATACAGTGACAGCTCCAGGAGATCATTGTGCAATTTTTCCCATGCTTGAGATTGCAATGTTTAGTCATTTACGCTGTCTAACCTCAAAGAAAATCCTACCATCTTGCAAAAGCACCACATCATTGAACCTACGTGTCTTCATTTGTGGGTTTTTTACCGAGATGAAAAGGAAACTGGGAAACCAAAAGCTTTAGTCCAGGCTTATAGAGATCCAAAACTTCCAGCATGGATTTAACCTAAGCTTTATTTGTTTACGTTTCAGGTGACGGGCATCCTCAGTTGGATTGTCCGGTCATGGACGGATGTGGAGAACAACATAGTGTCAGTCGAAAGAGTGAAAGAGTATGCAGACACACCTAAAGAGGTGAGCAAAGAGTGAAGAAAGTGTGTACACAGTTTTACTCAGTTTGATGTACAGTTTTTATACCACAGGGCTACTGTGTTCTTGATTCTGATTAGATTTTTTTTTCATAACAGCCGCTGATTGTAGTTCTGGTTGCAAATCACAGGTTTATATTAATTTAAATCATTTTATCATTCCTGTAGAACCAGTGAAGTCAAAGGGACTTGCATGTTTTCAGACATGGGAAAGGTTTAGAACAAAGCAGTTTATGATTTCCCAAAATAATAACACCACCCTGTTACTTGTTAACCCTGTTGCGCGTGTAAACGAATACAAACAAGCTCTGATCTGAAATCAGAACAGGTTTTTGAAATATATTTGTCCATAAATGGGAAAAAGAACATCCTATATTCTCTTTGCAGGCGCCATGGAGCTCAGAAGACATTTCTCTACCACTCTCTTGGCCCCATACAGGAATCATAGAGTTCCAGGATTATGGGCTGCAGTACCGCAAAGGTCTTGAGTTCGCTTTGAAAGGGATCTCACTACGTATCCAAGAAAGAGAGAAGGTAAGTCCTTGTATGTAATTCATCATATTAATGCTTAATGCCTCATTTACAGCATGTCTTTTTTATTAATCATTAATTTGCACCGTGATGCTTTCAGATCGGCATTGTGGGAAGGACCGGTGCAGGGAAGTCATCACTGGCCCTGGGAATTTTCCGCATCTTGGAAGCTGCGAAAGGAGAGATTTACATAGACGGGGTGAATATCGCTAAACTCGGACTCCACGATCTGAGATCCCGCATCAGTATCATTCCACAGGTGAGACTCCTATGGACAAGCCCCATGTATCAAGTGCAATGTTGAACATATAACCAATGAGCTTAAGTAATTAGCATTCTATGTGCTTAATGGCTCCTTAAAAATGCCTCTGGTTGGCTCTCTCTCACATGTTCCTACAGGATCCTGTGCTGTTTTCCGGGTCCTTGCGTATGAATCTGGACCCATTTGATGCCTACTCCGATGAGGACGTGTGGAACGCCTTAGAACTGGCGCATCTGAAGCACTTCGTCTCCGGGCTGCCTGATAAACTTAATTACGAGTGCTCAGAAGGGGGAGAAAACCTTAGGTGAGAACATTGAGCTTCTTCTAGCGAATGAATGATGCTACTCACTGCCCTATGTATATGAAAATCCATATTGCTAATGTATCTATTGGCTGTTGGTGGATCACTATCTTCTTGTCCTACAGTCTCGGCCAGAGGCAGCTAGTATGTTTGGCGAGGGCTCTCCTCCGGAAGACCAAGATCCTGGTTCTGGATGAAGCCACGGCGGCAGTGGACCTGGAAACGGACACGCTGATCCAGTCCACCATCCGGAGCCAGTTTGAGGACTGCACGGTCCTCACCATTGCACACAGACTCAACACCATCATGGACTACACCAAGTAAGTGTTCAGAGCATGCAGGTTGTAGTGGCATAACAGATAACAGATATAAATACAGGGATGGTTAGGATGTCTGCTATTCGATTACAACCAGATACAGGGCATCTTGTGGTAAAAAAAAGTTTTCATAACGATGTATTGCTCCTTTGCAGGATTCTTGTAATGGACAAAGGGCACATAATTGAGATGGACTCCCCCGTAAACCTGATCGCACAGAGAGGCCAGTTTTATCGGATGTGCAGAGAAGCTGGGTTGGTGTAAACCTGCTCCGAAGCTGTGCCGTGCTGGTCATGAACTGGTTTTGTAGCCCGCTGGCGCAACCTTGTGGTGGATTTCAAGCATCGGTCACACCGAGAGGCATCCTCCTGCTGGCCAGTGTCATAAATACAGGAAGAAAGAAAGAAAAGCTAAACATGGTGCTTCAGTAAAAACAAAAAAAGGGTAACGATTTCCAGAAATTCCATTGTGTTTTGTTTTGTTTTTACAAGCATTTATTATTCAATGAAGCAAAGCTGAAAACGTATATACTCAGGTCAACACGTTCAAGGGCGCCAGAACAGTACGTCTTAACCATTTCGGGAACTGGAAGATCTCCCAGTTCTTTGAGCTGATGGAAACGATGTGTAAAATAACTGTACATAACACGAGACAAGTGGCACTGTGTCTGGTCCTAGCTACGCCAAATCATCTAGATTTCCAACACATCGAGAATGTGAATGACGCAAAGCACTCCTACACTACTATGCAAAGCAGCAGGGCCAAACGGCGCACACGCGGTGTAGGAGACGCTCGGGAGGGGAGAGGGGGTGCGGGGAAACCAGTTTACCGACAGCGCTGCAAACACTCCACCCGCAAGAAATGAGCTCCAAAAGTGGCCCTTTATTGAGACTCTCCCACTCGGAAGCCATTTCAGTGCTTTTATGAAGCACAGTCTGGAAGTCCAGCTATGTCGCGGCGCCCGTTTATATTTCTAGCCAAAGTAAACACATAAAAAGTTCAATGACAATTTTATAAAAAAGACTTTGTTTGTTTGAGCAAATCCAGATCTGTATATTATTTAATTACTACAAATGGTAGTGATCTGATTTGAAGAAAATGGGCTGTTACACTTGATTTTCTTCAATTTGAACAATTTTGCACTTTTAAAAAAAAAAAAATCCATCAATTATATTATATAGGTTATGTATTATAATGTTGTAAAATTTTATAGAATATATACATAATATAATAGCTGTTACTGTAACTCAATAGAGAAGCTACTTAGAAACATTACGACACTATGCAAAGCTGAGCGTTCAGGTGCCTTTGCATTTATTTATACAAGAGCTCTTTTATGTATTGAAAGATCTTCTAAAGTTGGTTTGTACGTATTTTTTATCTGTATATGTAAAATAAATTTTTTTGGACAATACTCTGCTTGGTGTATGGTGTATTGACAATTTGTGCAAGATTGAGACACTAGAGATAAAGCACAGGCAAAAAAAAAAGATCTGAGTACCAAACTATATTTATTGTATACAGTAGTAAAGGACAACAAATAATGTACAAATCAGTACAGAAAAAAATGAGACCACACGGACGCTGATTCAGTCCCAACCCTTTTGAACGGCAGACTGCAAAGGGGGACGAATAAGATTACGCCTCTCCGGGGTGGCAGACGTCCGTCACAGAGCAGAGCAGAGCAGAGCGAGTGACGACTTGCTGCCTTTGAAAGATGGCAGAAGGGACAAGGGGGGAAAATACGGGACTTACTGGGATTTATAATAAAAACCTGGACTAATCCGGGATATATCTGGGGTTTGGTCCAAGAAGAGACCGAAGTTCCCTTTAATCTCTGCAGAAGGACCAAATAACGAGGCTGTACGGGCATCCTTTCAGCTAACAAACGTGACGTGGGTTAAAAATAGAATTAAAGCTGCACAAGACAGAGAAAAGGGAAAGGGAAAATAAAAAATAATAATCAAGTCTCCTCATAATTTGGCGTGGGTTCATACTGATAACGGGAACTGACTTGTTTATCAAACTCAGAGCTCGGCTTTCTCAAGAAAATGGGTCTTCTGTTCAGAAGGAGGCGGCCATTTTGAACCTTACGGCAGCCATCTTGGATTCTCCTCAGCCATGCTACCTCATGTATCATTAAATATTGTGAGAAGGTGGGGGAGGGGCGGTGGTGGTGGTGGTAGGGGAGAAAGAACGAGAGGCCGACCCTACGAAAACTAGGGAGGGCATCCAAACAAACACGACAAAAAAAAAAAAAAAGAGTAAATAAACAGCACAGTTAAACATTTTGGGGATCGAGTCAAATAAAACAGCCAAGGGCTGTGTGGAGAGAGAGGGCTTAGCGACGGCCGCCTGTTTGTTGTTGAAATACGTCGATAGTGTCTTCGTCTTCCATCTCCAACTGCCAAAAAAAAATGTTGTTAAGATGATTTTTCACTATTGCCCAAGTTTTAATTTAACAATGCTAACTTTACCTAGCTAGCTGCTATACTGAATACAGTGGCAAGTATGCTAGCATGCTAGCTAGGACAAATTACCTTACGTACATGCTAGCGAGCGACAAGTCGCGATGAGAAACTAGACCAAACATTTAGCCTTCACATAAATGTGTGACATGCGTTACGACGTGCCTGACCGCGTACTAGCTTCGTTGGCAGAGTAACAAAGCAAGCTGAAGCCGTAGGATGAACTATAATCCAAG
>JAOUQY010000013.1:6794292-6807495 GCA_028566355.1 Doras micropoeus
TGTGTGTGTGTGTGTGTGTGTGTGTGTGTGTGAGAGATATCCCGAGTCACCATGCCCCCCCAGAGTGTAGCGAACGCTCTCAGAACCTCCGAACCAAAACCCTGAATCGTTTGCTAAGACGGTTGCGCCATGTGGCGAGGCCCACCTTGGCACACGGACATAGCGACAGATTTTACGGCACGGAAACCAAAAATTAGGCCAAGCCGAGCGAGTTGTGCTCGACAGAGCAAGAACAGATCAGAAGGGACGTGTGAGAGCACGGCGCTGCTGGGCTTTTTTTCCTCGCAGTCGGCGTAAACAAGTGAACCCATGACTTTCAGTTTTCCGAGAGACTCCTTTGTCTCGACGATCCCAGAAAACGTTAACTTGCCTCTGAAACTGGAGACTCCTTCCGCAAAGTAAACCGTAAAATGTTTAATAGAACAATTAATTATCCGTTCGTATTCATTAACTCGGCACACCTTTGATTAGTCGCTATAAAGCGGTTTGTTATTATATTATAAAGCGAAGACGGGACGTGCGCGTAGTGAGCTGGTTACTATGGAAACGATGGTTAGTGTTCACGTGTAGGAAATTAATCGACAACTTTTATGCAGCAGGATGCCTTTATTCCCCCGAGGAGGACGTGATTCTGTTTCGGTGATAACGATGTATAGGCAGGATAACGAACCGACCGGCCAGAAATCCAGCTGTTAACCGCTGGCAGGTCGAAGAGCCGCTCGTTTGTACCTTTCCGCGATGTCCGTTTGCACGTCTTTGACTTTAAAGCTAGTCTCCGAGAGAGACGTAGACGTACCGTAGCTAACCCGCAGTTCCCAGGGTCGCGGTGTTTACTTCTACGGCTCGCGCATTATCATACGGACCGGAGCGAGTCACAAGCGGATTCCATAATTGCGTCGTGAACCGCGCTCCTCGTTACCGGCAGGTCGGCTGTAACGAGGACCAGAGGTGCGGCAGAAACGCCTCGCTCACGAAACTTCCTTTTTCTGCACCACCACAGTTGTGTTTTTTTTTTTTTTCCCCACCTCTGCAAAAAAAAAAAAAAAAAAAAAACCTGAGCGATGCGCAAGGGCCCGACTTTCAGTTGCAGGCAATTAGCTGCTTTCTCGCCCCGGCGTCCCCTGGGCTTCTATTTATCATTCAACGTGAGAATCTCCTTGACGAAACCCAAGGTTATTTTTGTGTAGGCAGCCTGGGTTCTTGTTTTTTTTTTTCTTTTTTCACAGACAAGGTGAAAAGGTTGATTCTTCCCCGAAGAAAACGGCAGGAGAGCTAAACGAGCGGCACGCACGCCGCGCTAACGTTTCTCTCTTCTTTCTTTCTCTCTCTTCCTCCTCCCTTTCTTTCTTTCTTTCTTTCTTTTTTTCCCTTTTACTTTGTTTTTGCATTTGTGCACAGCAAGCCCTGTTTGTGTCTTCAGTGTCGAGCTCGGGTTCTCACCGCCTTTCATCCTCTTTTTTTTTTTTTTTTTCTTGTGCTATCTTGTTAATCAGTGATGCTGATCTCATACTTTCTGGTCAGCGCTCACACACGCACTTGCACATGCACACACACACACACACACACACACACACACACGCTTCACACACAAGGCAGTTGTTCTACTTTTATTTGCTGTCTCTTTCTGCTTTCCGTCTCTTACCTTTCCTAAACGAGGCTTGGAGGAGTGCTTTGACTTTTTTTTTGGTTTTGGTGTCTCTGGCGTCTCTCTGGTGCCGTTTGTCCTCCCATCATATCGCTCATGCGCCGGCCATGCCGCGCACACACACACATACACACACACACACACACACACACACTCGAGAGTCCCTGCCGAGATAATGGAGCCCGAGCTGGAAATGCCAGTAGTTTGGCCTATTTGTTCTCCTGCTTATCGCTATATTTGCATCCTGAGCAGAAATAGCAGAGGATTGCAGGAACGGCAGGAGCGGCGTCTCCTCCTGTGTGGAGGGGAGGGAAAAAAGGGGGGGGGTTAGTAGAAAACAGAGAGCGGGAGGAAAAGAAATGAGATGGGATTTTTTTTTTCTGGCGCTTTTTAGATGAGCAGAATTTACTGCACTGAGACAGCTGTCTGCAGGACGTGCAGTATTTGACCCCCTCCTTTCCCTCGACTCCCTCAACTCCCATCTACACACACACACACACACACACACACACACACACACACACACACACACACACACAGGGATGCTCGAAGACACTCTGAGATTGTGCTTGTACAGCCCCCTCTTATTTATTGATCCAGCTGCATTTAAAATCTGGTCACTGCTGCCACAAAAGGCTTTTCGTTTTAGCTTCGCTGGCAGAGAGCGCCTCAGCCAGGGTTTTCAAATTTATTTATTTTATTGCGCATATTTAATTTTCCAGCAGACGCAAAATAAGCGCGAAGGTAGAACAAAGCATGGAGAACCCTACACGCTACAGAGAAACACGCTGTTTGTGTCATGCTTTGATGACGCACGAGATAAGTAGGAGGTGTGTTTACGTCCCACGTGGGACCCGAGTGAAATTAGACCTGCGAACATGAAACACTGTAGTGACTTGTTGTGTTGTGCCATTAGTTAGAGACATCAGGAGGCATTTCGACTTCAGAACGCACTTCCTGTCCGTTTAGACACGGCGCTGTCGTGGTACCGGGCGTACGCGAAGTTAGCTGTAGTCACGTTTCACGTTCCTTTACTCATAAAGACATCGTAAGAAAGTTCCAGCTTTACCTCTGACACTTTCTTCCTGAAAGAGGACCTGTTGTACCCCTTTCCACATGTTCATGCAGTTCCTTTGGGTCGTAATGACCCGTCCAGGACGTTCTTCAGTCAAAATACCACATGGATTATATAATACAGCACTCTTGGCTGTTGCTTTAATTCATTTTATTGAATTTGCGCCATCAAAAATAAAGTTTATCCACTCAGCTGTTCTGTCCTCTGAGGCCGGGAGCCGACGTAGCGACGCCTGTTGGTCTGTGCAGCCAGCAGCAGAGCACTTCCTGTCCATTTTCCTGTGCAGCTTCCACTTAATGCTGGTGCGGCCGTGACAATAATCAAATGTTCACAAATGTGATTCTCAAGCCGTGGGTGGAGACGTGTAGACGAGGGGGCGGGATCATTCCAGCGAGTTCGTTTGTGACGTAATATGCAATACAGATTCTGAGCAGAGTGATTACCGGCACGTTTTCTGAAATAGCCAGAAGCACGAATAACTCTCTCAAAGTCCGTATGTGGAGCGCACGAAATATCGCGTCCATCTTTTTTCTACAGAAACGACAACGTACGCGTGTTACACTCCCACGAGTTTCTCGTATTGATTGTAAAATCACGCACAAGCATAACAGCAGCGCGGGCCGATTAGCACACCGTGTGTAACGCATGCAGCCATTCAGACAGCAGTAAACAAGAGTGTATTTTTAGGTAGAAGATGACTAACCCGAGGTAAAGCCGGAGCTCTGCGGATTAGCGAGCTCGTTTTAGCGCTGCACTTTAAACAAAAGATGTCCAGATTGACGGGGTGGGATTAGGGGCCCGTAATCCAGGCTTGTTCCTGGAGTCCACACACACCACGGATTAGGCCATGGGTTTCAGGCATTGCAGAGTTATCTCACACACACACACACACACACACACACACACACACACACACACAACTGGTCGTGTTGTGAGTGACGTCTGAGAATTATTCAAAGCTGTGGTTTAGGCCACGGAATCAAAAAAAAGCACAAAGGATAGCGTTTCTGTGATGGGTGTATGTGTGTGTGTGTGTGTGTGTGTGTGTGTGTGTGTGTGTGCGTGTGCATGGTCGAGTTCATCTCAACTGCCTGAAGTGAAGATCTGTGCCGTGCTTTTTGAAAACTCAGGTGTAAAGCGTGTCTCTCTTCTTTCCGCTTTCCTTTTCTCCCTCGCTCGATAAACAGAACTCCAGCTGTAGAACCTGTCTGTAATACGAGAGCTGCCTCGGACTGAGATTCACCAGATAACGCGAACAGCTTTTAAAGGGAAAAGTTCAAATCCATTTCGCACCATTTCTCTTTCATCCGAATGCAGCGCGGCGCTCCACAAGCAGCCTCACGTACGTCCAGAATCTCACACGTTCACGTGCAGGCGGCTCATCGGGAAAGGAAAGAGCGTAAGGATGTTTGAGAAAATGTTTGACTTCGTGTCAACAAAACAAGCTGATGTGTTTCATATATCGGCTGGATTAGCGTTGCAGGTATGATGTTACTAACGCGTAATAGAAGTTTATAACCAAATACATTGAAGTGCCAGAAAAACTGGTACAGTTAACACTCGGTAGGTCACTGACGGGATCTTGGAGGGAACGTAACGTTGCACAGTCCTCATGCTGATGTTTGTTGAGGCCCCAGTATTGAATCCCGATGTTACTTGAGGCAGTGCTACATCGCTTTATGTACGCACTGGCGGATGCAGCTGATGATGTGCACAGGTGGCGTTGCTGTGGATTTTGCATTGGCTCCTGTACCAGTTTTTCTGGTACATTTTTTGCTGAAAGGCATAACGTACTGTATGCCGTCTTCCTCATACACGAGCTCACAGATGCCCGTGATTGGCTGTGGGAGCAAAGGGTGTATGCCCCTCCCACTCCAGATTCGAACTCAGTGATGGACCGATGCTATAAGTAGTCTCAGCTTCAGGTTTGATCCTGAGCTCGAGTGTGTGTGCAGACGGACCGTGTTGGTTTTCAGCACGTTCTCTGTAAGTGTAAATGCGTGCTTCCTCTCCGAGCTGAAAGCGTACACCTGTAGCTCCCAGTATTCCCAGAATAAGCTCCAGTTCCAAGATCACCGATGATGAATGAACGTCTGTGATTTCAGTTCTTCCACTAAAACCAGTTTAACACACGTACAGCGCACCGGCACGAGGAGCGGCGCTCGTCTGCGAGCTCCGCATGTAGGTCTTATCCATAATTAAAGATGTCACAGGAGGGGAACGTTGGAGTAAGAAGTGCTGGTACTGTCACATGCCTGTGTGCAGTCTGGCGTGCATGAGGATGGAAACATGCCGCGCTGCTGCGGGTTAGCACCGAGCAGGCTAATTTAAGCATAGGAGCTACAGCGACTTTCTGAAAACATCAGGAGCTCATCTCATGCGACTCGAGGGAGCAGAGCGTCTATCTGCCTATCCATCCATTTATTCATCCATCCATCCATCACTCCCTCTCAGGATCTCACGTGTCACAGTGTCGTCACACTGAGCTCCAGCTCAATACTGCCTCACAGCAGCAACACGCTGCTTCTCAACACGCTGCACTAACACCTCCATCTCCATCCAGGCTTACAGCAGGAGCTCCTGCAAGTTTAGCACCCCAAAGGGATATCGATACGAACTTTCTCTGACCCCAAGCTTAAACGTGTCTTCCAGATTTATACACCTGTATCATGAAGCCTGGTGTTCCAGTAACGATTGACGACCGATACTGTATATCCGTGCAGCAGGAACAGGGACACATCCGAACCTTAATGCCTTTAATAGAGAGAAAATCACCGTGCTGAGATTCCTCCTCTCCTCTTCCTTTCAGGATAATAACACCGACCTTTAGTTTCACCGTGCTCTTAATATTAGCAAACACGCCGTTCCGATTTTCGTATTTTTCTCATTGGGTACTTTGTAAACGCACCGCGGGTTTGGGAAATAATTAATAATTTTGTATTCAGCACCATTCTAAGGTCACGCTTTCACTTTTCCTGACTGTTATTAAGTTTGCCGAGTCTCTGAGACACCGGAGTGCGTTCGGCTCGCTCGCTGCTTGAGCCACAAGGCAGGCGCTTGAAGAAGATTTGTGTGGGGGAGATTTTTTTTTTTTTAGGTTGGCGCTTCTGCACCAAAACTGACAGGTGACATGTAAGATTCTCTAAACGAACCGGAGTTCAGTTCATTCCCGGAGCTTGTACACCCGTTAGTCCGTGTGTACGGTCTACTCCACACGGCGGATTCACTTCCGAGTCGAATCGCTTTCTGAAGAGTCGGGCAGGTTTTGGACGATTTCATCCTCTAGACAAATGAAAACGAATCGAGCAAAGTAAACGGGCGAGCCGTGTGTAGTGTCCTGCACCATAAACATAAACATATATGTATAGAACTGCCCACAATTCTGAAGGAGTTCTTCTGAACGCAAACCCGCCATTCTTGAGAATCCGTCCTGAGCACGGACCTAGTGTGAAAACCCAGCGTGCTCGGAATCTCCGGGTAGGAAATAGGAAATGACGCCGTTTCCGGGAGCTTCCTGCGTTTTGTGCTAGGATTTGTGCTGGACTCTAGAGGACGTGTGCCGTCCGGGAGCGGGGTCGTGACCTCCCGCAGCACGCCGGCACCTCAGATCACGTCCGAACGCAGGATCGCTTCAGCTCGGCACTCAGACGCTAAAACACTTCGCTTCCTTACGATACTTTCACACGACGCACACAAAACCAACACTCATCGATCACAGCCGCTTACGAGTCCGCGCTAAGCCCCCGAGGACGCCGCTGCCGCTCCAGCGACAGTTCGGTTTTAAAAAGGGGATTTTTCTCCATGGTAACTGGCAGGGCGATGGAGGCATGGATTGCCTTGATGACGGACGAAAGGTTCAGTCTCGTGTGTGTGTGTGTGTGTGTGTGTGTGTGTGTGTGTGAGGCACGACAGCTGCGTAGGCAGCGGGGTTGACCTTCACACGGTGAAATCTCAAGGCCTGTTTGGTTGCACAGAGCTCTGGTGCTCCTCGCGCTGGACTGTGAGGCCCGACTCCAACACCTCCATCGTGTCTTTAGCGTGCGTGTGATTCGGACAGACTTTGATACTTGCTGTTACGGGAAAACAATCCAGAGCGTTGCGATCAAGCAAACAGCGTAAACTCGGAAGGATTTCTCAGAAAACTTACCCCTGAGACCGGAGACTCCTCCTGTAAATGTTTGATAAACGTCTCCTTACGGAAAATGTTACCGTATCAGTGATATTTCTAGCATGTAGCTGGACAAGTCCCTGCGAGTGAGCTGTTACTATAGAAACGATAAGCTGCTGTTATAGGAAATAAATCAGCCAATCAGAATCCAGAAGGATGATGATGATGATGATGATAAAAAATGCTGAGGTTTTCTATAATTAAAAGGATGTGTTGCTGAGTATAATGGAAGAGTATACGTGTGTGTGTGTGTGTGTGTGTGTGTGTGTGTGTGTGTGTGTGTGTTGTTTAAGCCCAGTTTTCCCTCAGCCGGCAAACCTTAAGTGAGTCCTTCATTATCTAGTTTATTTGTTTGCTGTGATGTGTTTCACATTTGGGTTTGTGCGTGAAACGCCTTCCAGATGTTGCACAGAGGCAGGCGGCTGGCCACGCCGGTGTTTGTCCTTTTGTTTAACGTTTAAAAAAAAAAAAGGAAGTACAAATGGCTCTCACATGTGGAGCCACCACCGTGGATCGTCTTTCTCGCGCGTTCTCTCCTCCCCTGCTTGCATCTGGTGCTCATTTTCACAGAACTTCAAAGGTGTAAAGGGGGGGGTGGATAGAGTGAAGACACGGAAATGAGCGGAATATTAATCCAGCCGCGTCGTCCCAGCTCGGGGTGCTGCCTCGGCTCCCACATGCGTGCAGAAAAATCGCCGGCGTGGCACCGCGTTCATCCTTCATTCAGCTGAGGACAGAGAGTGGTGTGTGTGTGAGGGTGAGGGTGAGGGTGTTTGAGAGAACAAGAGGAGAAGAAAGAGGGGGAGAGACGAACGCGTGTGTGTGTGTGTGGTGTGTGTGTGTGGTGTGTGTGGTGTGTGTGTGTCCCCTCTCTCCCGTTAGCGTGTGAGTGATGAGCCGCAGAGCAGGCGGCTGAGGCCGGAGCTGCTCTCAGATGGGGCTAATTATCTGGTGGCCATTTTAGAGGAAGTGTTTACAGAGATGAGAAATGGCTGGATCCTCTTTTAAGGCCCCCTTTTCTCCTTCTCCCTCGCTCCTCCGGCCACCAAGTCCTAATGACTAAACGATGAAAGAGGAAAATTATAGGTCTAAGAATCAACAAGGACAAAAAAAACCACCCAAAACAACACTGTGTGTTTATTTCACAGCCATGAAGCACAAATCTTCTGCTTTTCAGCTTTGCCGCCGAGGTGACAAGAGACGAGGCCTGAAGGCCTCCAGACACACGCGAGGCAGAGAAAGAGAAAACGTAGGAGCAGCAGGCTTCGTGCAGCCAAATAATCTGACGAGAAGATGAATCACTGCTGTTTGGGGTTCAGTTTCCTGCGCCGAGACGCCTGAATTGTCAGGACTTGCCTGTTTTCCTCTAAAGGCTCCGGTAAGATGGCTGCCTCGAGCCTCCCTGGAGAGTCTCCCGACTTCAGCGTGTGTACGTGCTTCCTGCGTTGCCCTCTGGCCAACAGCATCATCGTTTCGTATTAACTCCCTTCCCTCAGGCCACAGAAATGCAAACTGTACCTTCAGGTCACTTTTTCCAGAGCCGGAAACTGAGAAGAGTGAACCGCTGCACCTTGGCGTGTGTGTGTGTGTGTGTGTGTGTGTGTGAGAGAAGAAGAAGAAGGCGAGAGACGCTGTAATCAACTCATGTCTACGTTCACAATGTATAGGCTGATCGGCATTGCTGATGCGCCTGCCATTATCTCCACATCAGAGCTGTCATCATGGCCGCCGCCGCCGCCGTCCTCTCAGCAGCATCAGCTCCGACAGCACCACCCGTGTCTTTAGTGTCTGTTTCAGGCTCGAATGCAGCGATCCATGATATCGCAGACACAACACGTGAGTGCGGTGTGTGTTACCCCCCCCTCCCAACTTAATCATCTTCAGTTTGACCACAAACCCAGACACGTCCTGAAACTGAAATACTTCCTCCAGCCTCGGGACTTTCTTCATATTTAACCACTTTCATTTCGCTTGCATTTTTAAAAAAGCTGTTTTCCACAAAAAAAAAAAGTGTCATCCACTAAACCGCAATTAGCCTCAGGTAGGAAACGAGTAGCCCGTGTTAGACATCTTGTTAGACAAAGATGATGAAAATGAGTACAAACGGAGCTCAAGGCAACGAAAAAATTGGTCCTCAATAGCAGGTCCAGCACATTCAGACTCCCGCGGAGGGGAATGGGGGCCATGTTTTTATTTTCTGCCCCTAGGCTTTGCGAACGAATGCGTTCTCATCATCCCGAGCCGAATCCTTCGTCGTCTAGACGCAGCACAGAGCCGTAGACCAGGGGTTATTAAAGGTCATTAAAGGTATTATAATAAACAGTGCTTTTCGTTAGGTGTGGCATCTCGTTCAGGGCAGTATTTAATTAACATCGTTCCTCGTGCCGTGTCTGATTTTGTTCATGCGCTCTACAATAAGAATAACATATCTCGAATCAGCAACATGAGACAACGAAAAAATCCTGACTTTTTCTGATCTGATCTGGCTTTAAACCTGGGCTCACACACGTTTCCTCCAAAACCGATGAAGATGCTCGTGTTACATCACCCAAAGTAAAAAAAAACAAAACCTAATAACCACTAACTGCCCTCTTCTTCATCCCTGACCTTCTGGAAATCTCCAGTCGGTCAGCGTCGCTTTCATTCGTCTCTCTCTCACTATTCACAATTCCAAGCCATGATCTCTTGATCGCTTGAC
This sequence comes from Doras micropoeus, assembly GCA_028566355.1. Lineage (NCBI taxonomy): Eukaryota > Metazoa > Chordata > Actinopteri > Siluriformes > Doradidae > Doras > Doras micropoeus. The sequence goes on from JAOUQY010000013.1 coordinate 6,803,879, forward strand.
GGCTCTCTTAACTCCAAGCGGAAATCCAGTGTAGCATCGTAGCTGTAACCAATCAGCAACGAGCCGTGCGTTTAGCCCCTCCCCCTTCCCCCCCAACACTGCAAAATCCCATCAGCTCCCAAAAGCACAGCACAGTTACAGAGTTTTCTCTGGTGGCAAAAATTTCCAGCACTTTATTTATAATGCGCAAAAAAAAGAGGAACTGACTCAGACTGTGTGCACCGTTTTGTTTGTGGTTTGGTTTTTCTGTTTTGGGTGTTTGTTTTTTTTTTCTCATGGCTCATGGCTTGTGAGTGTCTGTGTGTGTGTCTGTGTTTGTGTACGTGCATGTATGTATATGTATATATGTATAATGTGTGTGTGTGTGTGTGTGTGTGTGTGTGTGTGTGTGTGTGTGTGTGGTTCATGCTGATTGGGGAGATTGGAAAATGTATCTGTTCTCTGATAAACACACACTTTGCATGATAAATACACACACACAAACAGTGAGAGAGAGAGTGTGTGTGTGTGTGTGTGTGTGTGTGTGTGTGTGTGTGTGTGTGTGTGTGTCTATGTGTTAAGGCCGTGAGAAAACCGGAGAGGGCTGGTTCTCTCGGCATGTGCACTAGGAAAAATCATCCCACACACCCGGAGACTCAAAGGCTGACTATAATTCCAACAGGTTTAACAGGAAAAAAATGGAACTGGGAGTGTGAACGTGTGTGTGTTTAGCCCCACATGTGTGGGCATGTGGATGTGTGTGTATGTGTGTGTGTGTGTGTGTGTGTGGAGCCCATGTCAGCCACAAGGTCTGGGTGCAAACATCATGGTTTTTCACGGTTTGACCACAAAGCCAAAACTTGTTTTTGCCAGTTCACTCCCTTCAGGCTAAAGGCCTCTGTATGTTTAACTCCTTTTGTCTCGGGCACGTCGTGTCATGTGATCATCCAACATGAGAAAAGCTAAACTACAACTGAGTGTGTGTGTGTGTCTCTCTCAGGTGGAAGAGCAGTGATGTTACAGAGCTGAGGACACTCCCACACAGTGAGTACCAGATTAATCACAAAACATTCATTTATTTGTTTATTTTTATTTCTTCTGTGTGTGTGTGTGTGTGTGTGTGTGTGTGTGTGTGTGTGTGTGTGCGTCCTCGTCCGTTTTGTTTGTGTTATATCAAGTCATTGTGGTGATGCTCGCGTGAAGTATGCACAACCCTGCTGTGGGTATGTAGAGTGAAGGAAATGCAGTAAGACTGACTATAAGCGGAAACGTGACGGTGTGTGTGCTGAGAGCCGAGTATCCCCACGGGATCGGGTTTGTGCCTGTGTGTGTGTTTTAGTGTGTTTTAGTCATGCTGTGTGTTTGCCCAGGATATACAGTGGGCGTGTCTTCATGATGGATGTACAGGACACACCCCTCCGCTCGGTTTTAATGTGCGCTCTCTGATTGCGTTTGATTATAAGAGCTTGTTGCACGTTCTTATTCGTGGGTCACATGACCATGACAAGTCTGGCTACTCGACTCGACAGGTTTCACGCGTTGTTTTATTTCGGCGCAGGACGATGGATCAGACCAGGAACGCTTCGCAGAAGATTATAACGCTGCTCACATGTCTGCTCTAAAAAAGCTAAAATTGCAGAAAGAAAAAAAAACAGCAAAAAAAACCAAAACGAATCCAATCTGAGTAAAGCGGAAGTGACGCTCGGTGTCTGAAGGATGTTTCATGATAAGTGATAACACTTTGATTCTTGGATGATTCTTCGATCTCTGCTTTTAATCGTGAAGGTTTTTTTGTTTCTAAAACTTCAATCTGGCAACGAATGCTGCGGCAGAAGGCGAGGAACGTGCCGTTCCCCAGGCCGCGCCGCCGCCGCGCCGCTTCATTGTCTCGCTCCCTGGTGGTTGCAGAAAGTGACAGAAACACAAGGACAGTCCTTTTCTTTTCTTTTCTTTCCTCCCTGCATCCTTCCTGATCTCTCTCTCTCGCTCTCTCTCTCTCTCTCTCGCGCGCACTTTCTCTTGCTCTCTTCTGTCTACTCAGGTTTATCCACCTAATAGCATTTTTCTCATGCGGGTGTGTGAAATATGATTATGTAGCTGTGTGTGGTGTGATCGCTTTTTATTTATTATTTTTTTCCCCCCCTCTTCTGAAGACTCCGTGCTCCTTGCGAGGAGCCGAGACACGTCACGCCCACTCCTGTCCACCTCGGCCACCATACCCCAATCAATAATGCTAATGGAGGCCCTGACGGAGCATCGATTTCTTTCCAGAATTGTAGGAAAGAATGAGGCATCATCGCCGAGCGACATTTTGTCCTTTCTCCTCGTGTCCGATTATAAAACAGCGACTGCGTAAAAATCTCAGGACCATAACTGTGATTATGATTAACGTCAGATTCCTCGATTTTTTTTGTCTTTAATAAAATATATCCGATCCTACGTATTACGATCGGGTGTTTGAGCAGGGTGGGGGAGGGGCGGCAGTCAGAGCCAGCTTTCTGGTTCTCATGGAAAAAAAAACACGCAGAGCGAATCCAGGGGCGAGACGCCCAGAGGGAGGTCCGAAAGTTGAAGTGGGGAAGTCGAGGGTGATCTCCACGGAGCGCGGTCTTCATCAGCAGATGCGCCGGTCTCTCAGGACTCGGAGGGGAGAACGCAGAAAACAGCCACAGCAACAGCATTGTTTATTTTTTTTGTTTTTATTTTCCCTCCCTCGTCTCACTTTCTTAAAATACCCCATCCTGTCCGAGGCCGGCACTTTCCCAGATTTATAAAAGCCGGAGAGCGAAACTCTGTGGTATTCGTCTTTTCTTTTTTTTTTTCCCCCTCAGATTGCTCTTCTTTTCCTCTCCAGATGTCTTCTCTCTGTCTTCTTTTTTTTTCAGTTTTTTCTTCACTCACGCTTCTCTCTATGTAAAGAAAAATGTTTAGATGAAGATAATCGTCTCTGTTATTTAATAAATCACTCTCTTCTCCATGCAAACTCTCATCTAAAGCTGCTCTAGTCAAGAAAAGGGTTTTATGAATATGCAAATGTGGAAACGCCCACAGCGATGTGAAAGCCACGCCCACTCAGCCTGCTCCTTTTTTAAAACGACTGTATATTTAGAATGTGTTTACGGTCTGCTCCTGGTAGTGGAAGTGAATTTAGCCGTGATTATTTTCCTCTAACAGCATGCCCTGAAGTGTTTTATTCCTCTTATACCACTTTGTTTATTTATTTATTTTATTAATTAATGCATTCGTAAACGGTTTAAGTTTCTGTGAGGAAAAAAATAAAGTTCAGTCATTCGCACATGAGCTTGTGTAATCATACACACTTCCTGCCAGGTTCCCCTTTTGGGCTACAGTGGAAAAAAAAAAAGGAATGAAGCCCCGCCCACTGTGGCCTTGAAAATCTAAGTGGCAAAGGAGCAGGAAACGAGGAAGTGGTGTGTCGCGAAAAAATATTCAAGGAGGATGGTTAAAAGAACAGATGTGGGAAGTGCTGCTCTCTCGTTTTCAAGGACGGCGGTGTGTGTGTGTGTGTGTGTGTGTGTGTGTTTCCTGCTGAGGAGATTTGGAGCAAGAATGATGGAACTGGAGCCTGGTTTTACTGCTGATGTTGTGCAGGGTGTGTGTGTGTGTGTGTGTGTGTG
>JAOUQY010000013.1:6915722-6939996 GCA_028566355.1 Doras micropoeus
CTTGACTTGACCTCAACCCCCATAAAAACTTGGTCTTGACTTGACCTCAACCCCCATAAAAACTTGGTCTTGACTTGGCCTCAACCCCCATAAAAATGGGTCTTAACCTGCCCTGCACCAACATAAAATTGGCAAAACAAAACCACTCTCTGAAATGTATCACCTTAACTGAAGTGTGCTGTGAAAGCCTTATAGCAGCATTAATAATAAAAAGCCTTCAACCAACACAAACACATCATAAGATCCACTTTAAGCATACCAGTGGCGTTTTCTGGATTCATTTAGCGCTAGGCCGCGTGTCATGGCCAAATGAAAGCAGGCAGCCTTTTCTGATTGCTCAGCTCGCCCGCTAATGTAAGCTTGATTAGGATGCAGAATGAAGTGGGATCCGTTGAAAGCAGTGGAAGCGGAATCTCATTTATTTATCTAAACTCACCGCAGGAATTAATAAGCGGCTCTTCAGCTGTCGAGGACGCCGACGTGAGCTCGTACACGCAAGTACGAACAAGGTGACACATCGTTAAAAGGAGGAACAGAGAAATCTAAGTGTAGGCGATTAACATAGAATGAATTAATAAATCTAATTGCATAAACTTGCAAAAGGCTTCCCCCCTGAGTGACATTCAGAACGTAAAGGCTCTGCATGTGTCACACTCTGTGATTGCTCGCTTTAGAGTGTGAAAGGAGGGTGTGAAGGGCAAGGATGTGCATTTCTGCAAAGCCGGGTGTGTTATCTCACCTTGACGTTGGGTGTGTAGAGGTTTCTGAGGGAGGAAAGAGCAGCAGACAGGCTGTCTGTACTGTTACTGATCCACAAGGCCTGGAGAACACTGGAGGACATGCCCGTCCTCTTACTATGTCCCTGCAAGGAAAAGAGCGCGTCACCATTACTAACACTCTCTATGGTGAAAGATGTACAAGATTAGTAATGATGTCACCGTTCTATTAGATTATAATTTTTTTAAACTAGCTCCATTGTTAGTGTTAGCCTACATCACTTGACACTATTTATATATTTAAGATACATTGTTTTTATATGTTTCCTAAACTGGCTGATGTATGCAGAGGTCCCTAAATAAACACATACTGAATATTGTCCTCACAAATGCGTTACTTTACTAAAAGCATGAGCCGTGCGGAGTGTGACCTCGACCTTGAATATGTGTGCTTTGAGGATGTGGTGACCCAGCTCCATGGTCTGCTGCCTGTTCAGCTTCCCTTCTTGCCGAGAGAGCATGAAGGCCATCAGGGCGTGTCCGCTCCTGTGTGACAAATTAGCACAACCAGCCAAATCAAATAACATCCCACCACAATCATCACCACCACCTCCTCCTACTTTAGCAATGACAGTGGAACATTAATTACTACTATCACTTCATTCCGCATCTCTCCATCTTCATCTCTCAGCTTCTCACTGAAACATTAAGAAGACACCTGAAAATAGAAAAGTGCTTTATTGACGTTAGGTACTGATACGCAGTACGTTACTGGCACGCCGCTAATTGTGAATTAGATGAAAGGTCATGCACTGCACATACACTCGTCTCATCCGATATGAATTCTTGTCAAGAGTATTAATTTAGTGAGACGTGTAATATGAGACAGCACTCTTTAAGGAAAAGAGCTTGTCCCCTCCCTCTCTCTCTCTCTCTCTCTCTCTCTCTCTCTCTCTCTCTCCGCCTTGAGAGTACTTGACTGACAATGTTTTCCAAACACGCCCCCATCAATTACTCCGCGTCACACCGGCTCTGCTTGATTAAATGCTGATTAAAGCCGTCTAGACGTCTCCGAAGCAGACGGATGTCACGCACGGTTTCTCGTTCGCTCGTTTCTGGACACGACATCTCTTTTCTCTAAAAAGGTCACGCATCGTGTCAGGGGCTTTCATAAAGTGTCCTCTACGTTCGACCCGTGTTAAGTAGGCCATGCCGGGCTCGCTCCGCCTCCCCTGCACGACTGCAGCTCCATTAGGTGCACTCATGCACGGCCCGGCCTTTTCTGACAAACGAGAGCGGTGAGTAATGCGTGTGAGGGTGTGCATACTCGCTGAAGAGCTGGAAAAATGAATGGCAGGATTTCAGTAAAGTAATTTTCACACCTACGCTGGCATACACAGTGGGTACAACATGAGCAGGCTGAAGTGCTTCACGCTGTGGAGGGGAACACTGACCTTACATTACCCCGGACATTTACGGTTAAAGTCTCGCTGCTCGGCAGCAGAACCACTCGGACGATCCTGTCAACAACTCACCGGTACTGATCTGCTACCGATCCTGACGTTCGGTCAGACAGTGAAACTTTTATTTTACTTCTTAAACGAAACAGCAAAGTTACTGATATATCAATACAAGTAAATACATGCAGGAACCATGAACACGGTTTCACTGCAGCGGTGAAAAAATCAGCTTCAACAGCAAAATATTAGAAGGCTCTCGTATTTAATGGGTTCTGTTAGAGCTAGGCAACATGGCGATGTGGATGTCGAGATGAATTATGTCACAATGCACTTTTTCAGAGATGAGTACTGTCATAACTGTTCATGCATTTTTAATATAACTACTACAAACTCTGGAAGCAGATCTGATTTCTTTCCTGTCTGAATCTTTAAAAGTGTAGAATGCTACAATACATTAATATCGAGTATTTAAGCCTGCGTGTAATGATGCATTTTCTGCACTGCAGTAATGTCTTGAAATATCATCGTACCATATTTTTGTCACATTGTACCCTCTTAATTTCTGTTGTTTATGAGCTGGTATATAAATGATGAAATAAATAAAATAAATAGTTTAATATATAAATAAATTAATTAATAAATACATTTTTTGTTATGAAAAGGGGTGTATGAAAATGAATGTCTTGAATTCATTTCTACATTTCCATATGACAACATCTATTTGGTCTATTTATGTATTTCTACATTTCTGTATTTCTGCGTCCTTATGCTAATTAGGTGGGCGGGCCTAAACTCACACTAAAGCAGGATTGGTCAGCTTTTTGAAGCAGACAGAAGCAGCCGATTCCTAACCACTACAGTACATGACTCAAGCTCACTACACACATCATTCACCAGTGATCTTAAATCATCAGCAACGGCTGGAAGAAATGGCATCAGTAATGCAGGACTACAGAAAATGAACGAATGTCAACATCTGAGTAGAGTTACTCATGATTAACTAAAGCAACGCTGGAAACGCTCCGGGGTAGCAGGAAGCAGCCGCTGTAGGCCGAGGGAGGAGTAACGGAGCCCAAACCATCCTATCGCTTTAACCAATCCTGCTTTAGAGGGAGTTTAGGACCGCCCACCTAATTAGCAGACGGCACAGAAATAGAGAAATAAATAAATGTAGAAAAACAGGAGTGAAAAAATAAATAAATGTAAAAATAAGGAAATACATAAATAGACCAAACTGTCACATGGAAATTTTCATATGCCCTTTTTCATGCCAAAAATATATTAATTAATTAATTTATATACTATACTACTTATTTGTGCATTTATTTATTTATTTATACTTAAGTCATTTCTCGTCCTCCATACTGGTATACTGAGGTATTAATGCCACACAACCTCTGACCTTTGTTGGCATTTTGACGACTACTGTTTTGTAATCTTACAGTGGAAATCATATCTGGAAATACTGTTTGAGATAATAATGGAGTTTGAGATTAATTGAGACAAACTGCATAAAGTTTACGCTTTATAGGAAAGAAAGGTGAGATCGTTGCTCACCTCGGATCGCACAGGAAGTCGGTGCTCTCTCCGTCCGCCCTCCAGACCAGCCACTCCCGGAAGGACGGGTGACAGAACATGCGCGTCCTGTCACGTCGGCCAATCAGAAAGCAGGAGAGTGCCTCCATGCGTTGCTGGAAGTTGCTCCACTCGAGGACGCCCTTCAGGCTGCCGGCGTTTAGTGCGCGGAACAGCTGCTCGTCGGTCAGAGGGTGCAGCGAGGCGAGCGCGACATTCAGCACGGGCAGTGCGCGTTCGAACGCCGCCGCCGTCGGGAACCTGATGTTGCACTGGAGCAGGTAGAGTTCGGTCAGTGACATGGGCAGCGCCTTGTAGCTGGAGCTCTTCATCACCAGCTGGCCCTTCTCCAGCAGGTCCAAGACCAGCTTCAGGTAGAGGTAGGAGCCCTGACTGCGGGCCACCAGGTGGGAGCTGAGCTTAGAGCCGGCCGCCGGCTCGGACTTGCCGTTGGCGGTGACGTTGCTGAGGATGGAAGCGTTGTGCTCCATGCGGTGCTGGACGTACGCATGCAAATCGGCAGAGATGGACTTGTCATGAATGTCGTCAAGAGAAATGATGGGGAAAGGCAGCAGGCTGGTAACGTCCTGCAGTCAAACAAACAAAACAGGAAATCAGTTTGGCAGCACACAGTTACATGCAAAACTTCACAACAAATTCAACGTTTTCTCCATGAATTTATGATGGAAATTTAAATCATATTCCTAAAGTGAGACACAAACTTCCAAACTCCCTGTCAGTATCACAGCCTGACAAGTTCTGTTACTTGTGATGATAAAATGTCTGACTTCTTTATTTTGTAAAGGTTTGCAAACCTTTGCTTGCTGCAGAACTACGGTGAGTTTGGGATTCTAACCCCATGCAGCTTGTTATAAGAGTTTGCAGAAGCAGAAATAACATCTGTTTAAAACTCAGCTATAATTCAGATGGTAAGATAAAATTACTTTAGAAGTACGATCCTAACGACGTTCTTATCAAAACTGCCACTTCAGGTAGCAGCAACAGCTGTGAAGAAGGAACTTTATTTATAGATGCATGCAGCAGTCCAAGAAAAGGACATGAAGTACCCCAGTTTACAAGCACCTGCTGCTGAGTCCCTCCCCCCATCCGTCATCCCTCTCTCTCCCTCTCTGGACATCTGCACTGTTGTGCCTGAGCCACTGACCCCTCTTACATAAACGGGGTTCCAGCAGGCCACAGTCCAGCCTGTTAACATCATCTCTGATCAGAAGCAGCTCTCTGCTCACTGCTGAACAGCCACTGGCCTCAAACCACCAGACAGCAGCAGCAGCTTTAAAAAAAACACCTAAAGCTAAAGAACTTCAACACAGTATTTTCTGAAGTATCATACAAAAATCCGATGTCATTCGTTCATCAGATAAAATAGAAACTAATAGTTTTTAATAGCTGATGTAGTATAAGAGGAGTAAAACCTGAGGTGTGTCCAGGTCACATCACACCAACACATCTGTAATTATTTTCCTATAACCTCTGCTTTTTATTCATTCATATATATATATATATGCAGCATGATAGCATTTCTAAGAAACTCACACTATTTAGACAGACTAATGATGACCTCCACATCAGCGCTGGCTTGTACAGATTTTCTCAAAGTTGTTTTTAAAATTTTCTTCCTTTTTTTTCTTCTTCACCATCATTAATATGACAAACTCTTAGACGTCACCAATCCACATGACACTTGGTGCGGTTGTAGCCCCACATGTCTGGTATAAGGTTTGTGTCTGTAGGTGTGTGTTGCCCTTTGTATTAGCGCCCCCTGAAGTGGGGGAGGCTCAAAGCACCTTCTGGGTAATAACTAGAAAACGGTTTGCCCACCTAATGAATAATGTTCAAATAAAAAACATCGAGCATTTCACCAGTCAATATCTTGGGATGTAAATTCTCAAACTTCACAAAATTTCATACCCTGCATCAGCGTCACATTTCTTAGAGGCACACCAAATTTTGTAAAATTCCATCCATAGGGGGCGCCGCACTGCAGCTGAGACTTTTCAATATCTCAAGACCGGCCTACGCTCTTTTGCAATTTTGAAATTTGGAGCTTATTTTACTTCTTTCTTACTCTCCTCAGACTCTACATGGTGCTGATATTAAACACCGCTATGCTGCATGTCTAGTTTCATAAAGTTGTGATGGCATCAATGGTTTATTTTTTTACAATGGGTTTTCAGTAAAGACTATTTTTTCCCCACCAGAGGATAATGAAAACGTGTATACATTTGGATAGCTAAAGCCTCTCCGAAAAGAGGGATAGAATGAATGAAAGGAAAGAAAAGAAAAGAAAAGGAAATGAAAACATACCCAAACATGTCCATCAATAAATTAGAGGAAAGAAACTACAAAGATTTAAACAATTCAATTCAACAAAGAGAAATCTTGAAAATGTTTCTCTCTTTTCACACCAACGCAAATACAAGCCCGAGTATAAAACTCCCGGGGTGAAATCGGTTTTATTATCGTCATTCCTCGAGGGCTGTTATGCACAGAGAAAACAGCGTCAGGTCAAAGGTCAACTCACCACCAGGTTAACCCTGACGGTCACGACCAGTTTCAGCCAGACGGGGAACTTGGAGATGATCTTGGTGATGAAGGAGGCGATGGTGTCTCCGTAGTCCGGCTTGTGGAACTCCGCCTCGTTCAGACCGTCCACCAGGATGATGTAGTCGTCCTCCGAGATCTTCCTCTCTGCTCGGTGGTGTGGGGAGGAAGAGGGGAGCGCAGAAAACGTTAACGGTATTTATGTGGAACTTCTGGTGTGTGTGTGTGTGTGTGTGTGTGTGTGTGTGTGTGAGAGAGAGCGATACCTTATATTTTGAATACAGTATAACCGTTATGGACATTAACATACATTATGGAATGATCTTCATGTCACTAGGAATTTGTAAAAGCGATCATATGCTTCCTCCGAGACACATGAAGCCAGAGAACCACTTTTGTTTAATCATCCTGCTGCTCATGCTGCATCACAAGGCAGTGTAACACACAGAGGAAAGCGCTATCAGCCCTCTTCCTCATACTCAGACTCACTGACGATTGGCTAGTGTGGCTGTGAGTGACGGGGGAAAGAGAGACTATGCCCCTCCCCCTGTTATGTAGGCAGTGTAGCTCAGTGGTTAAAACATTGGACTACTGGTCATGAGTTCAAGCCCCAGCACCACCACCCTGCCACTGTTGGGCCCTTGAGCGAGGCCCTTAACCCTCACCTGCTCAGGTGTATTAAATAAGATAAATCTAAGTCACTCTGGATAAGGGCGTCTGCCAAATGCCGTAAAAGTAAACGTAGCACTGCCATCTCACAGCTCCACGTCTTTCCCATCCCTGTATGGGTTTCCACCGGGTTTTCCGGTTTCCTCCAAACTCCCAAACACATGCCTGTAGGTAGACTGCTGACTTTTCATCGCCCCTGGCTGTGAGCGAGTGTGAGAATGTGTGCACAAGTTACAGTCCCGTTTTGAGCTCATGGTTCCTGGGATGAATATACAAAACATTTTCAGATTGGGAAAAGAGTGTGCAGGCTCAGGAAAAAAAAATCAGATGCCTCAAATAAAACAATATGATGCACTGAAATAAAAAAAAAAAAATCTTGAAAATGTGTTGAAAACTCTCAGAAAATCAGTGTTGTAAAGAGGCTCCATTCCTGGAAGTAAGTGTTTAAGAACCCAGGATTCAGTTCTTTACATTATATTACAGAAGGTGCATTAAGGAGCTACGGTGAGGTTGAGGTGAGGTTGAGGTGAGGTTGAGGTGAGGTCTCTCACCCTTGCGGAGGAGGACGAGGGGCTCGAGCACGCCCCGACGGAAGGCTCCGACCGGATCCTGTACACAGGAGCGCAGGCTCAGCAGACTCTGTAACTGGTTCTCCCTCATCAGCATTTCTCTGTAGGCTCCGAGCCGCGGAGCGCGACACAGCAGCGCAGACACGCTGTGCACAAACTCCGGCACCAGGCACGTATACGTGTTATCGGCCTGGCAGTAATGATACGCTACAACCTGTCGGGAGAACACAGATAGATCGACAAGGATGAACCCCACCTGAGGTTTTTTTTTTTTTTTTAAACCCCGTCCTGTATGAGCTCTTAATCCCCCGTAACTCAGAAACACACTGCAGAAGAGCGCAGGCCGGCAGATGGCTGATTAAAAAGGCGTGACTGGGACGTTCAGCCGAGATGGAGCCCAGATGCAGACAGCGAACATGTTCCACGCAGAAACACACACACACACACACACACACACACACACACACACACACACACACAGCTCAACAGGAGCAAGGTGTCAGAACTGCATGGGAGGTGCTGCTTTTCAGTCACAATTATATTTTAGATATCAGATGCACCGGATTTTTCTTTTTCTTTTTTTTTTTTTCCCCGTGAAGCAAATGGCAGAAACGTTTGAGATGCATGCGGTGTCATCACTAGCGCACAAGCTCGGTTCTCATGGGCTCGCTCTGATCTCTGCACACAGCACAGCCATCAATACTAATTCTACTCCTCCAAACATACTTATACTTATGCAGTTTACATTTCCACGATTCAGCTGTGCATGCACTGTGTTAGTCACCTCACATTAAAGTTCATCTCTTGGTTGCAGTATTTATTTATAGTATTTTCATATATATATCATCACTATAAATAACAGACAGTATGGGAAAATGCACCGTGTAGCAAAATGTCTCTACCGGCACTTTGACTGTAAACAAAATACGTTATTAGAGCGGCATTTTCCACTGCAAACATCTTCCACTTCAGTTAGAAACGGTGTGTTAGTGTGATATACTGTACATACTCAGTGCACAAACTCCATTTTCTTTCCGACTATATTAATGAATTTTACTAGCCAACCAGCATAGGTGCTATTTTTATTTTTTTAGCTTAATTATCATTGTGAGCGAATACACTGACATTCTGGAGTATGATATTAAATATTCGGTTTCAGGGAACCGAAAATCTGAGAACATTCTTTTTGTAATCTCTCAGATTATTAGCAGATACGCGGCGTACGTTAGGGAGGTCAAGGCTGACGCAGAAGTGCGCTTCGTCTCATTCTCTCATGCTACAGATTTATTATACAGGGTGTTTCACAAAGATGGACCCAGTTTCAAAGCAGTATAATTCATGTTACTGTTACACTATGATAGTAACTGTTTATGAGCTATAAAGCTTTTGTAACCATTTTATAAATGCTATATGAGCCCTCCACCTGCTGTACGGACAACATCCAGACGCCTCTCCACAAAGTGCCATCTTCCACAAAGTTTCATTCACGGGCGGTTTCTGCTTGCAGAGATACAGGGATTTCAATCTGGGTCCATCTTTTTGAGACAGCCTGTAGTATACTATAATATACTGTATATAAATAAAGCAGGTATAGTGTACTACAGCATCATATAGCAGATAAAATATAAATATATAAAATAGTGTAGTAGATACAATAGCTATAGTGCAGCACAGCAGAGTAATGTATAGTTGTATACAGTAATGTAATGTTTCTATAGCTATTCCTATAGCTTTTCCATTGACTTTCTGTGCAAGTGCCGTTTCCATTAAATTGACTTTACATGATGACATCACTTCCTGCAAAAAAAAAAAAACTGCCGACACATAAGTTTTGGTTTACCAAAAAAAAAAAGTTGGGTTTGACATCGCTAATTTCACATTTGTCTGAAAAACCGTGTAGCTTTCTGAACTTTCCCATAAGAGACTCAGGCAGCTGATAGATATTGGCCAGGGCAGAATAATTATTATGCACCAGCTAATTAGTGCAATTATTAATATCCCGAGGAGACGGAGGGGAAGTTAAAGTGTTTTCCGTTTTATTTGGCTACAAGAAAGTGACTGTATAATGCGCGCTGAGGGAAAACGTTGGGTCCTAGCTACTGATATTGCCTTCTCGTGTTTGAGAGATAAAGGAGCGTCTGGTGTATTGAACCTTGCTGGCTAGGCGCTTGACGGCCTCCTCTCGGTGCCGGTGTGTGTCGGGGGTCGGAGGGCAGCTGCTGCTGCGGTGGGGGCTCTGAGACGGCGGGTTCAGCTGGCTGCCGTGGCTAGAGTGGTCACTTCCTCTACCTCCACCTGCAACACACACTCACTCATATTACACTGAGCATTTTTACAGCTAGTGCACAGTGTGGAGAGCGCGCAGGAGTCTCCTTACTCTTAGGTGACGCTCCGGGGCTGTTGGACGCGATCTGTCTCATCCGGCCGCCGTGACAACTCAGAGCCACGAGTCTGGAGACGACCGCCGTCTTTCCGAAGCCCACGCTGCCCACCACGACGGCGCCGCGCCCCGGCGCCACCTCGCCTTCACCCATCAGGACCTCCTCCAGACGCTGGAACAGCCACTCGCGGCCTACGAACGTGGTGGTGTCCGTGCTGCTGACGCTGGGAACCTCGAACAGCAAGGGTTTCAGCATGATGTCTACCGGTTTATACGGTGTGAATCGAGCTGGGAAGGAGTTAAACACAGAAAGTGACATTTTACAGGTTTCACAAAAATCTAAAGACTGGTCAAAGTGCATAAATAAAAAAGTAAATTGTCTAATGATATTTATTTTGTGGATCCGCTACTTCAAGTCATTTACAGTCGGATATATTTATGGTTTAGCCGGGTGGAGGTGTAAAGACGCGAGGTACCTTTGTTTTCCTGGTTGCGACTGCTGGTGTGTGCGCCATGCCACGGTCCACGCAGGGAGGATCGCATGGGGGCATTTCGCTGCTCATCCAGATACGTCAGCTCCTCCAGCTTAGTACTGCTGGTGGCTGGAGAGTGAGAGAGAGAGAGAGAGATAGAGGGAGAGACCATGATAACATTTTAGAGCGGTAATATGATACATCAACAATCTAATATACCAGACATTTAAAGCTGGTGATTTCATACGATTTGAGCTGTTTTTGATTCAATATGATACTCTGGAGTACGATATGATCAGATTAATGTTGTATTGTTGGACTGTAACTGAAAGAAGAGAGCAAAAGTGGGAGGTCATGTCTCATTTACTCCTTTAGATTGAGCAGAAGCAGAGATGAAACAGAAAAGAATTGCAGAGAGCCTGAAACGTTCTCAGGGACACAGAACAGGAGGTGGTTTTTACTTACTTGGCAAGCTGCTGATCAAACAATGGGAAGGGACAATAAACAGAAATCGCACGTTTCCAAACAAGGTGAAATAATGCATCATTTTGCAGAACTGGGATGACACTTTAAAAATCTGTAGCTGTCAGCTACTACTTGTCAGTGCTGTGTCACTGAGATTGACAGGTACAAAGGCCACACCCATTCAGTGGGACTGTGAAACAAAAACATGAGATGGACAGGACAAAGACAACGCCTCCTTCACTGAGATGGACAGGACAGAGGCCACGCCTCCTTCACCGAGATGGACAGGACAGAAGTCACACCCCTTTCACTAGGACTAATAGACCAAGAAGCCACACCCCCTTCATTACAAGTGACACAGACAGAGGCCACGCCTCCTTCAGTAAGACTGACGTGCGGATTCCACGTCACGATACATGCAGTCTTACAACAGAGGACAACACGTATCCCAAAGCATATGAACACACGTCAGTGAAGCATACGCCTCACAATCCCCAATCTATATTCATTCACTCCATTAGCAGCTCATTCATTTTGGTTTTCTAGCCCATTCTGCTCAGCCGCAGCCCCTCTGTACTCGCTGTAATCTCATCGGCCTGAATCGCGTAATCTCTGCAGATGGAGCATCACGTTGCAATCACGAAGGGATGAGGAGGAGGTGGAGGGGAGGAGTGGAGTGGAGTGAAAGAGGGGAGTGTTGCTGTCAGATGGCTGTTCACAGTTCTCTCAGGGACATGGCCGACCTTCTTCTCTCCTGACGCTGCAGTCCTCATAGGCAAGTCTGTTCACTTTGCACTGGTTTGATTACGTCTGTCTACTGGAATTGGGAGAAACATATACGCTGACAGACTGACTGATGTGAGGAAAAAAAAGACGGAACATAAATGCTATGCTTGTTGCTTCAGATAACAGCAAAGGATGTTCAGGCTGTTCCGTGTTCTACACCACTACGCATGTTTCTTGGTATTTTGTTTATGTTTATTTTTGCTCAAAAAGGTTCAATACATTGACATTCTGAATTCCGCTTTGAAGTGTGTGCATGAAGCAGAATCATTTCGGAGAAAATCACGATGCATTTGCTAATTTATTCCCCGTCCCTCATGCACTCGGCCCTCTTCGCTTTCTGCCAGCGCGCGGTTCTAACGTTTTGCTAGCAGAAGGAAAAGTGCACACTTTCGTGCCTTCTGACAGCGGCAGCAGAATCACTGAGGTGGTACGCTGAGCTTTCTCCTCTGGGATGAACACATGCTCATGCAGAAGGAAGACGATCTTGGTCTCTTGCAACGAGCTCACACGTTTGTTGGAGGGACAAAAAACGGCAAAAAACCCAATGTCCAAACAATCACGAGAACTGAATAACCTGTCCTCGAGAGTGGCCCTGAAACAAACGATTTGCACGGCGACCGTACAGACTGGTATTTGGGTCGAAGTTGTTAACACAGCACAAAAATCTCATTTTTAAAAATGAAAACCAAGACGCTCTTGGTACTTTTATATAAATTTGGAGCATTTCTCAGCAGAGTGAGCAAGTCAGTAAACACTGCCTGATCGCAGACCAATCTTCCCAAAGGCATTCCCTCATTTTGGTGCTTTGATGATGATGATACGAAGGCCACAGCGTATGATTCACACCATTTTCATCCTCTTTAAACCATTCAGTAAGCCCCCGCTGCCCTATGGATGGAGGCGGAGCCATCCTGGAAGTGACCACTCCCATCAGGATAGAAATGTTTCATTATAGGATAACAGAACGGTGGCTGAAAAAGGCAAAACGAATATATGAAAGGGGGAATTTTGGAGGCTTACTGAAAGCCTGATTCCTGGTAAGAAAAAGCTGGTTTTAGGCTGACCCAAGATATAAGATAAGATCTCACCTCAGATATAACTGGCAACATGGCACACTGAGCAATGCTTTCATTCTTTAATTGCACTATTACTAGATGTACCATGTTGCCGGTTAGTTTTGAGGTATGAAATGATATCAGGGTGGACTAAGACCAGGTGTTTCTTACAGGAAGGCACAGTTCTGTATGATGTATCTGTTATCCGTGTCTGGCTCGACATGAATAAGGCCTTCAGTATGCCTCTGAAATTTCCCCTTTAGCCATTTGCCCGTGTGCACCAGCGCTCAATGTGGCAGGTTTCCAGGTAGATCTGAGGTATAAAATGATCTTGGGCCAGCTGAAAGTTGTCTATACTTTTGTAATTTTGTTTTCTAAAATGTAATTTTGTTTTGCCTTCTTGGCCAGTATATAAAAATGAGCAGTCAGAAGAACATTGCATTGAGTTGACACTTCATTCTAAGGGGACTGGTTGATGCAAACCATGCCAGGGTGGTGTGATATGGCCAGAAGATTTAAACATGACATTCACTAGACCACACATCAGAGCAAAAACTTCCCTGTCCATCAGGTTTCTGCATTTTCCTGAATATCACATTAATTGTGAAAATGCTTTAGGAATTTGTGAATAAATTCATTCATGTCTGGACCAGGAAGTGATCCGAACGCTCACTAACCTGCCACCGAGTTGGGCCTCGGCATGACCAGCGAGGTGCTGTGGTACGGGGCGAGTCCGTCTGAGGGAGGCGGGGCGGCCGTGGCAGTCCGGGGCTGGGGCTGGGCTTCACTGGGCACTGAGGAGTCTCCAACAGCGACGGGAGCAGCAGCTGGAGGAGCCTGAAGGCTGCTGTCTCTGACGGTCCCCCCACCACCACCACCCCCACCACTAGTGTCTTTACCCCACTCCAGACTGGATCCACAACGTTCCTCATTCTCACTGGAGCTGGTCACTGTGGCTAGAGGACGAGAATAGAAAAAGGACAAATTAAAAAAAAATGCAGGACAAAGTCAGCCATAACAGACACATTAACTTTATCATATTATTCACACATAAAGGTTTGATGACACTCGTAAGGTGATAAAAATCATAAAACTAAAGACATTATGGTACATTATGCAGTTATCTCATGTCCTGTTCTTAACTGCATCCAAATAAAAAGTACTATTCTTGGAATTTAAAAAAAACAGTGCTCGTGTCCTACTTCAAAGCTGAGGCAGACCTGAAATAAAGACAAGGCCGTCCCAGTTTCACCAGAACACAACTCAGGGACAGCTCTGGGACATTACTGTTACCAGCAACTGTACATGCGTGTGTATACCACATACCACATGACCTGGACCTTAATGCTTTTTCATTATCGAAGCATTGATCATATTTAGGACTAATAAGAACATGCAAGATGGCTAAAATTACTCAGTTTACTGAGCAAGAACAAACTGTACTCTGACAAAGCTGATTAAATACACTTAATGCGATTTGCCCTGAACAGCCTCTCTACACAACATTTTCACAAAACAAACAGAATTTGTGCTACAGCTAAATATACACAGCTACAAGAAGGCAACATGACAGTAAGGATCCATATCACTGCTGCTTGTATGTCCTTATACCGGTATGAACGAAACACAAAAACTCGGTCCGAAACATTGAACCCGTGTCACATGACCTCGGTGTGAAGGATCCCCAGGCGAGGCGGTTCAGAAGAGCATCCCGAGACCGGAGGCGTTTCTGTTCTCCTGCTCTTTGGTTTAAATCCTTGGGCTACATCCTGCACTCTGTTCCATTTCCCTCGTGCACGCCTTTTCATCCTGTCAGATACAGTCGAGTAACGAGGCTTGTGTAACCTCGGGAAGAATCTGTATTTTAATTTTAAGGAGGCATGTTAAGGCTGACACACACCGCGTGTACCCATGTTAACACAAAAGCCAACTCCTGTCCAAACCGTTGTTCCTGTTACTCTGGCGGTTATAAATCTCAGTACACGAGAGAATAACAGCATTTACAATATAGCGGGAAACCCACAGCCACTCGCAGCGTCCTCGCTTTAGACACTGTTCCACCTTCTACACAATTACTGGCCAGCCATTTCTAACTGCTCTTCCACTGGAGTATCACATACACGGTACGTTTATATGAAGGAACCGGCTCGGTGACGGTTACTGGACGGAAACTAGCCTCTGCTCTTTGCTGGCTGTAGCGCCCCCTGGGTGCAACACCTGAAATATATTTCACAAATCTAGACGTGTAGGTGTATGTTTCCTCCCTTAGGCTGTACAAATGGTTCTTCATTACCACAGCTAAAGAAATATGATCGTTTTGTGTGTGATATTGTGGAGAAAAAAAACAGCCCCAGGTACAATCAGAGGTCATTTTTTTCCTCGCCTGACATTACACAGTATTTTCTCGTGGGTTCTACAGGATACCAGTTCACCGACCCACTTAAGTGAACTCAAATCATCCAAACTTTATTGTCAACGGTACTGGACAGCTCCGGTGCACAAGAAACACCGAACAGAAACTCTACACATCTGAGCTGTGGCAGAAACCACAACATTAAGTTTGTTTAGTCTATGAGGATTATAATATGTTCTGCCTAAGATGTTATACTGAGTTCATCCCGGTTTGGTGCACATCAGTACAGACAGTGCTCTTTCTCTTGTTGCTCTTGTTGTTTTGTTTTTTTTAAATCATAAAATAGAGCTTCGTTTTCTTTTGTGCAGCTTATTATTATTCAGATTTTTTAAAATTGCCTCGTTATGATTTTTGTCCATGTAATAAAATGATACAGCTGCATTGCCATAAATTATATTGGCACGATGGTGTTTTATTCGACAGCACGCAGTGTAAAGGGCAGCGAGACAGGGATCCTGTTGGAGCTGTTGTTTTTGATGCTCAGCCTGTAATCTCAGCGTGGGATAGAGGTGCTCTTACCAAGCATGACTCAGCCATCAGACAGACTTTAGAAGTGTGTGTGTGTGTGTGTGTGTGTGTATATACACATATACATGTGTGTTACCAATGATGCCGCTGTCCTTGCTCTCCAGCGTGGAGCTGGGGGTGGTGATGGTGGTGGTGCTCATGGTGGTGCTGCAGGTTCCGGCGCAGCACACCGGCGGTCTCTCCACTGAACCCGAGCTGAGCGCCAGGCTGGAACACGGACTCTCGGCGCTGGGAGACGCAGTGCTGTCGGTCAGAGTGGAGCACGGACTCGCACCCTGACTACTGACTGTACACTACGGAGAGAGAGAGAGAGAGAGAGAGAGAGAGAGAGAGAGAGAGAGAGAGAGACAAAAAAACGGAAAACAATTGAGCTCAAATGTGAGACAAGAGTTTTGCTTTCCCATTAGACAACACCTTCTAATTGGATAACATTTAAATTCACATATCTTACTGTTTGCTGTCCCGCCCACTTATTTAACAAAGATTCTACTACTGTTCTGAGAAACTATACATGCACATGTTCAGAAGTGCTCCAGACACTCATCAGAAGCAGCTTCAACAGTGGGTGGAGACAAGCGGGCAATTAGGATGTACAGGTCGATGGAAAAGGCAACAAGAGTCCGGGTGATGCTATAGTTGCCCATAGCCAGGAGTCCAGAGAGCAAAACTGTCTGTGCACTCAGGGTGGGAGGAGCAGCATGCGCTCTGTCCCATGCCAATTGGAACAACACTGGCCAATCACGGGCATCTGTGAGCTCATGTATACAGAAGTGGGCGGGAGCACTTTCCTTCAAGTGTGTTTCACCGCTCCCAGTTCGAAAAGAGGTGGCGTGATTGCCTTGTCCTCCCTGACTCACAGCCATCGTATAACATGGGAGAAATCCTAGCGGGTGGGAATCGGAGACGACTAAATTAGGGGAGAATTTGGGGGGAAAAAAAGACAGCTTGTGCATAAATAATTCATTTCATTTACACAGCCAAACTGGCATGCAAATATGTTAGGAGGCAATTTTCCCATAACTCGAATACTTAAAATAGTCCTTCATTCTTCATGAATTAACCTCGGGCCTGCTCCAGACTTCGCTGAATATTGAGCGTAGGCTATGAAACCGCATCGGACAAGATTCAGTGGATTCGTTGCCTTATTAAGAATCAAAACTCGCCCCGTTCTGGGTGAAAGCAGGCAGCTTCGTTCTGCTGTAGCATAAACCAGACCTAACTGTGTATGTTCACAGCGATTGATCCTATGAACTCTAGGCTATTTTTGTTTTGGTTTTTTTTCAGAACAGTTAAAGCGATCCAGATCTTTCACAGAGAAACACCTAGAATCACTGGAAAGGCTAAGTTTGTTTTGATACGTGGATCTTCTTGGGACTAGGGCGACTTATTCAACCTAGAAGCAGGAGCGTGACTTTAGAGGCGTGGTTCGTCCGTTGGGTTCTACGATACTTAAATTGGATGTAAATTCAAAATGAGTTTTCCTGCCCAGATTTTGTCACATAGTGAAGCAACACACACACACACACACACACACACACACACACACACACACACACAGTGTACATTCATGCGCAAGTTATAAACATGGTGTATTATTGATGGTAAAAAAAAATAACCAAGCTATTAAAAATGTGTGATAAAATGAAGAGCTTTGCTTCCTGTGGTTGATACAACAGTAGAACTACGAGGTTGAGTAGTTCAAAAAGCTTTCACACTCTCTCATTAAAAAATGTTTTAACCAAACAGGTGCTGGTCCGATGGCGTCCCTATAGTCCTGATCTTGCCCCATCAGACTATCCCCTGTTTGGTTAAATGAGAGAGTGTGAAAGCTTTTTGGCAGATGGAGAAAGTGGATTGGAATGCAGGGAGATTATGTGGAGAAACGACGTATTTGTCTTTTCTGAAAGTTGATTAAAATTAATTTTAGAGCCAGAGTGCGGATAATTTGTGACTCAACCTTATTATATAGTAGCAGTCCCGGGAGCGTCTTTTGGCATCAGTAACGTCATGGGCTCGGGTATTTTGGCGCTTGCTCGTTTTGTCACATGAATGCTTACTTTTGCTTGAGGAGGTCATTGGGATTCACAGGAAGTGGTCAGACCGCGTTCACGCCTGCATTTAATCGCATCACCTGTGAGCGCCGGCCGACAGACTTCCTGCCTCATAACACAGCGATGTTCATGGTTAGAAATGTGGGTGTGCTAAATAAGAATAAGAACGTTCCCCTTGTTCTCATCTGTGGAAGATCTAGCAGCCCTAGATCCAGTTCTGTCCTCTCTGTGCCTATCTCTATATAGGTCAGAGTGATGGGTTTTGTGTGTGTGTAATCAGTGTACTGGAGCTCTGGTCTCCTGAGAGCAGCCGCCTGCCAGCAGTCCACTGATGAAGGACTCTCATCTCTCCACCCACTTCAAACGTGCACTCGTACTGTGTACACAAACACCGTCATACACACACACACCGTCATACACACACACACACACACACACACACACACACACACACACACACACACAAACACATGCACTCTCTCTCTCTTTCTCTCTCATCCCTCCCCAACAGCTAAATGCCCTTCATCCAGTCAGATGGAGAGTGATGCACCTGCTCAGCAACGTTTCCTCCACCCGTTCCAGCATCTTTCATCTTCACCAGGACGATCTGCGCACCTCGCGCGCACTCCGAGATTCCTACACGCTTCACCGCCCGCACGGATTGTTTTTTTTGATAATGATAATCAGCACTCTATACATCACCGCAGTGTATCCATCAACAGATGATTCAGGACACAATACTAGTGCCAAACACAAACAGCAAACACACACGATGCGGTAATTAATGTGCAAATGTGTCTCATTTGAATAAAAAATAAAAAAAACAGTCATGGATGGTGCTATGGGGATTCATGAGCGTCGTATTAGGAATAACCAGAACCGGCTTTCATTTTTAGAAAAAGAAGTTGTGCCCAGACAGGGCAGAGTCTCGAGTCCATGTGTATAAATAATCAGAATGTGGATATTCAGGGAAAAGGTTTTGCAGCAGGAGACCCAAGCCAAGAATAACCACTACTTTTTTTTTTTTTTTGGGTTTTTCTTGGGCACATTGATCCATAAAATGCAATATAAGCTTCTTAGGACTGATTTAGATCCCTGATACACAACATGTGCGCGCACACACACACACACACACACACACACACACACACACACACACACACACACACACGAACCACATAAGAGCTGGTCTGAGTGCTAGACCGATTACGAGACCGTAACTGATGACTAATGTTAAAAAAATATATTTATATTTATGGAAGCCGTGCATAAAAAAGCAAAAAGAAGGCATGCAGAGCTTCATAACCCCAAACACACAGATAAACAACTTCCAAATCATCCCGAATGCTGTGCGCCTGCAGCCCGGTGCTGCTCAGTTCGAAGCTGCATCGTGCCACAGGTGAGAAGTCGAATGTGCTTGTGTGTGTTGTTTGTAATTGTATGTGCACACACACACACACACACACACACACACACACACACACACACACACACACGTGTACCTGGTTTCTCTCCTCCATGGCGGTGTGCGATGAGGCGGGGATGGCGTCTCCCAGTAGGAAACCCAGCCGTGTCATCAGTTCCTGAGCAGCAGGGGAGGAGCCAGACTTAGCTGGCAAGAGAGGATCTGTCTCACACACACACACACACACACACACACACACACACACACACACACACACGAAAAAAGGTAAGAGTGATGATTGCATTCATGCTTACTACGTGTCAAGCTAAGTTACAGGTATTAGAGGCAGTCCCCCCCAAACACACACACACACACACACACACACCTAAACATTACATGGTAATATTCCTGTTAGAATTCTCTGCAGCATCCCAACTCACCGAGATCCCCGCAGCAACTGGAGCTCCTCTCCTCTTCCTGTTTCTCTCACAATCACTCCCTCGATCACACAGCCTTGCCTTCCTCTCTCTCTCTCTCTCTCTCTCTCTCTCTCTCTCTCCTCACTTTCTGTTCTCCCTAAACCGGCACACCCTCCCTCCCTCCCTCTCTCTCTCTCTCCTGCTCGGACCGCTCTGTTCTTCCAGCTGGATTAAAGATATAGAAGCTACAATAAAACCGACTATGTACCTCGAGCACGCCTCTGTGTGTGTGTGTGTGTGTGTGTGTGTGTTTTCTTCTCTCACGATGAGAGGACGGGCTTTGAATGTGAATGAACTGTATTCTGGTTCGCTGCAGTCTCTCTCTCTCTCTCTCTCACACACACACACACACACACAATAACCCCACACCGGTTGCATGTCTGCTGTGCAACAGCTGTATGTGCTTCCATGATACAATATTACAATATGCACTATGCACACACACACACACACACACACACACACACACACACACACACACACACAAATATATATTTATGAAATGAAAACTGTGGAGTTTTTACACGGCTATAAAAATGCAAATTTGATGAAAAATTGTTTACACCCCGGAGGACTGTGGGCCACTGAGCACCAACACACTTTCATATTTGCAGTCTCTCTCTCTCTCTCTCTCTCTCTCTCTCTCAGAGTGTCTCTGTCTATGATTCTCGCTCTCTCTCCCTCTCAGCCCATTTCTTTCTGCCTGTCTCTTGGTCCATCTTCCTCTCCATCTCACAGTTCATCTCTCATTGTTAGTCTGTCCACCTCTCTCATTCTGTTTCTCTTCTTCTCTGTGCATCCAACTATCTTTTTGTTTCTATCTGTTAATCTCTCTGTCTCTCTCCCCATTTCCCCCCTTTCTCTCTCTCTCTCTGGCCGTGTCCATCTCTTTCTGTCTCTCTCTCTTGGTCTGTTTCTCTCTCCCTCAGCCCATTTCTATCTCTCTCTCTCTGTCCATTTGTCTTGCTCTTCATCTCTGTCTCTCTCTCTCTCTCTCTGTCCATCTCTCCCTCTCTTTAATTGTCCCACAGTGCATCTCTCACTCTTACTCTGTCCCTCTGTCCACCTCTCTCACTTTGTCTGTCTGTTTGTCTTCATCTCTATCACCTCACCATCTCTTTGTTTCTCTCGCTCTCTCTCTCCACCTCTCTCTCATCACTGACGTCCCATCAGTCCGCCTTTACACACCTCCTCATGTCTTCATTTGTTGTTGGACAGAATTGTTGAGCGTCACACTCACAGTAGAATCTGATCTCTGTCTCGGTGCAGCGCCGCTTTATTCGTTTAGAGCTGATGATAATCAGGATCTTTTGCTTGATGCTGAAATCCATTTTTTTTATCAGTGAAATTCATCTAATACTGAACTTATAAATCAATTTTAATGATGAGGCATGATGCATGAGAATATAGTACCTCAATAGTACCTCATAGTACCTCAGTGGATCATTTACACTCCTAAACAATTCCCACGCACCCACCAGGGAACGTGAGGCAAACACGTCCTTCCACTGCCACACTGGGCTCCAGGGCAGCGTAACACACTCGGAGGAAAGCGCTATCCGCCACCTTCCGCATACACGAGTCACCCAGGACTGGCTAGAGTCACTGTGATTGACAGATGAGACTGAGTATGCCCCTCCCACCCAGACAGTACAGCCAGTTTTACTCTCTAGACTCCCGGTAACGGATGGCTGTTGCACCGAGCACGTGATCTCGTTCTTCGGGTAGAGCGCGCTGAATCCGTGAGCCGTCCGTAAATGTATTTAGAGTGCGAGGGCAATATCCGAATGCCAGTTCTCTGCAGATGTCCACTTTCTCTCGTTTGTCTATGCCTGCCAAAGAAGACAGACCTCCCAGAGAGCCCCCACCTCCTGCTCACACTGTGTGTGTGTGTGTGTGTGTGTGTGTGGATAGGAAATAGCTCAGTGTACACACATACACACACACACACACACACACACACACACAGAGAGTTTGATGTTTGCTTGGCCAAAACTCACATGCAGAAACCCTTCAGATTACACACAGAAGTAAAATGTTCCACTATTTAATCACAGTGACTACAGAGACGCTGATGCATTGAAGGTCTCCATGCAAGCAAAAAGTCTTTATGAACATTTTCTGTTTATTTTATTCATCCGTCCATCCATGAATCCATCCGTGAATCCATCCATCATCCCCTTCCTGTTCTTCTTCAATCTCGCTCTGCTCACACTGTGCTCCCCCCCCTCTTCTTAACACTGCAATCTATTTGCATGCTAAAAATCTGCTCTGTCACCTCTCCCCCTTTCCACACCTCCATCCCTCGCTCCCTCTCTCGACACCATGCCCTCACTCCTTCACAGACAGAATTAAAGGACATTAATCAAATTCATGAAAAAAAAAACGGGTAAAGAGGTGACCATGAAGATGTTAGATTTAAAAAAATATACACGTAAGGATAAAAGAATAAGAGTCCATGAAAGACAGAAGGAATGGAGGATAAAGTAAGAAAAGTGGTAGGATAAAGCTGAGAGAGGGAAAAAAAAAAAAAAGAACGGCAGTCTGGAGGCATGCA
Organism: Doras micropoeus; assembly: GCA_028566355.1. Taxonomy (NCBI): domain Eukaryota; kingdom Metazoa; phylum Chordata; class Actinopteri; order Siluriformes; family Doradidae; genus Doras; species Doras micropoeus. The sequence continues at coordinate 6,937,866 of JAOUQY010000013.1, forward strand.
GGGACATCTGTTATCACAGGATCCGAGTCCAGGAGAAGAACTAATGCTATCCGCTTGCTAGCAGCACTACCGTTCTCTATTCATGTCTCAGACATACACGCAGAAACCGGTTCCACTCGAGAACATCTCACGGGCGCTGCTGCTTCTTCAAAATCAAGCATGAAGTCTTTCATGTTTCTATGAGTTTCTATGTTTCTCAGACAATGGCCTTCTGTCTAAAACAGGACACACGGGGTGTTTGGGTTCATGCAGTTCTTACTGCCCAGGACCACAACAGCTCCTCGGGAATATCTCTGGACTCCTCCACGTTGCCAAGCTTCATCAATCTTCAGTCTGCAGGAGCCATTTAGTACGGGTCTGTTTACAAAGACACTCCAAAAGCCTGTCTAATACACCAGTGTGATGTCAACCAACTAGCTGGTTCTTCTCCAACCTGTAACCACAAAGTCTGAAGCATGGGCTTGTGTAGACTCTCTTTGCATGTTGTAGCATTACAAATTCTCTATGAAGACCAAGGACGGCCTGGAGAACTCGAGTGTCCTGCACAGAGCCCTGAAATCTTTCAAGCTGGAGCCTCCTCATCAAGTTCCTCTATCTCACTAATGCTCTTGTAGCTGAATCTCCACTCCAAGGTCTATTGGAAAGCCTTCAGAGAAAAAGATTGGAGCTCGTTATGAGAGCAAATCTGGAACGGGATGTTCAACAAGCCCGTGTGTGGGTGTGATGCTCCCCGTCGGATGTCTGTATAATTCTGGCGGTACGGTGTAGTTAAGCATGAAAGTTTACTCCAAAAACTGGTCCAGTCATTGCTGAGGAACTTTGCTTGATAATAAAACAAGCTGGTGATGTTTAGCACGCTTCCTTAAAGCAGCGTAAATCAACAGATGCCTCAGAAACAAGTCAGAAATAATAGAGACGGCACCAAGCTGCTGTTCTTCTCCTCACTTGGAGAAACATAATAAAGATGACAGACATTTAAAAGCCTAAAGAAATCTATTATCTAGGAAGAGAAAGACTTCCTGAGGACCCAGACTCAGTCTCTGCATATTTACATACATTTTAACGACCGCTCCAGTCACTAAACTCCTCTCAGATCATTAATCCGGTTTCCATTTTCTTTGGCCGTTTTAAATGAACCCGCTCGGCCAGCGCCTCCTGGACCGGCGCTACCATTTTACAGTAACAGTAACTTTTCCTCTGAATATGACAAGTAAATTACAGGCTTGTCAATCCCAGGGTTATTTTTTGCATCTAATGGTAGAAACATGCACAGAGAGGCAGGAGGAACAATCGCTCAAACACTCGAGAGCGGTTTAAGCATTAATGAGGAATTTCAGCAGGCTTTAACGGCTGCGTGATGAAGGAACGCTGCTGCATAAATGATTATCGCTCATTAGAACTGAATCATCAGGACTAGCAGAGAGAGAAGAGAGAGTGGAAAAATGCCGGTCATTGCCCCGAGCAAAATGACACCGAACGTTGCTATAGCAACAGATTAGTATGTGTTATAGGAGTGAATATTTGGATTTTGGGATTTTAAGCTTTATTTATTTATTTTATTTATTTAGCAGGAATTTTCTAGCGAACCATTTTGTCACCTATAGAACCGGTCTGTTCTTACAGGGCATATTAATGATCTTATCAGGAACATGATGGAAAATCAATGCGTGTGAACAATAAATGTAGAACATCACAATACTGCTCAGCATGTGCACCGATCTGTATCAACTTTACAAGACACTCTCTGGACTCCAGGAACATCTTTTCACGCCAGAGAAAACTTTTTATCCTTTTGACGATGGCGTTAGCAAGATCCCTGAACACCAGGGACATTATCAGCAATGTTCCTTTCATTATTTGTAGGTCAAGCAAAATCTGTAGGTCAAGTCTCATGTAGCTAGCTGGCATTATTGATGGTTGGGACTGAATTCCGATGGGAGCGTGACAGTCTGTTTTTGGACATGTTTTTCCTGTTTTCTGCATGGGAGCATCATCAGAAGAGTACAACCTTACCGCCTAAAGGGAGCAGTGTTGATCAGGACAGGATAAAGACTACCTACAGGGGTTAGACAATGAAACTGAAACACCTGTCATTTTAGTGTGGGAGGTTTCATGGCTAAAGTGGACCAGC
>JAOUQY010000013.1:7794857-7807168 GCA_028566355.1 Doras micropoeus
GAAATGGATGATATTCATGCGTGTCAGATGATCAGATGAAAATCTTAACCCGATCTTTAATCAGGTGTGTGATAATGAAATGGATGCAGTGTGTCTTCGGGACATTTCTCTAGATTCGGTTTAATCTGTTAGTCTCGTGGAAGCGGTTTGTCTTTCCAGCCGGCTGGTTTGCTTTTACAGCGTGACGCTGATATTCTAAATGAATTCAGAATGACAAGAAAGAAAAACGGTGCAGCTGCTGGGAGATGTTTCTGCTGTGACACATAATGCGACGGGACATAAAACTCCAGAATCGTTTACAGGCTGCTTATAGAAGTGTGGCTCAAAATATGAACAAAAAATGAATAATGTGTCATGAAAAAAAGTGTTTAGTGTTTAAAATAAAGGATTAGGACTTTAGAATAATGCGGCGGGTTTTCATCTGTATGTTGCGCATCTGCACAAAGTTTAAAAAATGATCCAAGATGAGGATCTCTAGAAAAATGTGCATGTTACAGGCATGCTGAGGGAGAAAAGACTGCAGGAAATCTACTTGGCCAACTGTCTTTTACATTACTTATACACTAGATTGTGATTAGAAGTAAAATAAGAAGTTATTTTAGTCACTAATATAAAATACGCAGCGGTTCATATTTTCGCACAGGGTTAGCCTGAACATGTCATATTTCTCTCTCTCTCTCTCTCTCTCTCTCTCTCTCTCTCTCACGTGCAAATAAATCATTTAAAACTCTATTCTAGATTTAAAAAATAAAAATCACTGAACTTTTCCTTTCTTTTCTTTTTCCTACCTCAAAGATTTTCATGAACGTTTTCTCTTTGAGTGTGAAACACTTCGTCAAGCGACCCTGAGCGCTGGATAAACTGAACACATACACAGAATAAATAAAAGAAAATAAATCTATCAATCAATCAATAAATAGATAAGAAAGGAACCGCGCAGTGACGTCACAGAAACAGTCGGCGGGGTTCAAAGCGCTTCTTTACGTTTCGGAGACGTTTTCTTTTTAATCTGTAAATAAAAATCATCATTTTAAATTCAGGCAGACTTTTAAAAAATGAAGGTAAAAATCTGAAAAAAAAATATAATGATGATGATGATAATAATAATAATAAATAAATAAAATTGTGTTCATTCATTTCCAAGACACCAAGCTCACGCATTAATAGTGTTATATATATTTAGTTTAGTATACGATTTGTGATTTAAAAATGTTTGTCTTTTTTTTTTTTTTACAAGAAAAGGGCTCCCGGGAGCCAAACATACACACATCCATAATCCCAGATAAAGGATTCGGCTCACAGCTGAGACTTTCTAGTGCATGCAAACTTCTCCTCCATCACGGTTCAGTGTTTAACACAGAAAATGGAATAAAATGTCCGTATCTTGATACCTTCATATACAGCACATGGTGTAAGAACAGAGCAGAAACAAATACTTAGTGGTTGTCACTAGGCTATAAAAAACAAAGGTGGCAGACAGATTTAGAGTGAAAAAGAACCATTTTTTCCTCCCAGAAAACCTTTTGAAACGCTTTTGTGCTGCAGTCAAAAAGAACTCATTAGTCATTTCCTACCATAAGCGTGCACACTGTGGTGGGAATACTTTAGTTCATCAGTGAACCAAATGAACAAAATGCTTCCAGAACCATCTAGCAGGCTTTCAGAGAATCAGAAACGGTTCTTCTACGGCTTCACCCTAAAAGAAATCTGACATCTTTATTTTAAATGCTCAATGCAATAACATGATCACTGTTCACAATATTATTATTTGAGTATGATTATTAGTAGTAGTTTCAAATTATACTACATTATTACAAAAACATTCCTCAGTCGGAGAAAGGTTTGCCTTCAGAAGTTCATGATCTGGAGAACAGAATTGTTTATATATTCTCTGCTCTTTATCCTTTATCTGCTCTCCGAGTGGACGTTATGTATTTGACGTGCCCACGATAACAATACTGCTCATGTGGAATATTGCAATAGAACCGTCGAAGTGTGTAGCTGATCGGTCAGTGCGCAACAGGAACAGAATCATCTCTTGTCTTTAAAGAAGCCTTGGTCCGTGTTGCTCTCTTTGATGGTGACAGTTAAAAAGTTTGTCGTCACGTCCGTGATTGTGACCTTCTCAATGTTGCTGAAGCAGGGTCTCCAGGGGTCCTCGTGCTCCTCCTGGTCTGCTTCCTCCTCTGGTTCTCCGAGGATCCGTGCCATGGGGATCTTGGCGATGAGTGAAGGCTGGTGGTGATGATGATGATGATGATGATGATGATGATGAGCATGATGAGGATGATGAGGATGAAGATGACGAGGATGATGAGGATAATGTTGATGTTTAATGGCCGACGTATCTCCGTGTTGGAATGCTCCATGATGTCTGAGGTGTTTAAGGTACTTGCGGTGGAAGTGACTGGTGGAGTGATCTCGAGTCCTGCAGTCGCCGCTCGCTTTGGTCCATTCCATCATCCGGCGAGGAAAGAGGAGAGGATTCTGTCGTTTTTGGGACCTCTCGCTCAGAGCGTCCTCGTCATCCTCGCCCAGTTCCAGACGTGCCAGTTTAGACGGGATGCCCGACATGGACTCGTCCATCTTGCTCTTTTCGGAGTGTTGGACACTTGAGTAGGCCTCTCTGAACAGTTTGGGCTTGCGACCCCGTTTTTTGGGGATGTAGCCCATCCTGTCTGATTCGGCTCTCGGGGACAGAAGTGGATGATGATCTCGGGTCGATTCCTGATGGATGGGACGGACGCTTTCGCCTCGGTTCACTGTGCTGGGAGGGAAGATGGTTGGGACGACGCTGCGGAGACCCTCTCTGGCCCTCGGTGTCACCAGAGGCTCAGGGTTTGGGTAGTTAATGCGGATGCTACGTGAAGATTCACCTCGGAACTCATAGGACCTCGCTTTGGCTTTGGCCTGAGCCTACAGGGAGACAACTACTGGTTAAACATTTACAAGCAGGACTGATGTTTCAAAACAAGAAGATGAAGAAATATATTGTAAATATTAAGCAGCCTTTCATATACTCTTAAATTGGTTCTCTAAGGCAATACCACACTCTTGTCTCTTGTCCCTTATCATTTGTGCCTTTAATATCTTTTACAATTTAAAAATGATACATAAATGGACAACTCCCATAGAGAACAGCACTGAAGGGCCGCTGCATGCAGCCGTAGTAATGGACCATCCCAGCAAGAAAGAAAAGTAGTTTCTTGTTTTCTGACTGTGCATAACAGAGATTCAATTTTCACCATGAAGAACCATCATGTAAACCCTCAATACAAATAAAATACGTGATAAAATAAAAGATACCACCAACAATGAAAAGTACCTTTATTTCTGAAAGTGTAGGGTTCTTGCTTTCAGAAAAGGTTCCAGGTAGAACCTCTGTAAAAATCTTGGATCAGAATCACACACAGAAGCTTTGAGGTGTTCAGGTTAATATGCACTGATGTTTATCCTGCTGTAGTGAACTCATTCTCTCAGAAATAAGGGTACCAAACCGTACCTTTGTGCCTTTAGTGTGTATATGAAGGGTTCCATGTAAAATCTACACACTAATAGTACAAAATGTGACCAGAAGTAGTTATTTCTGAGAGTACACCATGAAGAACCTTCCATGTGATGTGAATATTCATGATGGGACACCAAGAGCTTTTTTTCTGGGACCCAAAAAATGGTTCTTTTCAGGAAACCTTTCCTTGTCTCTTTATTTTTATGCCTGCATGCATTCATGGTTTCTTTGCAGGAATAAACCTACATTAATAAAGACAAACAATCATCAGACACTCTCGCTTCATTCTCGGGTTCCGGTACCTTCATCAGGAAGGTCTTGAGTTTCGGTCCTCTCTTCTTGGGTCCGAACAGTTCTCTTTCACGCTCCCTGGACAGAACAAGCAGCCATACCCAATTGAGAACCAATGAAGTGGATCCACACGACCAAACAGACCATGCAATTTTATTTCACAGCACCGCTTTACTTCTGTCTCACTTTACCTTTCCTCAAAAGCAGCAAAAAGCCGAGAGTCCAGAATGTTTTCTTCCGGTTCCCAGGTGCTGTACCTGTGAGGAACATGAGGATGTGTTGTTTTAATTAGCCTGCTGCAGTGTGTGTGTGTGTGTGTGTGTGTGTGTGTGCGTGTGTGCATGCATGTGCGCCGCTCGAGCTGGTTCTGGTTTGACAGCCAGCCATCGTCGGCATCTTAAAACACACCATCTAAAATCATTTTAAAAATCCACAGAGACCGCCATGTCTGTCGTTAAATACTCACTTCTGTGACCAACCTTTCCACTTCACCAGATACTCCATCCGACCCTGCGCCATCACACATGCAAGAAAAGAAAAACATTTATTTGTGGTTAGCTCCGAGCCTGCAGCAGCAGCAGCACTGGCGGTGTCGGTGGAGGCTGGAACGCCAATAACACGCTCACACACGCATGCATTCAGGAAATCGTTTTTGAAACAATCGCACATTTCAATCGAAAATGTAACACGCACTCTTCTGATCCGCCGTTTGATGATGGACTCGGCGGCGAAGACTCTCTCTCCGACAGCAGACAGCTCCATGTTTGTCCCTCGTTAGCTTTAGCCACGCCAGGCGAGCCGTAGCGAGTCCGCCTGCTGTCTTCTCCTCTCTCTCCCTCTCTCTCTCTCTCGCTCTCTCTCTCTCTCTCTCTCGCTGTCTCGCTGTCGCTCTCTCTCTCTCTCTCTCTCTCTCTCTCTCTCGCTGTCTCTCTCTCCCTGGGGCTATTCGAGGCCAAAAAAAGAGTCGATTCTCCGAGTCCAGGCATTGGGAACCGAGAGTCGACTCCAAAGCTTCGGAGTCGGCTCAGACAGTCGAAGTGATGCTGCGCGTGTTTGCGCACACGGTGTCACACGAGACCGCGCTTAGATTTTTAATTCCAAAGTCCAAAACACAAACACAACACGATTCAAGGCAATAAATAAAATCCTGGAAATAGTCTACTAAAATATCTTAAAGAAGTGTTTTAAAATGTATTCCTTCGTTCCCCGGCCATGGTGGCGGTGCGTCCGGGATCCCGGGAACACCGGGGATATGAAGCATCACCAGTGCATCACAGGACACCATGCACACACTCATTTACACACTCCTTCAGACCTGGTTCCAACTTGCTGTCCCCAGTCCTGGCAGTGCGAGGAAGCAGGACAAGGAAAAAAGGTTCCTGTGTCGTTCCTGTGTCGCGGCTCCTGGATCCCGGGTTCCATCCAGAGCTCAGTTTACTGTCTTGTACATGTTTCCAGCTATCTTGGTTCCCTGCTACACTAAATGGTATATTCCAGCTGCACACTCGGCATTTATACTGAAGCAGAGTTGAAAACAACGTCAATAACAACGTAAATAATAAAGCATCAGAAAGGAGCAGCCAGAATGAATGCAAACTGAAAATTTGTCTGGCAAAAAATACCCAAAGCACTTACACACCAAGAGAAAGGAATTTGATTATTAAAATGCCAAGTTCGTCTTGGTTAAGAAAATGCTGACTGACTAGCTTTTGCCTCAACCTTTCCCTGAGCATTGTCCTGCTGCAGGAGAAGTTCACACACAGATTCACACCTAGAGGAAATTTATCTCAGCCTATCCACCTACTGGCACTGTTTTTTTAGGGAAGTGAAAGGAAACCAGAGACCCAGGAGAAAACCCTCACAAACCCAAGGAGAACAAAAGAAACTCAGTACAGACAGAAACCCGAGCTCAGCATCAAACCTGCCCAAGCCGAGCTCTGAGATGCCTCCACTGCTCAGCACACAAACCTACAATTTGTTTAGCAAATAAGCCAATTCACTCGAACAAAAAGGATGTGCGAACACGGGAAAAGAAATTTGCTTATGTGATGCAGAGTTTATCTGGGTAAACTTTGACCTGCAAATCTGTGAACCTTGAAAACATCAAATGCAACTTCAGCAATCAAATGTCAAATCTGGAGTCAGAAATCTGCTATAACTGTCCCACGACTTTACTTTACTACATTAATAACCAAAATGTCAATTCCTCATCAAAAAGGGAAAAAGTTATCTCTAGGGCAATGTGTAACGCTTCTGTTTGGAATTAGAGGTTGCCTGAAAACTAACACATTTCTTTTGTAAATCGAGAAAAAAAACGACTGTATAGAGTTGGGAGTCGGTTCGTGGAAACGACTCGACTGATTCACAGCATACGGAATCAGAATCGGAGTCGACTCTGGACTCGAACAGCTCTAGTCGCGACGCTTTCAGAATTCCAGGCAGCCCATAATAGTCGGCCACTGCACGCACACACACACACACACACACACACACACACACACACACTCAGACAGAGAGAGAGAGAGAGACAGAGAGAGAGAGAGAGAGAGAGAAAGAAAGAGAGAGAGGAGAGAGAGGAGAGAGAGAGAGAGAGAGAGAGAGAGAGTGAGAGGAAAGAGAGAGAGGAGAGAGAGAGAGAGACAGAGAGAGAGAGAGAGAGAGAGAGAGGAAAGAGAGAGGAGAGAGAGAGAGAGAGACGTCATCACGTTCAGGCGGAACCATTTTAAAGGCGATTCATTGGTTCTACTGTTGCTACGCGCCCAGAGGTTACTCAGTGAATAAGAAGAGGAAGAAGAAGAAGAAAAAGAAGAAGGAGAAGAAAAAGACGAGGGAAATGCAGATTTGGGGTTCTTGTTTATTCCCAGGACATGACTACAGTGAGATTAATAATAAGTGCAGTTTAAAGTATCATGATATGATTAATTATTATTAAAAGATTTCTTCTCTTATTATTACAATAATCTTACCAGACCACAATCACAGGCTACATAGCTTACAGATCTTAACCTATACACCCCTGGTGCTGCTTTAGAACAACCCAGAAGAACCCCAGGGTTCCTTCAAACACCTGTCACTCACTACACGATCCTATAAACAGTCTCAGTGAAGGAATCATTTCACATCACCAGTTTTCCACAGGATGTAAATATTCACAAAAAAGCCCAAAGAAACCAGGAAATGGTTGGAGGACCCTCAGTCAGAAGGTTAATCCAGAGATGGGTTAATTACTTTGGTAATGTAGAGAAACTTCCCTGAAACTTTCTTCATATGAAGCCTATTTATGCTGTAATGCCTTTTCATTATGGTGCTTCTGTGTTTGTTTATGATTACAGTAAATTAAATAAACAGACCAACAATTGGCCTAACTCATCTAGCTTTAATTAGATGGAATGTTTCACCTAACTGCATAAGAAAACATAAATGATAAATGCATGAATAAATAAATAAATAAATAAATAAATAAATAAATAAGATTTTTTTCCTTCCCTGATCCACTGTAACATTTAATTGCATTGAATTTGTCCGGTTAATGAATTAATCAGAGTCTTATTCAAACTGAACTGCACACGAATCCTCTGTTAGCTCAACGCACTTGACACGGTGTTAAATCAAACTGAATTTAGGCCTAAAGCTGTAAATAAAAGTAACAGAGTGTTTATGTGACTGTGAAGTGAACACAGTGTCATGCCCGTGTTAGGGTAAGAGCTCGGGTCGCGTGCGCGGGACTCTGCAGGCTGCGCGAGCTTAAGGAGCTAAAATGAGGCGTTTTTAAAATGTGGTTTTATTATTTTATTTCTCCTAGCACGCTGTTTGGTCAGAAAGATTTGTTAAGCATATATTTTTAAACACACATTTCCTAGGACGCAGCTCCAGCTTTGATTTTTCGCAACTGAAGACGCGGCTACACGTCGCCAACATACTAATATGATTATTAATGCTAATGATGACAATAAATAGTAAAAAGTCTCTCAAAGTCTCTAAAGTCATAGGCGACGTGACAGAAGTCAGGTGTCTGCAAACTGCAATGATACCACACAGTAATAGACACTATTATCGCCCTAATCAGGAAGAAAAAAGAGGAGAAATGTAATCGCGGCTTAGATTAGTGTCTAAATATCACACACTGTAATATCCACTTTATTATTATTATTATTATTATTATTATTATTATTATTATTATTATTATTATGTATTTAATTAACTAGACCTAGTAATAGATTACTTTCTATACATATATCAATATTTATTTACGTATCTAGTGTGTTATATTTAAGTAGTAAAACAAATGCAAATAATAGCATGAGAATTTATATTTCTTTAAAAATTTAATATTAATATTAAAATCCTGTAAGGAGTTGAATGAAAGACAAATATGTGATATTTCAGCAGCTATAGAAATTAATGCGTGTAGTGGCCTACAAGTCATTTTTAAAATAAATAAATAAATAAATAAACAAACAAGCAAACAAACTTTCTTGATGCTGTTTTTTTTTCTTCAGGGAAAACAGCAATTTTTAAAAAAGAGTATTTTATGTGTTTCTTAAAGTAATGAGAGTGTGATAAAGGGTTTATTCTGGGGGACCGGAAACTGACCCGGTTTATGATTTTAGGCTGTTTTTAGAAGGCACTGGTTTTTTTCCACGTTTGCCCACAACGAAGGCAGATTTCACTCCAACAACACGACACCTTAAACAGATTGCTGAGTTTGTTCATAATAAACAGCTTAATAAAATGAACTAAGATCGATACAGATCGATATCGAGACAAACAGATGCACCTAAAAAAAGCTAAAATCTAAAATACAAATCATGAAATACAAATGGATTTAATGTTCAGCAGCTCAGCACTGGGACTCGTTTTATTCTAATGGTGCAGCAGGTGTATTAGCTGTAGCACTTTTAATAAAATTATTTAATAAACAGAAACCAGACTTGACTTCATGCAGCGCGGGAATAATAAATAAATTAAATAGGTTCTGAAATTCATTACAAACATGCTGTATTTAACAACGATCACTAATAATCACTAAAAATATTACAATATTTTTTAATGATAGGCTAATTATAAATTCAGCACCCCAGCAGCAGTAATACAGCCTGTTATTCATTATACAGTCATATTAAATACTTAAACACTCAGATTAATTAGAGCAGTTCTCAAAAATATTACAATGTCCTGCCAGGTTTATTTAAAAACATTAAGCGTGACGCGAGATTAAAGCAAAGCTGTGATTGGCCGCCTCGGTCCAGATCGCGCGCGCCGAGCTGGAAGACGCTGATTGGATGGCGTGTTTCCGGGCGCAGAGGCGCGCGCGTAGCAACAGCAACATTCCGGAAATGAGCAGAACCGCAGAATGAGCGCTATAATTAGGTTTCTCATGGGAGATGTGTGCTTCTTTCGAGTTTTCTGGGTTGGGTTTAATGCCAGATATCGAGTATAAATCGAGCTTAAAGCTAAAAGGGTTCAGAAGGGTGATCATGCGGATACCTGGGTATATGCATCATATCCATAAACATTAGACTACATCCATAATAATGTGGTATACAGTGTAGTACAGCATTCATTTAAAAAAAGATCCTATAATCTTATTATTGAGTGAAAGTATTTTCGGTTATTTTTGTGCAAAATCTCCAGCCCTGAATTAAGACTTGTGGTGTTTATAGGTGGAGGTTTTTTTTTTTTTAAGTAGCCTATTAATTAAAGTAGCCGTTATTTCAGGACTGGGAGTTTATTTCATGCAGTGTCTCTTATTTATCTTATTTTTCTGCATTAAAAAACACCATGCATCTTATTTGAAGAGATTTGTTATCAGGTGTAAAAGTGGGTAAAGTTCCTTAAAGAGGAACTGATACATCTGAACAAAATGCAGACAAACAGGTTACTTCCAACCCGCACTATCGGCGATGCACCCAAACTTAGCTTATATTTGATTAATAATAAGATATAAGATAAAAGCTGCACTTTCCTTTCCTCACTGTACCCTCAGTGTACTTTATATGGTACTCTATATGGTAAAGTGAATGTAGTGTTGCTCTAAAACGCTTTCTGAATTACTTCTGTTCTCCCTACAGCGTTATACTTTATGTGTATTTTGCACATTTCCTGGTATAAAGCAGACTAAAGGTACACAAGATGTTCTCCTGATCTTATCAAGTCAAAGTACAGTTTACACCCTTGGGTTTCATTTCATTATAGATTTCTTTTAAAAAAATACAGACGTAACTATTTATATCGGATATAAACGTGCAAATTAAATACTATTTTGAAGGAAAATAATGAGGCATAATATATAAATAAATAAACAAACAAACCCCCTAGTGTAAAGCCCATGTCACCTTGACAAATGAACTCACAGGTAAACTAATTAGTCTTATTTACATCAATTAAATGAACATCTGCCCAGCGGTTACTGGAGTCATGATTTGTGTCCGGTCGGGCCGAAAAAGAAAAGAAAAGAAAAATAAAAGTCAGACTTTGGGTTAGGATGTGTGAAGTGCAGGTTATTCTGTTTTTCTTTTATGAGAGCTATGAGATGGAGGGCAGTGTGTTGTTCAGTCAAACCTCAAAACCCGACACTGATGAAGTGTGAGAAAAAGAGGTGAAGCTCATCGCTCATTTCCTTTTCTCTTGTTTTCTCACACGTATACACACACGCGCGCGCGTGCGCTCACAAACACACACACACACACACACACACACACACACACACATACATATACACACGCACACACACACACACAGTCATAGCGAGAGCTCTGTGGTGTCGGGTGCGATATGCGATGACTTCCGGCCTGTTTTATTATACCAACATGCCAGAGGAAGAGTTTTTTTATTTATTTAATTTATTTAACCCCACTCGAAGCGTTTGTGGTTCTTGTTTTTTTTTTTTGGTCTGTGATGAAAATCTAACGAGTGAGTCAAAGTGACATCTGTGTTGCGTCTTATAAATTTGCAGTTTTTGTAATTAATTAAAAAATGTAAGCTAGCGTGCATGCTTTTTTTTAGGCGTTTCTGATTGTGTTTCACCAACAAAAATGATTAAAATAGATTATCTATCTATCTATCTATCTATCTATCTATCTATCTATCTATCTATATATCTATCTATATATATATCAAAAGTATCTCCAGGATCAGTGACCTGCAAATGTTCTTACAAACCCAGACTGGTCTTAAAAGAAGCCGCGTTTTAATACCAAAGTTTCACAATTAAACCTGCACAGTAGCCTGCAGAGCTAACCCATTAACCAGAGCACAATTATTTCATCTAGCAATTAGAAATTAGAAATGAAACCCGGGAACACATGAACTGCTGGAGTGCAGAGCTTTGGCTGGTTTCTTGCTGGATTTGTATTCATTCATATTTACGGGTCGGTTGTAATTAAGAAGGCGAAGTGTTCACTGCTCAGTCCAGTACTGTAAGAGCTCTTCAATCAGCTCTGTAATCAGCTCTGTAGGTGTTCAGCTCAGCTCATCTAAGATCCCTTACGCCGGCTGACTGTCATCCATCCGGGCCGTTAAAGCAGTTAATCAGCTAATAAACAAGTTCTTATTATTTTACAGTCGTGAAAAATGTTCATACGTCATTAACCAAACGTAATCAAATTCCTCACGCAGAGCTGATCACTATGTCTCTCCAAAATGTCCCTTTCAGTGAGTTATTCCATTCACTGCTCATGGGCGTGGTTCTGACACTTCTCTTCATTAGAGATTATTACACTGTGTGTCCGTGAGAGTGCTGAATCCACACACATTCAGTACTCTATTGCTTACAGTACTCACAGCATAGAGAATCTAAACCTTTAGGAATCTTTCTGTTTTTTTAACCCTTTTATTCTGGAACAGTGCCACATGACCTGAACACCGTTTCTGCTCAGTAGTGTTTGCATTTTGGCTTTCTGCATGAAAACACGGCTTGATTCTCAGCACTAATAAAACAGTTTTGAGGGAAGCGTTTGGATTCTTTTTCTCTTTTGAATATAGTTTTGTGTTTCAAGTTTTTAGGATGTGTCTTAGCAGTTGTGAAAAACTGCATTTTCAGGGACATTTGAGAGATGTTAATGCAGATATAAATAAAATAACACACACTGAATAATGAAATGTAATAGAGTTTACAGAAATTTGTCTGCATTGTAGGAAATACATTTGCCATAAAATACAACAAACGACTACACTCGGGTATTCTCAGGGTAGAAACGTGTCACTGCTCTGTTAATAGGTACATTTATTATATTTACTTTGTTTGAGAAACAGAATGGTCACTGTACCTGTAACCTGTTTTCATTACACTTGTTATGCCAATACAGAACTATATAAAAGTGCACTAAACTTTAGGATTTAGAATTCAGTGGTAGAAGAAACCTGTCTTCAGGTGCATAAAGTTAGTTTGCATTTGAATGTTCTTCTTGTCAGTCATTTTATAGACACTATAAGGGCCACCTACAGGGGTTAGACAATGAAACTGAAACACCTGTCATTTTAGACCACAATAATTTATTAGTATGGTGTAGGG
>JAOUQY010000013.1:8691211-8706764 GCA_028566355.1 Doras micropoeus
AGGCTGGTCCACTTTAGCCATGAAACCTCCCACACTAAAATGACAGGTGTTTCAGTTTCATTGTCCAACCCCTGTACTTGAGACTGAATTAGTTTTGGCCTTGGGTGAGGTTACGCATCCGTCACCCTGAGGAATTTAACCATAATGGACCCAGAACACCCAGAGAGCAATTTGCAGCCAATTTTACTCCCATGTTTTCATTGGGATTTGAACTCCTGGTCGTTATCTCCCGACTGAGCTCTTCAGAGACCATCACCTGAAAATGATAGTGAAGGGTACAGAACAGATGAAGGTAAAATCTAGGTAAAAATGATTGATTTTATCAAACACTTGGATAAAAGACACCTAAGGCAGTTTGATTCATGTTTACCTGTTTTTAATGAACCCTGATTACAGTTTAAATTTTTTAAACTTAAAGGAGAAACTAGAATACATTTCCTCATGATGTCAAGTTACATATCTTCTTTAGAGTGTTACACGTAACTGCTGAGAGTATAGTATAAGCATATGTACGGGTGAGGAAGAGATTAATACACGGAAAAAGAAAGACACACCTTATACACAATAAAGAAATGTCTTCATTGTTCTACAGTTGCCCAAAATGCAAAAATATTTACACAAAAGATTAAAAAAAAAAAAGAATATATTTAGATAAAAAATAAGGTGATAGCATAATGTTACCCCTCCCCCTTTACCTGGCTTTTTAATGATTAAAACCAGCATACAAAGCAAGATACAAAGCAAGAACTGCATTTGCCATTACAAATTTGGAATACACTTTGTTGAAATTTTAAGCTAATCTCTCAAGAAAGGGTACAAAATATCAATATCACTGTTTAAAAATAATAAGTGACATGACTAGGTATAATAAAATCAGCAATGTCTATACTGAAGATATGAAAAATATACGTCATTTTTTTTTTTTTTTACAAGTATGAGTAAGTAAGGCAGCTGTCAGGTAAAGCTGGTGTACTGTGATGAACTTAACTAGAACTTAAAAAAAAAAAAAAGAGAGAGACAGATAAAAGCACAAAGCCAAAGAGGGAAAGCTGCGGCAAAGGAAAAGTTTCATACCGCCTCTGAATCTCTTACGGTACGTACTCGGCAACGCAGGAGTGCGTGAGGTGGGTGTAGAGGGACATTAAACTAATTCGAAATGTTTTAACGTGGTTAAAACCTCGGGTTTTATGTTCCACCTCCTTCAGGATCTCCTCTGCTCTGACGTCTACAGCATCTGCAATGCTATTAACGGTGCTTTCATGAAAGCACCGGCTCTTACATGCACCGAGGAGGCGGGAGAGTGACAATTAAGTTCAACGTACATGAAATATCCCTGCCTTTGCCTTGAACTGTGTGTGTGATAGTGCACGTGTGAGCACTCATCAGAAAATACGAATGCTTATGGTACAATCACGTTCTGTCTTTTCTTTAATAACACTTTGTAAACTGTAACCGTTCTCAGAAAAGCAATGCAGGACCCCTGTAATTACATATCTGAGGTCACTTTAGGCATACTTAAAATATTCTTATCTTGAAAAATAGAATTAACAAAACTATTCGGTTTGAATATAGATCATCTGTATCAAACATATATAATGAATGTATGCAATATATGGGCTTTATTTTCATTTGCTTTCTGCTAAAAAAACAAAAAAAAATACAAGTCCAAGATGTTACAGCGGTCTGAGGCTGCATCTTGTTTTTGTTTTTTTTGACTGTGGGAGCATTTAAAAAAAAAAAAAAAATAGAATAGGAAAGCAAACCTGCTTGTATAAAGAAAGGCACAATCTCACTTCTTAAAAATGTTTCTGTAAAAGGCTTCATGGACCCAGAGAGTCAAGGGCTAGGTCTTGCCTGAGATTTTTTTTTTTTCGCTAACAAACCTGAATTCTTTATAGACTGGCATGAAGAAGTGTAAAAACATGCTACAATCTTCCATTCAGCACGACTGCTCATTGCGTACTCCTGTCTCTTCCGGCGTTAAAATCAATTAAAAAGGGAGAAACAGTCACTATATACACAATCATACTTGGTCACGGTCATTAATGCCAAGCGTTAAAGCAGGTGGACACGCTAAAATCTATTCTGCATCAGGGATGTGTATAAATCTGGAGACAGCAGTGGAAGGTCAAGTGGTCCCTTTAACTAACAGAGGCTGAGTGAAAAGGACTGGGGTGAGAGGCGCTCTGCTATGCCTCTGTAACACTTTTTTGGACCCCGAGAGCATTATAAGGCAGGATTTAGCAATTAGTGTGTAGTATCAAGACAGTGGCTCTAAGGAGGTACTGCTTTGGGAGGAAAAGACAAAGCTGTTCAGCGAAAGGCCAACTTGTTCAGCAAACATCCCTCCAAGGACCTAATTCTTATTTAAGAACTTCATGCTAACAGAAGACTGCACTTAATGTAATGTCTGGGTGGATAAAAAGTCATCATTGAATGACTTGGCGTGACTTTACAGGTCCAATTTGCCATAAGCACTACAGCCCGAAGGTGGGAAAGGTCATTTCTTGGTATCGGCTTGGAAGGTTGCCACCTCTCTTTTCTCCTTGCTCTGTATAACTGACTATGTTGACCAGTTACAGGCACTTCCTTATTTGTTAAACGGGGTCTGAAAAGCATTGATACTCCTCCCTTTAATGTAATTAGCAGGGACTCTAAGGAGTTCCAAAGAAAAGACATGACCATTATAATGCGGCATGGTCAGTTCATACACGCAAACGTGACGGGAGTGAATGAGAAATGGAGCGGACTGAGTGGGTGAGCAGGCCAAACGTGGGTGCGGGACTTTTCAAATCATCCTGCGGGGGAGGAGCAGTCAGTTTCGGCCATTTGTAGTGTCTCAGCACCTTGAAGTGAGCGAAGCTGTAAGTTACTGCATATAGATTTACAGCCAATGGTTCTGAATGTGTCAGTTAGTCTGGATCCACAGCCAATAGCTGAGCACAGCTCGGTGCGTATCGTCTTGTGACGCGAGTATGTACAATTCTCTCCTCAGCACCCACTGTTTTCTAAAGACAGTTGTGCTGTTGCTTTCTGAAGCTCAGAGCTCACTCTCCTCTGGCCTGCGCCCAGGGGTGCGGCCAAGTTCACACAGCTCCGTCCCTCGTCTTTTGGCTGCACCCTTTGAAGTTGCACTTCTCGGGCTGGGGGTTCCTCCTTTTCAGCACGGCTCTTTTTGTCTTCAGCCTCCTCGGTTTCTGCCTCCATTCGCTGGTCCTCACTCCAGCGGCGCTTAAAGCGCAGTTTCAGTGGGATGCACTGGGTGCCACCGGGGCTGCTGGGACTTCCCTCTCTGGGTTCAGCTTTAAGGCCTGGCAAAGTCATGCCAAGCCCAAAGGCAATGCCACTAATAGCGCCAGACGGGGGTGCTGCTGGGGTCTTAAAGACTTCTTCCTCAAGATCATCCTCATTGTCTTCGATCCCATCAGGGCAGGGCAGAAGCCCAGGCCCTCCATTGCAGTGTGATGGGGCAAAGACGTCACAGTTGTCGTCGTCTTCGCTTATATCAGTGACCTCTACTTCTTCCTCTGATTCTATGTCTGAGACAGGCTCAACCTGGAGAAGAGAAGGGTTGGAGTAATAAAGCTACACATTTACGTAAACATTTCATTACATTGTAATGTGTAGTATGTATAAAGACACGTATAAATGGTTTCAGCCACACTTCCTGGCTGCACAAACAAAGCATTTTTTCTAAAAAGTAGTGTTGTGATTTTGGGTGTCATTTGCAGTTCTTATTTCATCTCCGTGAACTAAGGCTTAGCTTGATGGTTAGCTACCCGTCCAATTTATACAGCTTTAACAAATTGGTGTAGCTCACATAAAAATCTAAATCAAGAAACCAACTTGCTAACTCTAGCGCCCTCATGCTCTTACTAAGGTTGGATATGCTTGTAATCAGAAATTATTTCTTAAACATTCCCACAAACAAGTCATACGTTTGTCTCTGGTATAAATGATGGCGAAACAGCACTCCCTCCCACTGAACTGTGGTTCAGTGCTAATCCTTAATAAGAGGAGAACATTTTAGTTAACGTCATTCCGGTTCCTAAATAAAGTTCTACTTAAGACTCAGAGTTTGATTATAAACATGTAGCGTCAGGATGATGGGATTGTTTTTGCAACCAGGCTGCACGTGTACCGCGTTTTGTTTACAAACACAGAAGTGGCTTATACACCAGAAGTGGACAAATCACCTTAACAACCAAAGAAACAAACAAAAAGATTTCTGTGGCGCTCGCTATTCTCCTGCATATAAACTCTGACACGGTCTGACACCAACCTGCTACAACCTACCGAATTTATGCATTTTCCAATTGTCCAGACTGTACGTTATATTT
This sequence comes from Doras micropoeus, assembly GCA_028566355.1. Classification (NCBI taxonomy): domain Eukaryota; kingdom Metazoa; phylum Chordata; class Actinopteri; order Siluriformes; family Doradidae; genus Doras; species Doras micropoeus. The sequence continues at coordinate 8,695,552 of JAOUQY010000013.1, forward strand.
ATTTCACCATATTACACAGTCCTTTGAAATTCAATAAATACCTACCTTGATCTTTGGCGGAGCTCCAGAGCCACTGCTGGCCAGTCCAGATGGTGCAGAACTGGAACCCTGCCCTGTGGCAGAGCCACATTCACCCAAGTACAAGCCTGCGGAGACGGCACCAGAAGGGGCGTGTCCTGCTGAGGTGGGCGGGCCATCCCGGTGCTTTCGGCCCAGCGGTGGTGGCTGAAGCTTGAATTTAAAAGGTGAGGGGTGTGGCTCTTCAGGCTGCTGGTGGTGCAGTGGATGAGCAGCGAAGTGTGAGCTTCCGGCTGGCCCTACCAGGCCCTTATCTGGACGCTGTGGCTGGGGCACAATAATGCTGGGGTAGTGTGGGAATGCGCGTGGACTGAGATGGTAGTTGTAGACACTCTGCGCATGTGCTTGGAGATAGCGCTTCATGTCTTCAGGGCTGAAAGAGAAACGCGAACCAGGCATGGGTGATGCCAGTGAGGGTGAGGGTGTATAGGGCAGGTGGGAGGTTGGTGTTGAAGTCATGGAGAGCGCAGGTGAGAGCTGTGGGGGCAACAGGGGGCCACCAGGCAGAGGCGAGGCAGTGAAGGGTACCGGGGCAGGGGGAGGAACACCATACATGCGAAATAGAGAGTCATGAGTGAGCCGTGGATGATGTGGCAAGAACAGAGATCTGAAGGCTCGCTCAGCTGGGCGCTCGTCACTGGCAGTGATGCCCACCTCCTCCAGCTCTGAGGCTACAGAGGTGCCGTCGCTGCAGTCAGATACAGAGCCCCGCGCTGCCCGCCGCGCCACACTGGCAAACACACCGGGACTGCGCAGATCTTCACCGTTTGGGGAGAGAACATCCGACGGAGTAGACGGAGGGAAACGAAAGTGGGTTCCGACACCTGATGGGACAGGAGGAGCGCTCTGGGGCACACTGGAACCTGATGCAAAAGCAGGAAAGAGAGAAAAGCAAATAGTAAGAATGGAAGCAGATATACTATATATATATATACACATACAGAGAGACAGAGAGAGAGAGACAGAGACAGAGAGAGAGAGAGAGAGAGAGAGAGAGAGAGAGACAGACAGACAGAGGATACAGAGTCAATTTTACCTGCTGATCCCATGTCAATGAATGGGTAGTTGACTAGCACAAGCTTGTTGAAATTAAACTTGTAGGTGAACCTTTTCCCTTTGGTCTTGTGCAGGATCCTTTTGTTGTAGTAGTATCTGAAGGAATAAGGTTTGCATGGTTAAGCTTCTGTAAAGGACTCCAAATCCAGTAAAACTGAATTCTAACTTGTTTGGCCAATAGCTCCTTAACAGTCAGGAAGTTATCTCCATTTTCCATGCTAAAAGAAGCATTGCAGCACAATCCTGAAAATGATCTGACCAATGCTACGAGATGTCCGGTCATTCATTTTCAGTAACCACTTTCCCCTGGTGAGGGTTGTAGGGTTACATGTTTTCCATTAATGTATGGACTGGGAAATGATTTATGCACAATAAGAGTGGGGTAAAATAATGTTTGTAATAGGATTGTACAATGGTTGAAGATTTTGCAATATTTTCCATACACAGAGCCAGAACAGTGTGACCATACAGTGTATTGTATCATATTGCTTGATGGGAGGCTCTTGATTCCATACATCTGCATACTTAACAGACTGCATGCTATAGTAGGGTACTGGTCATAAAATACTGTTTATATTGTGTGTGATGAAATAAACATTGCAACTTAAATCAAACCCACACTATACATCTCCAGTAACTGTATCTCCTAAGGATTAGTACTTGTGTATTAACTTGAGAAAAACAGCAAGCAGGAAATGGAAGATTCCCCCAAACAGATACACACACACACTCCTGCATTCAGGCACCATTTCCTGGCTGATTCAATCTGGGCTAAAGAAATCACTGCACTGATTGGAAAGTTTATAGCCACAGATATTTTACTCATGACGGTGGTGAAGGCAGGATTCAAAAAATAAGAGTTACAGAGAGCTACTGGATTCTGGGAGCACAAGAACTAGCTAACAGAATGCTAAATAATGTGTAGAAGTTTTCTGCAAGAACCACCAGGACACAAGAATAGCGTAGTATTTATCACACATTCTAAACCAATCCATCGCATTCTAAACTGCTCTGATGTGCACCGCCACGCACATCAACACAGAAACGTCCCACCACCCTACATGGTAAACGACTTCCTATTAAAAGGGCCCAGTAGGCTTACAATACTGCTTGCAGCTGTATATGAATTCATTTCACTCATTACTGCTGGCATCACTGCTACATTTGTAAATGTAATGAACTGCAGTGTGTGCAGTGTGCATTTTCATAACAGTCTACTAGCCATTATGTTTTTTTTTTAATTAATATTAAGGGTTTACCACCTGTAGGTATTGTGTGTACTACTCCCTTGGGCCACCAAAACAGCTCGGACCATCAAAACATGGACTCCACAAGAGCTCTGAAGGTCTGCTGTGTTATCTGGCACCAAAACATTAGCCTCAGATCCTTTAAGCTGTGAATTGGGGCCTCCACGGATCCTACTGATGCTGAGTCAGATTGAGATCTGGGGAGTTTGGAGGCCAAATCAACACCTTTAACTGTTTGTTTGGTTCCTCAAACAGTTCCTGATCTGATTTTTGCAGTGTGTCAGGGTGCATCATCCTCCTGAAGAGACCACTGCCATTAGGGAATACGGTCACCATGAAGGGGTGTACTTGGTCAGCAACAATATTTATGCATGTCAAAGTAACATCCACATGAATGCCAGGACCTAAGGATTCCCCAGCAGAACATTGCCCAGAGCATCACACTGCCTCCTCCAGCTTGCCTTCTTCCCATAAGACCAGGCCACATTCCATTACTCCATGGTCCAGTTCTGATGCTCATGTGCCCATTGGTCAGCATGGGCACTCTGACTGGTCTGCAGCTACACAGCACTATACGCAGCAAGCTGTGATGCACTGTGTATTCTGACTCCTTTCTATCAGAACCAGCATTAACTGTTTTATTAATCTGTGGGATCGGACCAGACAGGTTAGCCTTCACTCCCCATGCATATCACTAAGCCTTGGGTGCACCAGTTCACTGGATGTCCTTCCTCAGACCACTTTAGGTAGATACTAACCACTGCATACTGGGAAAACCACCACAAGACCTGCTGTTTTAGAGACTCGGTCATCTAGCCATCACAATTTGGATCATGTCAAAGTCACTCAGATCCTCATTGTTGCCCATGTTTCCTGCTTTCAACACAACAACTTCAAGATCTGACTGTTCACTTGCTGCTTAATACATCATACTACCCTATCACAGGTGCCACTGGAACACAAATCCCCACAGCCATACCACAAACTCTAGTGAAAAGCCTTCCCAGAAGAGTGGAGCTAATTATAACAGCAAAGGTGGTTTTGGTTTGTGTCATAATAAAGAATAATAAAGACGACCGTCAGGTGGGTTGTGGAGTTTGAATTTGAAGCATGCCTGTCAAGTATGTTTTTCTCCTACAGTCAAACCCAAAGCAACGGCAAAAGAAGTAAGAAAGAAATAATGGGAGGGGGGGAGGGGGGCTTTTAGTGCAGTCTGATGTGATATGGATTATTTCGGGATGGCAAGGACAGGTTCAATGGGTTTGAGTGGGCATTTGCTGTTGCTGTGGAGACAAACCCAAAGACATGAAAAACATGTAGACAGTCAGAGGGACTGCCGCATGGAGGGAGAACGGCAAATGAATAAAGGGAAAAAGAAAGAATGAGCTGTGCAGATGCAATTTTGTAAGACTCATAAAATCATAATGATAATAAATGATGATTATAAGAGACTGAAGACTTTGATTAAGAGGTAAAATGCGAAGGGAAAATGAAGATTTTAGGACAAGGTTTGCTTTGTAGCAATCCATCATGTGTAAAACTGGCATCCTGTGGAACCGATGAGGGCTTTCAGTCAGCGCCGCTGTAACACGCGAGTTACTTAATGTCACTTGTTGCAAGTCGGCATTAAATCTCAAGTCTTGCATTTCACTTAACACCTAAAACAGCTGCTTTATTGCATATAAGGAAAAACACATCATTTCTAGGAAAAGTACTTTGGTGCACAGTGTAGTGGACAGAGCCATATTCCTATTACATGTCAAACTACACACAGTGTATGTTCTGCTGACCAACACACTAAATCATCTGTCCAGTTTGGGGAGTTCTGACTCACTGTGGCCTCAGATTCCCGTTCCTGACCAACAGGAGAGGAACTCGATATGGTCTTCTGCTGCTGTAGCCTGTTGGCCTCAGGGTTGCATGTGCTGTCCGTTCAAATCAGAAATGCACACCGGTGTACACTCTTAACTTGTTTCCCATGAAAATACTGCAAAGAAATATTCGTCTACCTTTCCTGTGTGTGGTTTTGGGGTTGTAGCTGGGGTGGGAATGTAGAGCTACAGACAGCTGCGTGACTCTAAGAGCCCAACCAGCTGACACGCCCCCGACGGCCAGCGCCAGGAAGTGGTTCTAAATTTCTTCCATTTATGAAACACAAAGGTCTCTGTCTCAACATAATTTGATCAGAGGTCTATGGAGAGTTCGCTGGACTTCATGGCTTGGGCTTTGGTCTAACAGCACTGTGAAATACGGCACCATTATACACAGGTGAGTGCTTTTCTAAATCATGTCCAAACATTTGAATTTGCCGCAGAAGTTCTAGAAACATCAAGATAATCAGTGTAAGAAACACCTGAACGTCATACGTCATACGTCAGTTTTTGACTGTTTGTGTCTTGTGATGGAATATTTATTTATTCAGGGGTCTAGCTGTGTTCCACTTCAGCATTTACAAGCTCAACACTAAGGGGCAGTCTTATTCTGATTTATACACACACACACACACACACACACACACACACACACACACACACACACACAGTATAAATTCATATCGCAGATTTGGAGAAATACATCATCCTATAATGTATAATGTGAAAGAAAAAGCATACTCCTTTATTTGGGGGAAAAAAACCATACAGAATCCATCCGTGCAGACACACGTCATCCTCACCTTAGTGCTCGGCTGAGCTTGTCGTAGTTCATCTGAGGTTTGCACTTTCGGGCGCCCCATAGTCGAGCCACCTCGTCCGGGTCCTTGATGACAAACTCACCGTAGTCACCCTGCCAGGCAATGACGTCGTGGTACTCCTCCTTCCTGAGCAGCTCCAGGATGAAATGCCAGAGCTGGATCTGTCTGGAGCCCGGGCTTGACTCCGGCTTGTACGCCCAGTCCGGGAAGGCAAACCCTGCGCAGCACGGACATGGAAATAATTAAAGTGATGCATTCTGCAAGACCACCAGTACTTCAAACCCTGGTTTCTATCTTTCCATACTAAAATAAAACGACAAGATCTGAGACTTGGTGTAATGAATAAAATAACTAAATCCTAACAATTTCCAAAGCATGTAACCATCAGATACTTTAACAATCTTTTCCGTTAGTGTTAGTACACTTTTGACTAAAATGTACATTTAGCGGATTTATGTGAATTCTTAGGAGTACTGAACGCAGCGTCCTTGGGGCAGCAGTCAAAACAGAACTCAAACCCGTATCTCACAGCAGTTCACCCGTTATCAACTGGACAGACTCAATAGTTACTGAGTGGAAGGTCATACTGTATGGAGTCTGGAAAGTAAAGGAAAGCTAACAGATTTCTTTCTCACAGTCAAATTCATTGTGTATCTACAGTGTGAACACCAACAGTATACCGGAAAAGGCTCTACACAGCCAGTTATTAATGCCAACAGCAGAAAAGCTGCAGTGGAAGACTGTGTATAAATGTTTACTATTATATATAATCACCATTCCTGCATGAGTGACTGAGATTCCCAGTCCACTGGCTTTAATATAGAGCTGTTTCCCTTTTACTGTTATACTGTAATGAGCTCCACTCTTCTGGGAAGGCTTTCCTCTAGATTTTGGGGTGTGGCTAATGGGTATTTGTTATCATTCCGCTACATGAACAACATTCAGGTACTGATGTTTTGTGAGGAGGTCTGGGGGCAGTAAATTCAACTCCTCAAAAATGAGAAACTGAAAGTTGCCTTAAACAGATTAACTGGGAAACCCGGGTCAGACACTGGACTGAGACACTGGACTGAGAGCTTTACATGACACTTTATGCATCTGGTGTGATTCCAGGCTTTGAAAGATGCTCTGCTAAAAGGGGATTTCAGAAACGATTATTCATCTTTTTGCCTCAGGCCCAGTCTTGTCAGCAGCTCCCAGCCGCTACTGGCACCCACATTCGGAACAGTTTAACAAGTTTGCACCAACACGCTAGAAAGCATCTTAGATTTATATCTGGATTAATGCACTGAGCAGATCTTCGATGTTGGGGAAATCCTTTAGGCAAGTGTTGAATCTAATGTCACAATGACCCCTCACCCAGTGGAACACGCGCTGTAGAAAACCATGATTCATTCTTACACCGCGATCCTATCTCTTAGCTCACAGCATGCCTATCTGGTGGGTAAAACAAAGTTCCCACACTTGCAGGAAAAAGGACGTCCCACCAGACAACATGGTTTACAGATCGAGTGTCTGTCTGCAGGCAGCTTTTAGCTTATAAAGCCCATGGCAGTGTGAGCCAGCTAACAGAAAACAGATCCGTGTTACCATTAGTGCTCCGATCCTGCCAAAACCCACACACGTGCTGCAGGACAAAATGGCTGTAGGTTGGGTTTTATGACAAATACTTCAACATATAACAATGCTTTCCTTTAAAGATTTTCAGCATTCAGTACTGTATACTGGATGCTCTTGGTACTGAATAAATCCCAGCCATTAACATGACAAAAGGTTATACAGCCCCTGCTGAACCTGCAAGCCTCTTTCTGTCGTTTTTGCTGTGCATTAAAGACATTTGGGTTTGAGACACATGGACTAGTTCTACATAATCTATACAGCCAAAACAAAATCTAGCCATCTCCTAATGGGCTTGTCAGTGTATTTTCCTATTTCTACTTCACCCTTTCACTTACACTAGGTTACCAGAGACACTAAATTATTAATGAGGGAAAGAATGCTGTGGATTGGACAAACCCAGGGATCTTTTCTCGCACTGTAGTGCTGATCACGGCTCCAGGCTTTCCGCTGTGTGACCAGTGCACAGATGGGACGATTAACGCACTTTATGAGAGTGAGTCAAAGGAAAAGCTTAATCTTAAAATTTGCATTGCTTTTTGAAGATAGGAGTCACAACCTCATTCTTTTTATTGCTGCATCTCAGGGAGTGGAGGCTCTAGTTGTCAAGTTGTTTGTCCTTCCAAGGTTTTGTTAGCGCCGTATATCCAGAGTGAGCGGTCGAGTATTTGTAGGATATATAGTGCATTATTATTATAACCAGCAAATATACTAAGTAGATTTTGGAACCGGTCCAGACAGGGTCAAGGTCAAGTGTCTGACATAGTTTTCCTTTCATTGCTTCCAGTCTGTTTGAAATAGATTTGAATGGTATTTCAGCCATACCAATTAGCACCAAGAAGAACTTAGTGGTGGTTGTGGTGGAGGCAACTCTGTTCTACACAATCTTCATTTTGTTTAATGCAAGTGTTCCAGCACCATCTGTTAAACGTCTTCAACTGACTGACAGGTCTTTCCACCTGGTGCCTCCTTTAGGGGTCTGAAAACTTGCTCGTTTTGACCTGACTGAGGGTGGCAGATGATTCCTGAGGAGATTCACTCATTGCTTTTGCTGCAAAACTTGCTGAAAACAAACCTGTCAAATCTGTAGTTAGGACAAGTTTCCCACCTAAAGAACTTTTCCTTTAGCCTCCATGAAGGAAAGAAAGGTCACACCACACAGATGGAGCTCCTACATGAGGAACTGAGTGTGTGTGGGACAAGAACATGTGAGTGGGAACAGCACTGACTCATGGCGTGAGGGAGCGTTTCTCATTCAGATACCACAAGTAATGCACCTTTTCACTCTACTCTCATCCTTTTCCCTTTCCTCTTATTTGCTCCCTTGCTCTCGTGCCATCTCCTAGCAACAAGACACTTCAGCTCTATAAATACACATGTATGTGAAAAAGGTAAAAAGTAACTTCAAAATTCTGTTAGTCCAGGAAAAAAAGACTAATGAACTTGACCTACAAGAATACCAGATCTTATATACCCGTGTCAGGGCCGGTTCGGAGCCAGTGCCTAATCTCGATCCAGTTCTTGCCAATCCGGTGTTTTGAATGTATCTTTGAACAGCTCGGAGCCATAACATTAGACTCGCTTCAAAAAGCCGTTATTCCCGTCACTGGTAGCGTTGCTACTACGTGGAGATGTATGCAGCGACATAATGACGTGGTTCTGTGGTAACTCTTTAGTCAATCGAAAAGCAAACAGGCTTTCGATCCAACTCCAAACCGGCACTAGCACCTACTTTGCGTTGCTGGAAAAGGGATACCAGACACTTCACTAGTCACCCACAACATGCCTCGCTCCTAATGAGCAGTCAGATTCTGAATTAGACTCGTCGTCTGCAAGTTATGCAACTAATGGACTCACGGAACCCTTCCCCATGTGATTATGTATTTCAGTGTACAAGTGCCAACGAGTTTTTCTTTTCTTAGCTAGCCTGTGCTGAACAAACCTGCCGCTTGTCTGGCTTTGCTGACATTTCTAGCGGAAGTGACGTAGACAGTAAAGAATTCTGAACACAAGTAGTCAACTGGACACCCTGCAGAAGCCTGACAGACACAGATGTAAAAGGTGACGTGTCTCGGATGTCCACTTGTGATCTTGTCCAAAAAAATTTTCAAGTGTAAGCAGGACCTAAGAGTCCTGGAAGGAGCACAGGACACAGTCTTCATGACTACAGTAGCAACAAGGAGTCTTGGTTATTTTTAGGAAGTGCAAATTTTTAGGACTATCCACTGAAACTGAACTTTGCTGCCTATATACACAGATAAGCCAGAACATCATGAAGACTCATAGATGAAGTGAATAATGTTGCTTATCTCATAAAACAGTACATGTCAAGGTCTGGGATCTATTAGACGCTAAGTGTTGGATGTGGGAGAAATGAAGAGGCATGAAGAGTCGGTGCGTCGTGGCGACACGATTGGGTTGGAGAATCCAGGAAACAGCAAGGCTTGTAGGGTTCTCCCAATCAGCAGGTCTAAAAAAAGAAAACTTGTGGCAGGGTGTTGGATGCCCAAAGGATTTTGGGACCAACACTGACTAATCACACATTTCTATTGCAGGGCGTATTTGGCCCACAGGTCATGGGTTGAGCCTTCCAAATCCCAGCATCAGCTCTCAGACTTCAGGTTAAACAGCAATTCGTCTCCCAGCTGGCAGAACACTACTACTGAAAATGTATTACATGAAACCAGGAGAATGGATTTCTGCATTTTCATCTGAGGCGGTCTGACATTTCATTGCACAGCTACCGCAAAATGTTCTTTGGAGGAAAAACAGTGCAGTCACCAGGCTGGTGTCGGTCTGACCATGCCTCTGCTAGGCTATCATTTATGAGTTGCTATGCAGCCAGGTCAGGTTTCAGTCGGCTTCAAAGTGGTTATTAGAACAGTCAGAAACGGATCACGTTGTCGTTAAAGTTTGGTGAGTATGTAAAGTTGTGCCCAGGGCACGTAAAATGAGAACTCGCACGTTTCGCTTTTCAGTTCGGGCACGTTTAACCATTTAAAGGTCCTGTATGAATCCTGTGTGTAGGTTTACACGTGTATTTAATCTTCAGGGAGACATGACATGAGTAAAGGCAATGGAGTTTCTGCTGTCTGAGAGCAAAGAAAATACAATACAGAATTGATAATGTCTGCATTCATTCGCATTTTGTCTTGAAGCTCCTCAATTTATCAACATGGCAACATAATACAAGTTATCACCCTAATAAACCAGGAGATCAACACACTGACACAGACCGTGCCTCCTCCTCCCTTATCTCACATGCTCTACAGATTCATGGGCACTGAATTCATGTGAAATAAATCCATCCATCCGTGTTATACTAGACATGTATACATACATTTTCTATCACCTCATTTTTGAGCAGAAAATTCTAATAAATGATTGTGTGTAATATTAATTTGCACAAGTGTTTTTCCTGAAAGGGTGCCAATAATTTTGGAAGGCACTGTAAATAACGTTTATATCTCAGGAGGGCTTGGAGGACTGTCTTTACAAGTCAACATTCTGAAGCAATGCAGTGCACCTTGGCACAATGCAGCTGAGAAACACACACACACACACACACACACACACACACACACACACACACAAAGAGCAATAACAGGTACAGCCCCTGAGGTCTACGTGCTCTGGGACTGCTGCTTCTCAGATACTTACAGTCACCAATGGGTACAGACTTGAGAGACCACCTAACACACACACACACACACACCTCACCTCACCTCATGTAAACACGCTGACACAATCCTTACATGATACAAATGTACAACACGAGTGAGATTCAGGCTCCCAAGTGGCCCAACAGAAAAGTATCACCTGGAACTCATGGGTTCAAATCCAGACAATGCCACAGCCACCCATGGCAAGGAGTCTCGGTGTGGGAGGGGCAAACTCTCTCTTCCCGGTCACTTACAGTAACACAGAGTGCGCTACAGTAAACATGGTTTATTGGAGAGCTTTTCTTGTACACTATTCACCGTTTATAACAGTCGCTTTATTGAGGTAAAATGTGGTCATTGTTTATATGCTGTGAGGCAGGGAGAGTTTGGATGACATTGTGGTTATGGTTCTCATATCACTGCTACACACGATACCCAGCTACACCGGTCACTCCTGCCAGATGACCCCGTGGTCTCGGCACGGATCTCGGCTTGTCTCTCAGACATATCCACATGGTTGAACGAACATCACCTTCACCTAAAACTGAACTCTTGGTCATCCTGCACCATTAGCCTTTTTATCCCAATATTAAAATAAAAATCTGGCTTTTCTCAGCCCAACCCAGGCAATGAGAATCCTGGGTGTCATGACTGATGACCATCTTTCACTGACCCTGACCGTGCTGCATCCGTCTCCTGGTCGTGCTGCTTTGCACTACACAACATTATATAAATCTAACAGACCTCTCGTTATGCCTGTCAGTATGGCACCCAGCTCTTGGTTCATTTACATTTATGGCATTTGGCAGATACCCTTATCCAGAGTGACTTACATTTATCTCATTTATACAACTGAGCAGT
>JAOUQY010000013.1:8904744-8916635 GCA_028566355.1 Doras micropoeus
AGATCAGATACTATTTGGGTGGTGGATCATTCTCAGCACTGCAGTGACACTGATGTGGTGGTGGTGTGTTAGTGTGTTAGTACTGGTGTGATGGATCAGACACAGCAGTGCTGCTGGAGTTTTTAAACATTGTGTTCACTTCCTGTGCCCTCTAGGAGACACATCCACCATATTGCTCCACCATGTAGATGTAAAGTCAGAGACAGTAGCTCATCTGTTTGTGTTAGGTATCCTCTAATCCTACATCAGTGCTCACAGGATGCTGCCTACAGGATGCTGGTGACTGGACATTTTTGTTTGGTGGACTATTTTCAGTCCAGCAGTGACACTGAGGTCTTTAAATACTCCAGCAGCACTGCGGTGTCTGATCCACTCACACCAGTTGCAAATGCAATATGTTGGTTGTGATGACGGGTGGTCAACAGTGGCACACGTGTTGGTCTATGGTTGTTGTACCCTTGTAAATGCAGGGTATGTCACATGGTCATGGCCAAAATTGATTGTGCTTGCCCACTGTTGTACTGGTGGGTGAGCTGTTCCACTGTAGCATGTTGTTTCTGTGATACCAGTTGCGACATGTGACACGCGTGGCCGGCCACCGTGTGGCCTTCGGCTGGATGTTTGTTGATGGTTCCTCTACTCTTGAAACACCCGTGATACCATAGTACAGGAACAGCCCCAAGTGCAGCTGCTGCTGAAACACTGGCACCACACATCCGGGTTCCAAATATCTGCCCACGGTCAAAGTCGCTCAAGTCACTCTGTTTACCCATAGGTGGTAAATGTTGCCTTCTGCTGTGCAGTGGACAGGTCAACACCTTACATGAGTGCAGATCGTGACTTAACCACCAATTGGGGGCACATTATCATTGATCATATGCCACCTGACAGTTGTTCCTAATCCAGTGACCATTCAGTGTATTCAGCCACTAGTGAACAGTCAGTTCTTGAAGTTGATGTGTTGGAACCAGGAAAAATGGACAAGCATAAGGGTCTGAGTGACTTGGGTCAAATTGTGATAGCTAGATGACTGGGTCTGAGCATCTCCAAAACAGCAGGTCTTTTGCGGTGTTCCTGGTATGCAGCGATTAGTACTTACCAAAAGTGGTCCAAGGAAGGACAATCGGTGAAACAGCAAACAGAGTCATGGGTGTGCAAGGCTCATTGGTGTGTGTGGGGAGTAAAGGCTAGCCTGTCTGGTTTGATCCCACAGAAGAGCTACTGCAGCACAGCTTGCTGTGTATGAGGCTGCATAGCCACAGACCAGTCAGCGGGCCCATACTGACCCCTGACCACCACCTAAAGCACTTACAATATACATGTGTGCATCAAAACTGGACCATTGAGCGATTGAAGAAGTTAGCCTGGTCAGATGAATCACATTGTCTTTTACATCATTGGGACAGCAGGGTGCATGTGTGTACCTTAAGTGGGGAAGAGACGGCACCAGGATGCACTTTGTGAAGAATGGCAGCCAATGGAGGCAGTGTGATGCACTGGGAAGCTGAGAAGTGGAGTTTTGCATGAATGGGATCCCAGGGGACCAGGGGTGACAGGTTTAAGGAGAGAGACATGAAAGTACAGTGCATGTTGGCAGTGGCATGGCAGATCCAGCTTTATTAATGCGACACAAAATCTTGAAGTGGGCAATTTATTTGCCACTTAGCTTGTGCTACCCTGGGGCCTTTTTAATGTCTCTAGAGACATTAAAAAGAGCCACACTTGGTTACTAGATTGGTAATATGGGGTATCACCTCTGTACTGATTGGCAAAGCATTTGTCTCTCCAGGCTGCTCTCTCTAGATGGCTGTGTACACTATCCCCACACTTGTTCACTCCACCAGTCATCTTTGCAGATAAATCTGTGGGATTTGCATTTCAAGGGAAAGAGGGGGCTGGTGTCTGAGCAAACACTGAAATGGTGTTAGTTGTATGGCAGAGTGGTGCAGGTAGTTCTGGTCATGTTCAACCCAGGGAAGGAACTATCTACAAATCAAGTTTCAGAACACATAGTTGAACAGACCCTGGGGGCTCAGTGATAAAATCTCCATGGCATTGATAGAGGCATGAGTTTGCCAGCTGGAGGAGCTCAGTGGACCTTGGCTTGGGCATGCTATACATGACCAGAATGGTTTATGTCTCGTGATTTTGGAGCACAGTTGAGTGGGTATGTGACAGATGTTGCCTTTTACATTATTGGAACCTGGTCAGTATGAAAGCATAATGTCAAATCTTGCAAAGAGTGAGGCCCACTGGACTTTGCATTAACAGCATTCTTCCAGTGTGAGCTTTTCTGCCAGAAGCTTTCAGTTTTCAATGTTATAATTTTGCTCAGCAGAAGAATGGTTATGGAGGTAGCATGGGCTTCTCTCCAAACCTCTGTGCCACTCCCACTCCTGAATCAGAGGCGTCTACCTCCACATTGAAGGGCTTTGATGGATCAGGGTGTTGCAGAATGGGAGCAGGGTTGAAGGCATTTTTTGAGTTGGGCCTCATCAGCTGCTTTGTTCCATGCAAGTTTCTTGGGTCCCTTTTTCAGGAGAAAGGTGAGTGGACTGACTATGGAGTTAGCCCATGGTTTTGTCAACAAGAGAGGGAGAGTAGACCAGGATATCATCAGTGTATGCTCTCACAAATCTGCCCAACATGTCACAACAGCATGTGATGAATGACACACTGGAATAGACTGGGTGTGCAAGAGAGCCCATATGGCATTATGCAATATTCAGTGTAGCCAGAATTTGTGCTAAAAGAGGTTTTCCACTCATCACTCTCTCTGATACGTATGGCATACCCATCTGAGGGCCTTCCCAATGAGCAGGTGGATGGATTGTCTGATCTTTAGCTGGCCTGGGATCCCCTCTTGGCCAGAGAAATAAAGGTCACACTGTAGCAGGAAGCCTTTACATTCAGCAGACTTGCCCCAAGTATATCTGCGGGAGACAAATGAGCTAAAGCTAACAGTGTGGGATCAGTAAGTGGGTTAGTAAGAGCAGAATAGGTGATATTTCTGAGCATGTTGAACTTGCCATTAATCTCTGAAAAATGTTGTTGATGCTCACCCAGCAGTAAGAGCGAAACAAGAATCAGAAAATGTAGCAATTAGGATATCAGCACACAATATCAAAGGCCTGGCATGAGTGTTACTTCACAAGGAAACACTTTGTGTATATATAGGGTGGCTTTTAATGGACAGTGATTGTAAACAGATGTGCATATTCATTATTCGAGTGAAGGTGAATGTGCTGGTGGAGTGCTGTGCTGGGAGTGGTAGGAGGTGTCGGATGTGTATATAGGCCATGGATTTTTGTGTAGATTATTTGACATTGTGAGCGCTGATGTAAACCCCTCTGCAAACATAGAGAATGGGCAGTCTCTGCTACGCACTGCCATGTTAGAGCAACTGTTAGCAGGAAGAAAAAGAATTTTACTATGATACACAGTAGGGAATGGCTAATGTATAAGTTTGATGGTTTGGTGAAACTACAAGGCATTAGTGTAATAGGTTAGAAATGCACTGACTGAGTATTTTATGAGGTGCACAAAGTTATAGGATGCTCTATTCTGTGGCAAGTGTAAGCTATTGGTATACCAGGAGCCAGGGTGCTGGACATCATAGGGCCATGTATTCTAAGGTAGATATCCATATAAAAGATAATGATTTACCCCTTTGGCTGTCAGAGGTAACTAAGAGTAATATAGTAGAGTCTTTTACTGTAATATGCTCAGGCTCCTTCCCACTGAGCTATAGTAATGTAACCTACAGCAGGTTATGGTCACTGAACTGCTGGATGTCCACCTCCTGCTCTGAACACAATGGGGCTTTACAGATAATCTTGGCTGAACAGATACTGCTGTCCTGGGTGGTTAAGGCCCCCTGTCTTTCAAAGTTTTTTAAAAAATGTATGGTTTTATTTGTGGCATCTACACACAGGTAACCACTTGATTCTCACCTGATAGGAATCTGGTCCAGATTGAATAAGACTGGGATAAAATGCACTGATTTGTTTTCCAGGTAAGTTAAAGTTCACTTAATGACACAGCAGGAAAGGCTGCCAGCTACAAAACAGTCCATTGTAGAGGTTATACAGTATAAAAATGTGTTTTAGTTTATTTTAGCTATATTTCTCAGATGAATTAAACGCAGCTTATATGCTTATATGCTTATATGCTTATCAAGCAAGACTGGAATATATAAATCTTGTTATTCCTGAAGAACAGAGCTGTTGGGCAAAAATCTGCAAAATCTTAGACAGGAAAAACATGTTGGTGTTTGAGATCAGAGCAATTATGATATGGTTTCTTAATGAGTGTCTATAAACAGTCCATAAAAACGTGGGAACTTGGCCTGATTTATTGCTCATAGTCAGAACTCTGCAATTACTAATAATGAACTTAGACAGTATGCAGTGTAAAGTAAAGTCTTAAACTATAACACAAACTGTAGCTGGAAGACTGGGAACAATTTAGTTGTAAATATTCTGTTAAACATGTTCTTTCTTTAATATATTGAAACTGTTTAGATTTCTTGTCCAACAAGAAAACGGTGGCTTTGGCTTGGAAAGTGATACGGAAGTGAATTCTAAATGCCTGTAAATTTTTAGCATGTACATGCAGAAACTTTGAGGGTTCTCATCCACAGAATTTTTTTGTCTTACTAATTTTGTCTATACATAACAAAACAAGCCTGTGCCACAAACATGTCGGAAGATATGTGTCCCAGACAATCTTTGTGGCACACGTACCACAGGATTGCGCTGAATCCCTCACAATTCTTTTTATATGAAACTCAATGCGTCCTATACGACATCTCTACCTGATCGTATAGTGTTCATGTCAATATGACAAGGCAAGAATGGATTTAAAAAGATGTTAACTGAGGTTTTTTTTTAATATTACAATTTTGAGATTTCTCACATAATGGTTAAGATAATAGTTTATTGTCTGTTTCAAGATACATGTTAGTCAGCTCTGGGTCTAATGAATACACTTCTAATAATTTGTTTATTTATGTGGTATTATTCTTGCAAAAGGACTAGAAATCATCAATACTAAACAGTAAGCTTAAAGCGCACCGTTAGCTCTGTAGTCATATATCTGGATTATGATCAGACATCAAGGCAGATCAACTAATTAACACATAAGCAAAAGAAAATTCTACTGAAAATACTGCATGTGTACGCATATTTCATTACTGTTTTGGGGGTTACCAGGTGGAGTACACAAACAGAAAAGCAAAATGTCACCACAGACAGACACAGTAAGTACTTGTGGCTAGCCTGGCTATTTAAGAATTGGACCTTGTAATTACAATAAAGCAGGAAAGAGTTCCTCACAGGGTCTATATTTTACTGGGCAGGGCTGCTAACCATACGCACACACCCTACAACATACCAAAATAGATCAAAAACATGAGAAGAGTTAGACTGGATGTATGTGTGTTATATCATTTGCTACAGAACTAGACTACAGATGCAATATAGCTGTGTGCCCAGCGTCTTGAAACAAGGTAATACGTGGAATTATTGGCATTCTGAACAATAAGAGCTAAAGTTAGTTTTAATATGGGCCATGGACACACTCACACTAATATTTTAGGAAGCTAGCTGCAAAGCAGGAAGAGATACAATTATCCTAAATAAATCTTTTGCAATGGATTTCTGACTGACACTAACACTGACTTCAGAACTTATTATCAGATCCTGCTTGGTTTCAGAGATTGTCATGTTTTAAGTAATTGAAATGTATAATTACTTTGCCCTGAGCACTCTATATGGTTTTAGCGTTAGTCTTTGGTAGTATGGTCTGGTAAAACTGCACTCATAAAAAGCTTTTCAGCAATGAAAACATGATGATTTATTGTCCATCTAGATGATATTCTAATTTGCTCAGAGAAGTTGGCCACACTGGGTTCTAGTGGTGAAATCCACAGGTTAACCAAATTATTGTTGTTGAGGTTTTGGTTAGCTAAGTGGTGTCCAGAGCCTAATTATGAGGTTGTGAGGTTATTAACAAATCTAGGAGTTTTTGGAATAGCTCTGATCTGCTTAAAAGAGATTATAGGAAAGTGTCACTGTCCATTCTAGAAATCTGTTTTATAGTTTTAATGCAGTTAGTCCTTGACTAATTAGGGCTTAGCCTCAGAGCCAAACAAACTAGCCAAAGCTACTATCTGACTGGTTGTTACAGTAAAACCCATTCCTCATGTTTTAGCAAACAAAATGGGCAGAAAACCTTTTTCAAAACATGTAGGATCAATCTAATTGTTATACAAACTAATTTTACAAATTAATTATTTTATTGCTAGTAAAATTAAGCAAGAATGTTGGGTCTTTTAATATCACGTTTCTAATTTGATCAACTGAAATAAACTATCACACATCATAGTTTTAATCATTTTAATTGAGAGAAACTCAAGAGATGACTCAAACTGTATACTGGACTATTGTTAAGCCAGATCATGCAGAGTCAGGACAGTGTTACTGCGATTTATCATGATACTGTATGCTAGGTATTACTCAAAAATCAGGGTGCATTTAAAGCTCCTGTGTTAATTGGGTAGCACAGAGGTGGTTGCAGCTCAGTGGTTAAGGCCTTTGATTACAGCTCAGAAGGCTATGAGTTCAAATTCTGGCAAGCTGCTGTCAGGACTATGTCTCCTATCAGCCCCTGTGCATCACAAGACCCCATCGCATGTCCCCAACCACTCACAGTCACTTTAAGTCATAAGGCATTTCTCAATACAAAGTATGGCAAGTTCAGACTTGCTCTGTAGTACAGACACAGTAAGTTCGACTCACAAGCACAAAATCCCGAGGACAGAGGGAGCTGTACGGTCATTCTGCAATTGGAACAGCAGACATCACCTGTTAGTGTGACTGCACATCTGAGCAAATTTTCACAAAGGCTCTTTCCTGATAAATTAACCACATACATGAAGTCTAAATAATGACATTCTCATCTAAAAAATTTAAACACAACAGGGCAGAGCAAGAACTATACTTGGTTAGATGTGAATGGAACAGTACTTGCTCTGAAACTGATGATATGATACCTGTTTGTAATTTCTTTCTTTTAATAAAGATTGCTCTGCATTTGCTTCCACCTAATCCTCCTTTTGTGACAGAAAACCAGACCAACCCTGCAAGCAGCAGAGACAGTGCAGTGCATGTGGGCACAGGAGGAGCAGATACAGGATCAGATCCAGTAGAATCAGAGGCTGAATCAACTGGATCACCACTTTTTGGCCCAATTCAAGGTGGGGCTCCCCAAGCTAATACTTGTGTCAGCCAACCTTATGAGTCCGAACACTTAAAGCAGCCTAGCAGGCACACTCAAGCCTGCAGCTGGCAGGACGGCCACGCCAGCCATGTTCACCATTTCAGAGGCTGACATGAGGCCTCCAGTGATATGATCATGCCAGAAGCAGAAGGGGTGGCCTCCTGTGCCCCAACCACACCAGAGGCTGATGCGGCAGCCTCCATTTCCATTCCCACCATACCAGAAGCCGATGGGGCAACCTCATCACAATGTTCCTGCACGGCTCTGGTGAATCACTTTGCCACCTAACCATGATGGGAGGTCCTTACTCCCCCCACCCTGCCATGGTGGTAGTGTCACTCTCAGCCTTGTCCTGCTGGCACACTGCCCAGGTGTCCTCAGTACCTAATGAGGCATGTTGGGAGCTGTGCCATGGCAGGGGGGTGTCTGTCAGTACTACTATCTTCCATCAGCCCCTGTACATCACATGATTTTGTTGTGTATTTAAGTCAGAGTCTGCACTCATTACTTTGTCTGGCTTTCTATTCTGTATTTGTATACTACGGTTTTGTTTCAAGCCTTGATGCACTTGATGCAATAGGACATCCCTATTCCAATCACAGAGGTGCTGGTTGGAAGAATTGCCATGGACCTCATCAGACCAAAATCAAGGTGCATGCAACAGTATTGTTTTGTGTTAATCCTGGTGGATTATGTAATGAGATATCAGGAAGCAGTGCCTCTGTGCAGCATCTCAGCATGCAGTGTTGCAGAGGCACTGTTCCATGTTACCTCCTGAGTTGGGATCCCAAAAGTGATTCTGACTGATCTGGGCACTATGTTCATGTCATGGACACTACAAACATTTTACTAAACATATATGGGATTAAATTGAGTTGCACCAGTGTTTACCAGCAGCAAACAGATGGCCTGGTGGAGCAGTTTAATCAGACACTAAAAAGCATGATTTTTTAGATGTTAAGATTACAATCATGCTCATAATTGGGATAAGTGGCTTGAACTTCTGTTGTTTGCAGTATGAAAGGTCCCAGAAGCCTCCACTGTGTTTTCTCCATTTGAGTTATTGTATGGTCACAAGCCTCATAGTGTCTTAGATGTCATTGGGGAAAATTAGTGGAGGGAATTTCTAACAGCCAAAATGAAATTCAGTATGTTCTGGACCTGAGAGCAAAATTCTACACCATAAGTCAATTTTTGTATCAGACCCATGAAGTGCCAACTGTACAATAGGGTACAGTTAGGGTACAGTTAGCTATGGGAATGTGCACAGGGAGATAAAGTACCTGTTTAACTATCCTTGTCATGCTTTAAGAAATTCACAGGGTGGCAAGGACCCTTAGAGGTCGCATGGCAAGTCTGAGAAGTGAACTAAGAGGTCAGGCGAATGGATAGAGATGGCACGTCAAATATACCACCTCAACCTCCTGCAACCATAGAGAGAGACAGTTCCTGTGGCTCTGGTGATGGTGGTTCCCATGAGGAAGAAGCTGAAGTTTCACATGAAGCTGAAGTCCTACATGAAATTTAAGAAAAGCAGCCCAATTCATCCTGGACCCCATAAATACCACCTCATACCATACCAGAGATCACAGGTTGCCAGGTTGCAAGGGGTATTTTCCAATGTGTTTTCAGGTTTACCTTGTCCCATATTGATTGTAGCAACCCACTATTGCTGGATCTTCCCACTACTGTCCAGTTTACTGTGAGTGCATTGTGAACTGACATTCCACCAGAATGTCTCCTGCTCTACCAGAGGGGACAGTATACTGGACCATGTTTACACAAACATTGCTGAGGCATACAGGGCCATCCCCCTCTCCAAGTTGGGTCAGTCTTATCACAGCTCTCTTTGTTCATGCTACCCTTGTACATGCCATTCATCAAACGTGTGAAACCATCAGCGAGGACAGTGAAGGTATGGCCAAAGGGGGTGGTTTATTCACTACAACACCAGTTTTAAGATACTGGCTGGAACAGGTTTCCCTCACAGGCCACCTTGGGCTCGCACACTGATTGAACATTTATAAATCTTCTGTCCTGGATCTTATTAACACATGTATAGACAATGTTGCAACCCTAACACATGTGAATTACTTTCCTATGCAGAAGCCATGGATGAACTCAGAGGTCCACCTACTGCTGAAAGCAAAAGACACTGCTTCTAAATCCGGTGATGCAGAGGCCAGATCTAACCTGACAAGGAGCATTTTGGAATGCTAAACATTCTTAAAACTTCACATTGAAGAGCACTATGAGAACGACTCTGGAACCAGATGCATGTAGAAGACCATCCAGACCATCACTGACCACAAATCAACAACACAGACTCTTTCAAACAGCAGCACCTTTCTCCTTGATGATCTCAATCACTGCTACATGACCAATTCAACAGGCAGCACACTATAAATAGTGACCCTTCTACTGTTGACCAACTCCTCTTACTCTCCACAACAGATGTGTATGTAGTACTGAGCAGAGTGAATGCATGTAAGTATTCTGGCCCTGATGGCATATCCAGGCATGTGCTCAGGGCATGCGCTGGACAACTGTCACAGGTTTTTTCACAACCTGTCCCTGGGAAACAGTTCCCTGAAGACAACAACCATCATACCGGTGCCCAAGCATTATATTGCAGTATGCTTGAATGACTTCCACTCTGTAGAAGTTACCCCACTGTAATAAAATGCTTTGAGAAACTGCCTTTTCCACTGTTCATATCAGTTATAGTACAAATCCCAATTCAAGGTGTATCTTTAGGCTGCCCATCATAGTGATCTTCAGTCTGTCCATGTGGGGCCATCCTCAGCAGCAGTGAGTGATAAGAGGTGATAAGAACTCCGAACAGTACTTCCTTGTCCCTCACCAATCCTGACAACAACAACACATACATAAGTATGACTTCAGCTCTGCATTTAACGCTGTCTTCCCCACTAAACTGATCACCAAGCTCAGTGACCAGGGCATCATTACCTCCATATGCAGCTGGATTCTGGACTTCCTCACTAATAGACCTCAGTCTGAGGATTTGTTGGGAAATCACATATCCTCTACCCTCATCCTGAACATTCACGTCCTACAGTGTGCTGAGTTCACTGCTCTACTTCCTGTTTACCCATTACCCAATATCATCCTGAAATACACAGATGATACAGAAGTGGTAGGTCACATCAGCAACAATGATGAGTCAACCTACAGGTAGGTGAACCAAAGCCTAGCAGCATGGTATTCTATCAAAATTTTTTTACCCCCAATGCTGAGAAGACTGAAGATCTCATTGTGGACTTCTGGAAATCTAAAAGCAGCAGACACTCTCCCATCTAGATCAATGGGATGGTAGTAGAGCATATCTCCAGCTTCCAGTTCCTGGGTGTCCACATCTCTGTCATGGCAACATAATACTTCAGGTGGGGGTAGAAAAGAACAATATTGTCTTTACTTCCTGTCTTCCTGTTCTCTAGGTCCAAAGTCATCTGAGATGGACTGAAAGACAGTGGAAACAATCTGTGGTCAGATGAATCCATAGATCAGCTTGTTTTTGGGAAAAACGGGTCAGATTTTACATGCCACTCTTTTTACGTTCATATTATCTACATAAAAACTTTAACTGTTAGTCTATAGTTCCTCTGTAGATATAGTGAATATTAAAATGAGGTTTGCTATGATTTCTTTCATCGCCATCCTTTTGGGAATTTTAATTTGAATGAGATGAAAGTCTGTTTCCAGAGGAAAGTGCGTTGATTGAGACTTATCCATCACAGTCATGGAAACGTGTCATACACCTACCGCCAAAGACTCAAAATTTAACTTGACTCATGAGTAGACTGCAGCCTTGTGCAAACGAATGAGAGTGAAGCAAGCACATGAGTCTCTGCTGAGTGCATGCAGAACTGAATTGCTTGTGAATAGCTTCTTCCATCTGAGAAGTAGATCCCTCCAGTTCCCTCAGAGTCACCCTTGGCCTGCTGGTTGTTATTCTGACTAATGCCCTCTTTTCCTGTTTAGTAACGTTTGGTGGACGGACTTCTCTAGGCAGAGTCACAGTTGTGCCATTTTATTTTGATTTCTTGAATAATGACTTTAATGGAGCGGCATGGTGGCGCAGTGGGTAGTCCTGTTGCCTCAGAGCAAGAAGCACCTGGCTTTGGTCCTTTCTGAGTGTAGTTCTAACTGTGTCTGTGTCTGAGTGGGTTTCCTCTGGAAGCTCCAGTTTTCTCCCATAGTCTAAAGTCAGGTGAACAGGAGATTGCTCCTAGGTGTGAAGGTCTGTGAATGTGTCTGTCTGTGTATCTGCCCTGCAATGGGCTGGTGACCTCTCCAGGGTGTTTCCCTGTATTTCTGCCCGATGAGTACTGGGATAGGCTCCAGCACCCTGCATGACTCAGTAGTGGGTCAGACTCATAAGCAACTCAGAGAATGAATTAATGGTCTTCTCATATCTCAGGTTGCAGTTTGTTTAGGTACGTTGCCCTTTACACAATTACATGAACTATATTTCCCCCCACTTCACTGTCTATGTTCTGCAGATTCATGATATACATTCATTCATTCATTTTCTTGGCCGCTTATTCCTTTTCAGGGTCACGGGAGAGCCGGTGCCTAGCCGGCCACAT
>JAOUQY010000013.1:9088788-9100637 GCA_028566355.1 Doras micropoeus
GTGTGTGTGTGTGTGTGTGTGTAGGGGTGGGGTAACTCTCACGAAGAGCAGAGCCCTGAGTGCACAGGGGCAGTGGGTTATAATCCAAGCCAGACTGATCTTGGCTAAACACTGGAAGTGAAAAGGGGGCCTCTTTGCTACAGTGTAGTATATCTCACATACGGATACTCTGCGAACGCACAAACCCTCAACAAGAGCTCTTACTGCTCACAGACAATCCTAAAGCCACAAATACTGCTGGTTAAAATTCGCTCACCATGGCCATTTATATATTTCTACATATAAAATTAACTGGTACTTTATTCAGTAACCATTATTTCTTTCATATTTCAGACCTAGTTTGAGTTAAAACTGCCCCATTTTAAATATTTGTTCTAAGCACTTCACTAAACTTAAGCAGATCAATGAAACACTCTACATGAACAAATTGCATCAGTCTGAAGGTCTTGGTTTGAAATATGCAGTTTAATATCAAGTATGTTTACAAAGTCAAGTACCCCTAATAACTTGAAGGTTTAAAATAAATATACCTGTATATTAACAAATTAATTTTAAGTCAACAGAGACTGTGCAGCTTAACATGCATGCTAATATAAATGACAGTTTGGCCCAAATTACACAGAGATAATACACCAAAAGCACTTTTAAGAAAAACCTGTACATCACAGTTTAGG
This sequence comes from Doras micropoeus, assembly GCA_028566355.1. Classification (NCBI taxonomy): domain Eukaryota; kingdom Metazoa; phylum Chordata; class Actinopteri; order Siluriformes; family Doradidae; genus Doras; species Doras micropoeus. The sequence goes on from JAOUQY010000013.1 coordinate 9,089,463, forward strand.
CCTAATCATGTCGGGAAAGTGTGCAGGCTTGACAGATTCCACCATGTCCATTTTTAGCACCACATAACCAATTTACACATTTTGCCATTATGGCATGAGCAGTTTCTCCTGCATCCCTGGACAGGCTGCTACACTGGTGCTCTCCAATCAGTACAATATGAACTTCAGCCCTTCAGCAAGGGTACAATAACTGATTTATATTATTAACAGCCCAAACTAAACAGTTTTTCATTACTATGATGTGAAAATATTACAACCAGTTAGGCATTTAAAAAAATGAAGAAAAAAGGAACTAAACAAGTTGCATTTTCACTGTTCTGCACAAAAGCACTGTGTGTGTGTGTGTGTGTGTGTGTGTGTGTCTGTGCTTTAGCAATGGGGTGAAATCTCAGTGCTCAATATAAACATTTGACCAAAAAAAACGAATTCAAACCACTAAATTTAAGAAAGCAAATGTCTTTTCCACAGTACGTTAAAAACAGCTGCTCAGACAGAATATACATCCTTTGCATCAAGAGAAGGTCAGCAGGTCAAATTCTCTGGACTTTACAGCCAAAGTTCTACAAAATCAAATCTGACGTTTCAAGCCATTCTGTATCCATCACCAGTATAGTACACCAGTACATAAAAACCACATTTCTACTTCAGTTATAATTTTATGGTGTATATCAACTTTGCACTCCCTCTTCCACAAACCGTTTCTGCTAGAATCAGTCTGGAGTAGCAGTTTAGTTAGGCAGACAAATGTTATAGCATTGTTTTGGTTGTTTTGCTTCAATTCCTTTACTATGAAATAAGGCAACTTCTTGGTTGGATTTTGAAGAATCTGTGTACCAGATCGTGAACAGCATGTGGGGTAAATAAAGCAGTGATTTACACAAACATGATGATTTTAAAAGCACTCACATCAACGTATACAATCAAACCATCAGCCAGATTCCCTCCCTCTCTCGCACACGCACGCACTCACCCTCACTCTCGCACTCGCACGCACTCACCCTCACTCTCGCACGCACTCACCCTCACTCTCGCACTCCCACGCACTCACCCTCACACTCGCACGCACTCTCCCGCACGCACTCCCGCACGCACTCTCGCACGCACTCTCGCACGCACTCGCTCGCACTCTCTCACTCGCTCGCACTCTCTCGCACTCACTCTCACACTCACTCTCACACTCACTCTCACACTCGCACGCACGCACTCGCACACTCGCACGCACGCACTCGCACACTCGCACGCACGCACTCACTCTCACACTCGCACGCACTCACTCTCACACTCGCACGCACTCACTCTCACACTCGCACGCACTCAAAACTCTCAAGGCTCCAACCGACAGTAACTAGTCCTGACTTTAGGGGCATATGCATAAACACACCTGGATATATTGTTATTTGGCACAGGATTAAGTAGTGTGGAGCCCATTTACTTCACACCCTGTAAATAAAACCAGTGGTGCCATGTTTAACTTCAGTCATTATAACCATCACTAGAAGAAAAATAAAAGCAAACATTTTATCCATTTGTTTGTATTTGATTAATCCATGATTTTATTTTCTGAATTCCAAATCACTGTCCTCAAGGGTGAGGTTAGATCTATACATTACTATAGTGCATGCTTCATATAATTCAGGTGGAATCACCCTGGCGAACTTGCTGGAGACATTTGCGTATCTTGTCTGTTCAAACACTCATCCAGTGGCACAGTGTACACCAATTACTGAACAAGTTCAACAAATGCTGAAAATATCAAAATGTACAAATAAATGTACAAATTCTAAAAGCAGGTATTTCAACTCAACTGACACTAAATACAAATGAGGACAGAGTACTTAATACTTATACAACAACCTGGCTGGCTTTCCAGTCAAATGGGATAACAAATGTACAGTAGTCTGACAAATCACTTGGAGCAATGTAAATGAACCCCTTTTCCCCCCGTGTTGAATCGGCATTAGCGAGGACTACACCATTTGCACACTTTGTAAACACTTTCACTATGTCTTGAATCTCTGGATTATTATCTGATGGAGATTATCCAAATATAAATAAATCTGTAAATGCACACAAGATTTAAATCTGATCTCCTACAACACTTCAAGAGGTCTGAGATATTTTAGCTACATGTAATACAAGTGGAGATGCAGATCTCCGAAAGCCACATTTACAACTGATGCCCAAATAAAATAAAGTGGTGAACATGCTCAGTAAATGCAGAAATTATTATAAATTCCACAAAAATCACAACATAGCAACCACCTTTTTAAAAAACAACCCCTGATGCTCGAATGTAATTAGCACATTAACACTCGGAGCAATCAGACTTCAGTCCAGCCAACCGGAGAGGTACATTTGATTTGACTACGAGTGTAAATGCATGTAGTTATCTCAGGATACAATTAGATCTGGATACAAGAATTTTGGGAATAATGCTCCAGGTCTGAAAAGACAGTTGAAGCACAAAACAAAAAAAACAGCAAAAGGCAAGCTGATCTGAGGAATGATGCATTGTGTGTCTCAGACTCACTACATTCATGGGCGCAAACTGAAAAGACAAGGTAAGACAATGCCAGCATGTGCCTGTGGTCCTGCAAGAGTTCTATGGGTTTGATTAGTTTATGCAGCAGAAGGATTTGGCACACAAGTAAATCTAAATCACAACTTATCAGTAGTCACAGCGCAGGAGGCAACGGATTACTCAATTCAATTCAATTTCAACTCAATTTTATTTCTAAAGCGCTTTTAACAATGGACATTGCAGCTTTACAAAGACAAGAAATCAGGACATGGATTACTCCATGGATTACTGTTGAAAAGGAAAAGTGTAAATAAAAACTTTTTGGCCAAACATCCCTCTAGAATCATCCATTTAATTAGCTTAGCTCAAGAGTTGGGGTGAGTGCTGTGAGCAGCGTCCTGCAGCAGAATTGGGGAACAGAGCCATTAATGCTGCAAGCTTGCATTGTCCACAATCAGAACAGGTTATATTCGAATGCAAACCTGACTAAGATTATAAACACAGCACCAAGTCTCGATTTAATCCAGAATTTCACTACCGTCAGCCATCACAACAATCTATAGCACCAAAAGTCAAAGTGCATCACTGCGTAATCATTAAGCCTTATTAAGTCTACAACCATATCCATTTATAATATTACAGTGCACTAATTAGCCAGTGGGATCACCTGAGTGCAATAAAAGCTGCAGACCGTACAGATTCTGTACAATTCACAGACAGGCTGTGAAATCGAGCGATGCATACAGAATGACGATGTCAACATTGATGGATATTTTCCTGTATTGTCTATATTGCCATTGGTGCAAAAGATGCTTTTTCAGCAGCCGATTTAAATCTCTATTGTTGGAGCTAGAAGTGATTTGCTGTAACAAAAACAAGCATGGAAGAGCGTGACAGAGCGAAGCTTCCTGCAACACCAACACAGAACAGGCATCAGCCCAATTAAACTACAAGACATTTGTAGCTAAAAAAAGGAAGGTACTCCTGTTTGGATGTGGTTTTGGTATAACAAATCAGACACTCACCAGACAATGGACATTTGTAAGGTATGCCACAAATCAGTCATGAATGCAGGCAGTTATACTGTATAGCTCATTTTTTGTGAGATGATTTTGTCCACATCACCCATGTAGTGTTGTGAAATTAATATGCAATTGAATCAAATCCAATGTCTGCATATCAGAATTTCTTCCTTTTTTAATGAAAGTCTTGGGTAAACCTTTCATTAGTCTGAGCAGCATAGCAAACTGAGTGGCCTGGACACACAGACAGTTCTGAGATCAGTGAGTGAATTCAGTGGGTTTTTACACTTACACGTGTACACTCACCTCCCATTGCATGTGTGGTGGGATATTCCTGATCTGCAGTTTACAGCTCCTGACAGAGGAATTTCAAAGAAAGAATACAAATGTAAATACAGAGGTAAATACTGACATTACCTCATCACAGCAAGTACATGACCAAATAAATAACAACCCCTGATCAAATAACAGCAATAAAGCTTATCAAAGCCTTTCTAATTAGACTCAAAGTAAAGAGGTCTAAAACACATATTTAGTTTTGTAACACTATAATAAATTAAATAAAAGAACTTAAACATGATGAAACTGTGTAGAACTGTCTGATACCACTGAAGCTCAGGGTTTATTTAAAAACTGTTTTAAGGCATTATTTAAAACATTTTACCAACTACAAATTTATACCTACTGACCCGATAACACTACGGTTATGGAAAGCTGTAAGAGGGATTCCTGTGAAGCACGCTGTATCAGTGGGCATAAAAAGCCCATGAGGTAGACTAACATTTAAATACACCAAAAATAAACACATTCAGACATATTTTACGATTTAGAATTTAAACTAGAACCAGGACATCCAATCAAACTGAAGGCAGTTTGATGGAAAATATTCCTGTTTTTGTGCGTGCATGTTTTTAGCACATATACTTTATTATAAACATTTAAGGCTTTAAAAATAAACACAGTATAATTCAACAGCGGGCTCTTTATTTTCAGCCTCTTTATGTTATCAGATCAACTCTGTCTCTACTGTACCAAACAGGACAAAGGTGGGTTGCCAACACCAGTAATGATAAAAAAGGAGCATGACAATGTCCAAATGTTGCAGATCAACCCTGTAAATCCACTGAACCTGCATAGAAATATGGTATATACACCAGAGCCATAATCCTCAACATGTACAATAAATGGCTAAATAAAAAGCACATGAAGTCATTCTATCACACACATTCTGTAGGCTTTATGTACCTCACCCGAACGCACCTCAGCACAGACAGACTGTGAGCACAGTGTATACGGAAGGCTAATAACACGCTCATGTACATGGCCTAAACCAATTTGGTGAGAGTCTCTAGTCAGCTTTAAACTCCTCCTCATATCGCTGTATATATGAATAAGCAGCCTGACTAGATAAAGTTTAAGCCTAATAAAAACACACTTAAAAATTACAAATCATTTCAGTACAACTAAACCAGGTGAGTGGCTAGCCAAGTCCAAAACCGCTTTAATACCACAACAGTTTAAGATGAAATTCTAACACGGTAACAAAATTAGCATTTTGACTCCTGAGTTTCTGTAAAGGTTTTGGCAGAGTTACTACAGTGCAGCCAGTGAAAACTCCACATTTATCCACATTTTTACTTAAACAAATTTCCATGTTAACCGGGTCAAATGTTATTTAAAGCACTGTTTGAGTGGCACAGTCTCCTGCTTTGGGCTACAGCGTTTATCCTGTTGTGTGTGTGGCATCTCGGGCTCTGCTTCCATAAATGTGTACATATGAACAGTCTGAAACTGAAACAGTCAGGGTCATATTACTACAAAGTTTAAACATCATGTGTGTCTGCACACTTCCATCTAGATTTTCTACATGCACATAAGGCACTGTTCACAAAATAGGGAACAAAGGAAACCTGTCGAACATTTCTCTGTGCATTTCTTATGAGAACACACCACAGACAGCAGGACAACAATTAACAATTAACAATTTTAATAAATGTCAGTGAGGATCAGTGAAACGACCATCGTTAACTGCCTTTTTTTTTTTTTATTAGTTCTTAGTTTGTCCAGGAGTGTGTCCATTAATGAAGTGCATCAACAGAAAAAGTCAGTGTTAGTGTAAAGCCTTACTGGTGCTGGTCAGAGGTTAGAAAGTAACTGAGTAACGTGTCGATACAATTGCAGTGGGAATGCTTTTGATTTTTCTAGCAGTGTGAAGCTTTTTTCATCAGAATCCACATATATTAGCATAGTGGGTAGAGTAACGTTTTCTGTTTAAAAAAAAAAATTTGAATTCAGATGAAAATGCCAAAATTAACAAAAAGCCTTTTCCTGTATATGATCTGTAGACAATTACAGTTTCAACTGGGCAGCTGAATATCACATACATATCTGACACATAACATTTCCTGTTATGTTTAGCAAGTGCATTCCGATTTCCTAGTACATCATTTTATTTAAATCATTTTATTAAGAACTTTAAGAGATTGCACAATCACGAACGTGTGTGTGATGGAGAGGAATCCTACTGATGATTATACAGATGAAGACCCATTACAGTATATTTGGAGTATATTTGATCCAGGTTATGAGCTCCAGTACGGTCTGAACTGTGTGGCACTGTAACTGAAACTGCCCTGATAATAATCTTCAAAATAACTGCACAACTCCAAACCCTCTAAAATTTCACCATAAACACTAAGAATTTTTGCAAAGACAATATCCCCAAGTACACACTTCCATTTAAATCTCTCATTTTTTTTCTCTCTTCCTACTAGTAGAAATGTTTTTTTTTCCCAGCTCTTACCCACATTACAGTGGGAATGCATTATGGACCATTCTTCTCTGGTGGATTAACGTATAGGAGCGAGAGTGTGTGTGTGTGTGTGTGTGTGTGTGTGTGTGTGTAGGGGATGGGCGAGTTCACAGTGCCCCATTTCAGGCTGATGGAGCCCCCTTTTGCCTGGGGGTGGGGTATGGTTACTATAGTGACCGGTTAGCCTACAGACATGAATATTTTGTGTGTGTGTGTGTGGGGTATGATATGTACTTGGAACTACAAATAACTTAAATGTAGTGAGCTTTCTTTAGTATAAGTGTATTTTCTGATTTTATTAGAACAGTCACTCTGGTTTTGCTACTGGAGTCAGTAATTAATTTGGAAATTTCAGCAGAATTCATAATTCAGCCTGGATTGTGTGCGAGTCTGATTAAACCGTGACAAAAACACTGACACAGCAGCAACTTTCACAGCCATACTAAGATCACGATGCCTTAATTTCATTAGAAGACACATTTCAAAATGTAAAATTTGGCTACTCAGTGAAAGATTTTTTTTTGTTGTTGCAAGAATCTGGATCTACTCTGGCTGCCTTTCCTACCTTGCCCCATCTCCCCGACTCACAAACACACACATGCAAGATCACAGAAAATGGGCATTTAAGTCACCCAGGAGGACCCGGGGAAAGGGGCTTTCCACAGTAGTCATGTTCCAAAGAATGCTACACTTTAAGCAGATTCAACACAATCCAGCCTGAAATTATGAACTCTGCTCCATTTTTTCTAATTAATTACTGACTCCAGTCACACCCTTTACCAAAACCATAGCAACCATTCTAATAAGATTTGTTTCTTTAAAATACAATTAGAAAAATATAAATAGGCAGTTTAAAAATCTGAGGCTATCCATGCTCAAACTACAATACTAAAAGAACATGATACAAATCACAGCCCGCGCGCGCGCACACGCACACACACACACACACAATCATGTGCTGCCATGACGGTGTGTGAGCATGTGTGTTAGTGTGGGTCAGTACAGCAGATTTCTCAGCGTTCACCTCACTGTAAAACACAAACCCATTTTTACACACATGACCTCTGACACACACCAGCCCGCACTGAGCCCAACACGCTTTCACATCTCTCACTCTAAATATCGCCGCAACCTGAAATTCCACCTACAAATGATTTTTTTTTAATGACGTGGGTTAGATAATTACAGTGTAAACTGTCCCGAGCTACTTTTTGCCGTTTGCACAGACCCCGTGCCCCGTGCGGGCCCGGCGCAGGGCAGCGCTGCAGGGTGTGGCCGGCGGTAATTGTCCGCACTTCGCCCCACACTCGCCATTTTAAGACGACGAGCTTTCGGCGTTGCGCGGTTCAGGCTGTGGGGATTCACACATCATTTCACCAGGAGCATGTTGTAAACACGTAATTCGCGCTAGCACCTTTATACAGCCGAACTGTGAACGTAACAAAAGTAAGACTAGCCTTATTAAAATAAATATTTTCGTCCAATTGCATGCAGTTTGAAAAACAACCCCCCTCACGTGAAGATAAATCTGTTACGTGCTTCGTGCAAATTCACACCTAGTGAAAAGCTCGCATTTCTCTCACATACTCGCTTAAACAAGTTAGTGTTAAACTCACAGCGGTGCTTTTATCACAGTAGGCGGAAATGCAGTGTACAGACCCTGCCTGAGCTACAGCTGCCTTTCCTAACTAGGCCTCGAACCCTTCTGTGTCTGGGCGCTATGGAGAGCTCACACACCGCGCATGAGCAAACACAAGCGGAAGCGAGATGGGACACGAGGAACATGCAGTTCCTTCAGAAATGGTCACCACGATAAAAAAGCGTGGCCTTGTGGCTCAACACGCTCGTGTGCCGGCCTTTGCCGACGGCGTGGAGTGAGCTGGTTATTGGTATTTACTGAATATAGCCGTGCATGTGTGTGTTTGTTTAAGGCATAAAAATAGATTTAGGTTAAAGAAGGTTAAACAGGCCCATTCAGACATTTCTCTCTCATTGTAGCGTCCAGTGTGAAATACCCAAGTTGAGACCTATTTGAGGACCCAGTGCAGCTCCCACCGTGAAAACACTGAACACACACGCGCCCACGCTACTGAAGAATCTGACTAGAAGCAGTGTTTATGGCCACAGACGCAGTTTTCTAATACGAGACAAACCTGGGTTAGGGTTAAAATGGTAAAAATGTAATTACCTTTGACGCTTGGGGACTGAATGCTCTACTTCTAGAAGTTTTCCGTGAAGTTCTACTTTTCCTGGAAAACAAATAGCATTTAATTAGTCAAGGCCAGGACTCCTAATTTCAATGATTTGCAACCGTGAAGCTATTTTTATTTATTTCTTTTTTTACGTATAATGGAAATTGTTCTAGATTAAAGACATTTCCATCCTCATTTACTAAACATTAAAAGGAGAGAGATCCTCGCCAGTTCCTGGAGGTTAAACATGGAAGACAAAGTTGCCCCCTGCACCGCGAGCAGGCCGCAGCCGAGCACAGCGAACCCCTGCCTTACTGACGGACACTACACCCGAGTAAAGTCCATCCACATGAGCATACAAACGCCAATTTAAGGCTGCTGTATGTCCGATCACGTCTTAAAATGATTAGTGTTAAATCAAAGGAACCACACGACCAGACTGCAGGCCACCGAGCCAAGCACCTGGCGGGTCAGCGTGCATGAAGGCGACCGTGTGAATGCTGTTTTAACAATGGAGCTGAAATAAGATTGTTTATAGGCTTACTGCTCACAATATCCGAAATTACTTCAAGTACCAAGAGAAATAGGCCTATGTGAACGTGAAGAGGGTGAGCAAGACTTGCTCGAGTTAGAGCATTCAAAACACAGAGAAATGGCTTTGCCAAGAGTTTGAATTGATTTTACACTCGTGTGACTGTGTATAGCCCGGTCACATAACGGAGCGAATTGCATTAAAGGCGGCATGTGGCCTGCTCGAGCAGACTGAACACTTTGTATCCTCGGCGCAGAAAACCTGCGATAAAAAAAAAAATAAAAAAAATCACCGGTCATATCGACATACACCTACCCAGGAACCATCGCTCCCTCGCACAGAATTTCAGCTGCACAGCGCGTGAACCTCTTGTGCGTGTTCACACACCAGAGGGATACAAACTGGCAAAATTAAAACAATTCTCCATTCTCACCTGAAAGTGTGTCAATGGCCTTCATAGCGATCTTTTCGTCGGGGCAGTCCACGAACGCGTAGCCACTTTTGACTAAAAAGGGCGCGCTGAACGGTATCTTCCACTGCTCAAAGATAGTTTCCAAGTCGAGCGCGCTCGTCTGCTCGCTTACGTTACCGATGTATAGCTTGTTCATGTCGCCGCACCGTCGGGAAGAGAAGAGAAAGAAAAAGCGAGCGCGGTTTGCAGAAGAGCAGCGCTTTTAATCGCGTCCCTCGGACGGGCAGTGCTGGGAGAGAGCGGCGCGCTGTCTGTCAGCCGGGCGGGCGTGTGCTCCTCCTCACTCGCTCCAGAGCTGCCTGGACAGATGGAAGAGAATTGTGACGGACGGGAACTGCGCACTGGCGGCCTCCAAGATCTTACTGGATATCCTCCCGCTCTGGCTTTCAGACTTCAAGGGAAAAAACTATTTGTGTGCGGCTTCGTCCTAAGTTCTTAACCAACGAGACTGCAAAAAGTCACACGTTAGTGCAGGCACCGCCTCCAAATAAAATCGAGAGAAGACAATGGGACCAAAACCCCACGATTATTCCACTTTTTTTAGTGAGCCACGTGTTCAAACTGCAAATCAAAGCCGCACGTGAGTGAGGAGTGCCGCTTGATCAATTAGGATAAGTGCAGCATAGCACAGGAGAAAGACTGGAGTGTGGATAGAGACTGGATAGTGAAGGAGAGATTGGATTTGAGGTAAAACCTGGCTGGGTGGACTGGGGGATTCCGCGCGGACTCCTGTAGTATTCCTTTCGGCGAACTTTTTTTCCAGGCTCGTGATTGGCTGTCAGTGATGTAGTAAAGCGGCGTGGCGCGCGCCCCCTACACCGTACACAACAGGAAGGGCGGGGGGACAAACCTATGGAGGCCTGTCGTATAGGGCAGAGGGGAGGGTCTGGCATTCATAAAACACATCCTGCATGAAAGGGCGCTGAACGGAATTTGGCCTACTTTATGCGCGTTTATAATATCAAGGTAACAAAGTTACAGTCGGACGTTAATGTACTTTTACACTTTTGACTCTTCCTCAGATGCAGGGAGCGAAACAGGCCACCACACACAAGGCTACCCCTGGTTCTTGGCCTGTGTGTGTATCCGGAGTGTGTGTTATTTGAGTGTGGCGGACACGAACCGCCACTGCACCTTCAGGTTTTATACAAATAGTTGTACCTTGTTTTAAAACGGTATTGTCTTATTGTCTAAAAGTTTAATTGTTTAATACACCGATTACAATGGTCAGAAGTCCAAACTGACATGGACCACGTGTAATAGATGTAGGCTGGCCCAGCTAGTCTCTAGCATATGTTCTGGACGTGTCAAAAGCTCTAGACTTTTTGGCAGTCTATCTTTGAGACCTTCTCTGTGATGTGTGGGAGAGCAGTGGGGCCGGCCCCACTCATGGCACTGACAACAATGTTTGTTCTCTCCTGGCCAGGAGACAGGTTCTGTTTAAATGGAAAGACTCTAATCCACCAACAGACAATTACTGGATCAGAGAAATTATGCATCACCATAAATTGGAAAAAATTAGATATACCCAAACGGGTCCAATAAGAAGTTTTATAATATTTGGCAACACTTCTTGGCTTCTATTATTATTATTATTATTATTATTATTATTATTATTATTATT
>JAOUQY010000013.1:9248845-9259459 GCA_028566355.1 Doras micropoeus
CGTTTCTGTTGTCTATAGGTACTGTGCGTTTCTGTTGTCTATAGGTACTGTGCGTTTCTGTTGTCTATAGGTACTGTACGTTTCTGTTGTCTATAGGTACTGTGCGTTTCTGTTGTCTATAGGTACTGTGCGTTTCTGTTGTCTATAGGTACTGTACGTTTCTGTTGTCTATAGGTACTGTGCAATGTATATTTAATGCACTATATTTAAGGGTTAGGGCATAAAAAGTTCTTTCCCCCCTTCTTCCCCCTCTTTTCCCATTCTTCCTCCCCGGTAACAGACTATTGTCCCCCAGCTTTGGCGCAACACCTTAACCATTGAGCCACCCTGCCCTGAAAATGCCTCTTTTTTAAACAAATAGATAGCAAGAATATGAATCATTTTTGGATCGCCTCACTTACTATTGACATCCACTTACAGATTAGCAAACAGGTGAAGTACACCAATTTTCACCCTGACACACAGATCCTGAGAAACCATTCTCTGAATCTACCTCCACCCACAACCAAGCTTTCTCATCTTTTTTGTACCAAAACAAACTTTTCATGCATTTCTATATTTCCTTTACATCAATAGTACATAAAGAATATCAGGTTTTAATGTGGTGTAACGCCATAACATGTTAAATTCATTGGTATCAACTACTAGTGGTCACAAAAGTGAGTACACCCCTCATATTTCTGAAAATATGAAACTATATAGAAAATATATAGAAATGAAACTTGGATCTATCTTAGAGTAGTCAGTGTACAGCTTCTACAGCAGTGTAGATTTACTGTCTTCGGAAAATAACTCAACACACAGCCATTAATGTCCAAATAGCTCTCAACACGTGAGTACACACTTGTGAACCAAGGCAACTCACAGTGAACACGTCCAAACTGAGCCCATAGTGTCAATATTCTGTGTGAGCATCATTATTATCTACACTGCCTTAACCCTCTTGGGCATGGAGTTCACCAGAGCTGCACAGGTTCTACTAGAATCCTCTTCCACTCCTCCATGATGACATCACAGAGCTAGTGGATGTTTCTCTCAATGAACCAGTGCTGAGTCCTGAGTGCTGGCAGAACTCAAGCAGCCCCAGACCATGATGCTACCACCACCACCATGCTTGACTGTAGGCAAGACACAGTTATCTTGGTGCTCCTCACCAGGGCGCCGCCACACATGCTGGTTACCATCTGACCCAAACAAGTTTATTTTGCTCTCGTCATGACCACAGGACATGGTGCCAGTAATCCACGCTCTTGGACTGCTTGTCTTCAGCAAAACGTTTGCGGGCTTTCTTGTGCTTCAGCTTCAGAAGAGGCTTTGATGGAGTTGATGCAGTGTACGGCGTACGATCTGAGCACTGACAGGCTGACCTCCCACTTCTTCAGCCTCTGCAGCAACGCTGCAGCACTCATGCATCTCTTTTTTGAAGCCAACCTCTGGATATGATGCTGAACATGTGGACTTGACTTCTTTGGTCGACCCTGGCGAGGGCTGTTCCGAGTGGAACTGGAAAACCGCTGTATGACCCTGGGCACCGTGCTGTAGCTCAGTTTCAGGGTGTTAGCAATCTTCTTACAGCCGAGGCCATACTTGTGGAGAGCAACAATTCTATTTCTCACATCCTCAGAGAGTTCTTATGGTGAACGTCCAGTGGCCAGTATGAGAGAATCGTACCCAAAGCACCAAATCTAACAGCCCTGCTCCCCATCCACACCTGGACCCTTGTAGCTCTAACGAGTCACATGACACCAGGGAGGGACAAGGACACAACTGGGCACGTGTTCACTGTGAGGTGTCTCACTTGTGTTGAGTTATTTTCAGAAGACAGTAAATCTACACTGCTGTAGAAGCTGTACACTGACTACTCTAAGATAGATCCAGGTTTAATTTCTAGTTTTGTCCCATGAAATATATAATAATATATTTGCAGAAATGTGAGGGGTGTACTCACTCTTGTGAGGGACTGTACTGACCTCAGACCTTACAGTGCCTGTAAAACAAGTTTCATATCCTATAAAAGCAAGAAGACTTCAATTATTTATGTTTCTGGTTTGAATTTTTTATTAATTTGCTCTTTTGCTGTGTCATTTCTCAATGGTATAAATCCTGACATAAAATCCTCTCGTGAGTATGATCTGGAATCATATAGGAGTGTCTTTTCTTAATATGTGGGTTATATTAAACAATGGGAACCTCATTACTACACTGTACAAGAAAAAACAGTAACACTTTTCTTTTAGCTAGTAGTGCTCACCCTAGAGCTTTAAAACGTGTCTTACCTAAAGGGCATTTTACAGCCTAAGAGGCCTCCGTCATTCTAATGAAGATATTATAGAGAAGGCCTGGGAGACGAAACAATACTTCCGAGAAAAGGGGCTATTCTACTAAATGTATAGATGATGCTCATCATATCGCTGGGTCTATATATGATCTATTTAAGGAAAGTGTCAAAAACAAAAAACATTATTCAGTGTATGTATTACTACCTGTTCTCCTCAGGCCCACAGTGTTAGGAACACCATCATGAAATATCACATACAATCATCACATACAATACAAAACAATGTTATTTATCTGCTGAAATAAGTGCTTGTAATACATTTTTTGTTGGAAAAACTTCCTGTCCCCTTAAACAAAGAATTAGTGAACACAAAAGGTTCAGGGGCGTGGAGCTGATTACTCTTCACAGAGGGGTGATGCTGACGGAGCCCATGTCAAACAGAGGGGTTTTGGATGTTCTGGGTTTACATAGGAGCGATATTATTATTTATTTGTTTTTGCTTTAAGCATTTTATATTATACATATAGCAATGAATGCCCCAGCAATGACTATAACTCCATATTGATATTGTAGAGGAATGGAAATAGGCTCAGTTCTTCTCTCAGTTCCTGATTTGTGAAATGTTTCACATTAAATTAAATGAACAAACAAATGTCAGACAAAATGACTGACAAAATTAGACCTGTGAAATCTTTCACAAATCAGTGAGATTGATTTTAACCTGCTTTCATGCCTGGTGCATTTCAGGCTCCACTTCTGGCTACGTTTTTCATGCAGTAAGCACTTCTCCCCTTAATAATATGAAAAATTTAATTTCAAGAAGAAGAAGAAGAAGAAAGAGAGAGAGAGAGAGAGAGAGAGAGAGAGAAATAAAAGTTGGATCTGTGAGGCCCAAGGAATGTTTTTTTACTAGTTCATACTGCCATCTTGGGGTGAAATAAGAAAAACTGAAATCCTAACTTGTCTTCAGTACACCTGGTTCTTTGGCCCTAATGTCAACAACAACAATAACATATTTATATTGTTATATTTTACAAGGAGTTTCAAAAAGATGGACCCAATTTGAAATCACCATATCTCTGCAACCACGACCCACCCATGAGCTTCACTTGAAAGGGCGGGGCATAGAGTTTCAAATGATTAGGACTAGATGCCTCTCCCAGCACACGAACAGCCCCTAGCCTCCCTGATTCTCACGATGATGACCATGCAACACAGGACGTTTTGCTTTCTGCGTATCAGCGGACCGAATCCATAACGGTGGTGCAGCATGCCTTTCCACAATGTTTTGGCATTGGTCACTGGTGCCGGCAATTTGAGGAAACGGGCTATTTGTGTAAGGTGAAGAGCACAGGGCGACCACACACAGGGTTACTAAAACTAGATAACTCATTAAATAATTACATTTGAGTGTAACTCTACCGTCACCATCGTGAAATATACTGCTTTGAAATTGGATCCACCAATGGGAACCATCATGTTCAGGGCACAGCAAGAAATGTCCAGGGAGTGGGGAGTGTACCAAAGGAGTGTACCAAAGGAGTGTACCAAAACATGAGGCATTTTGGTCTCACTTCATTATCTATCGTCATACAAGCAAATGCATATTTAATAAATATTTATGTTCATTTTCTTTAATTTGACAGAAATCAAAAGTACGCTATGTTGTCGAGGAACTAGTGAAGGCAGATGGACAAGAATGTTGTTCAGTTCCATCGCTGCCTACACTAGTGCAGTGGATACTGTGAACGTCTCTCAGAGCCTCATCTGTAATGACCCCCCATCGGGTCACAACCCCCGTTCTAAACAGGGCAGGAAGACCACCCTGTTTATTGCCATGAAGTCATTGGCCCATCTGTGTGACGGACGCATAAAACACAATCTCTTGTAGAACGAGATGAATCTTAATGCTAACAGTTTACTGTGCTGTTTGTGCAGTCGTGCACTAATCTCCCTCCTCATGTGCCAAACAGCATTTCCATTGTCACGTGAGCCGTACCATACTGTACATGAACCCTATGAGCTGGCAAACAGTGCCAAGAACATTCTATACAAAGCATTTAAAGTACACCTTTTTAATGTTTAATTTAATGTGAAAAAAATCAGCCTGAGAATGTGAAGTGTCTAATCATTTAGGTAGTTACGCGAGTGCTGGATTAGTTGACTTCTGGCCCCTACCACTAGTCACCACTTCACAAGCCCCAGGGAATACCGGCGTCCACAATTACTGCTCCACAAACTAAACCAGGGTATGGCTGAGTACCTGCTTTGGTATTTTATTGTCAGTAAAAATATCAGATAAAGTGGATTCAGGATCCCACCTGTGTATTGAATTAGATGGTCCATGGTGGATGCCTGCTGAGGTTGGATCTTGGGGCTTTCTGTTCGTACCAGGTGGAGGGCACATTCCTGAAGCCACCTGAGGTGGTATACCGCCCATGTTGGGACTCATGCCAGGACCGTACGGCCTTGAGCCCATCTGCCCTGGACCCATGCGCCCAGGAGGCATACTGCTATATGCACCCCCTCCTCCCTGTGCTGACATGGGATTCATAGGGCTTCCCATGCTTGGACCAGCAGGATAGTTAGGGCCAGGCATGCCACCATAGCCTGGCTGCCTCGGGTAGCCTGTGGGAAAAGAGTTTAAACTGTGAAGGGTATCCAAGAAAACAGATAAAATAGGAGCAGGCAAGCAGCTGACTGTCGTCTCTTACTTGTTATCAGAAAGCAACAATAAGAACAATCAATTGATATTAGCCAAGTGGTCAGGATCAGCTAAAGTATGCAGGGTATAAAGGGTATAAAGGGTGCCACGATGCATCGCAATGCAAGAAACGCTGTGCATCCTGGACATGGACGATATCACGTGCGCTCTGTTTATAATGCCATCTAATGTATGTAATAGTGCTGTGCACGAACGTGTTCATATTCTTTATGAACGCTGACTTTACCTTTCAAATTACAAACACTGTCGCGAGAGTGAACAGCACACCGCATGACGCCTCCACAAACACGGAAATGCGCTCATGTGGGAGAGAGCGTGCACACACAGATCTGTTTGTTTCCTAGCGTTGGAAATCGGTTTGTTTGTTGTTCTGCTGGCGGTTATCCTGTTGCTGATTTCTTCAGTGTGGTTAAAAAGTGTTTGATAAATAATGTAATGTTTAATTACTTAGTAATGAGTAACACAACTCCTTAAACACATTAAGATACCACAAAAAGTAATAAATACATCTGCATTATTGTTCAGAACTGAAGTCCAGGGTGTATATAAAGCGACGTATTTGTATATCTGTAGACGTTATGAATACAGATTTTATATGATATTAAAATACAGCTCATGCCCTTGTGTTCTAACTACAGCTGCTTGTTTAGAGGAGGATAAAAACAAAGTGATTTCTTTGCTGTTCTCACTGATCTGCTGCTAAATCATACTGTCAGTCTCAGCGTTGGATTTTAATGTAATGTTTTAAATGTAACTCGTGTCTGTGATTGTTCACGGGTGTACAATAATTCATTCAGTTTGGGAGGAGCAGTGACTCTGGGCTGGTGATGGATGGTAGGAGGATCTATTGAAAAAGGATAGTGGCCTATTTATTGAGAAAAAAGGAACAAGTGAACATGAACTAGTTCACTGTCATTAGTGTGAACTGGCAGAGCACTGGTGTAATAGCAGTTTTTGAACAGCAGAGGGCTCCACCCTCACTAGCACGTCATGCTGTCATACAGCACTGTCTTCAGCCTCATTACCAGCCTAGCAGCTTCAATACAAAAGCAAACGTGCTGCAGACTGAGAAAGAGGCAGACAGTGTAGCGATGACCACAGAGGGGTGGACTACAAGGGTGACCCAGAGAATCGTGAATCTAATCATGAGCAGACTGTATCCACCCCATGATCAAATCATCTACAGCCTTCTCCTAAAACAGACAGGGTGCATCTCATTAGCCTTACACACCTAAACACAGCTTCACCATTTGCACAAATTTGAATAGCCGTTTCAAACTGATGTACAACTGATCACACACTGACACACCCAACACTGCATTATTATTATTAGTTCTGCTACAATACTAATACACCCCCCCACACACACACACCCACCCCCACACACTTTAGGCCTTGTCCCCAACAGCTATCCCTAATGAGCGAGCCGGTGGTGACGGTGAGGAAAAACTCCCTCAAATGATAAGAGGAAGAAACCTTGAGAGGAACCAGACTCAAGAGGGAACCCATCCTCATCTGGGTGATACTGGACCCAATTTTCAATTTCAGCAAAACCAAATTATGCAAATAATGCAAAGTCCATGCATTACCTTGAGGAACATACTGTCCTCCCTGTGTCCCATAAGCGCCCATCGCGTTATTCTGAGGATAATGACCCATCCCAGCATGCACCTGGCCTCCAGATGATGGGCGTGGAGATAAGGCAGAAGCAGGCTGAGGAGAGCTGTAAGGAGGCATCTGTGTGTTCCGCATGTAGACTACAAAACAAATCAAACAACAAAAAAAATTAGAGCTGGAAAAAGCGTTTTTTAATGGAACATTCACACAGGCATCATACCACGGCACACCGTAACAGCTACATGTTACACCTATTCCTTAGAAAACCCTTGTGGAAGCATTTTTAGCTCACCTAAAATCATTCTGCTGTTTAAAAGAGCAATAAAACCTTGAAGTCTGGAGAACTTTTTTATGAAAACAAAGCCTTCTCAGTGACTTCACTATATTTTGCTTTCATTTTCCAACTTGATGAATAAAAGGTTACGAGTCTTCATGTGAAATCTTTAAATGATTCCAGACCTCTGAGTGAAGCACGTTCATACATGCACTGAGGTAACAGTTTATTAACAGGTTAAAACCTCCTTAAGACGAAACTCACTGGACATTTTTTCAGGTTCACCTGCAACCTCAGTGTCTTTGGAGGTATATGATTGTGATCTATATTGTTGATTATTGATGTTATGCAGTTTGCAGTAAGCTAGCTGGATATTTTTTGGTTGCTGGGCTGTTCTCGACCCTCCAGTGGTGCCGACTTGCTGCTTGCCATTTACGGCCCCACAGGGTTGGCATGAGGGAGCCTCTTCACCCCTTAACTTCTGAGTGACCAATCCGGCCTGTCTGCTCCCTCTCCAACTGAAGTGCAGCACTTTACGATTATCTAGCGTTGGGGTGATCTCTTCTAACTTATTTCCAGTATCTTGCCCCTTCTGTCATTTCTCCCTCACATATGTTGCTATTATTGGACAGTCTGCTGTTGGGATGGGGCATTCTCCGATTTTGGACTCTAAGGCTTTTTTTTATGCGCTCCCTGATTTCCAGGAAGCCTCGGATGACTCGGATGAGTTTCGGCTCTGCAGCAGGTATGTTTTCGTTAACAATGGTATACTGTTAACAATGGGATAGTCTGTTTATGGATCCTTGTTTACACTTAAACAACAGTTTGAAGTTGTTAATAGTAGAAGCTTCAGGCTGGTTTAAACATGTGGACAAAATTGTTGGTGATTAAAGACAGAAAAACCAACAGTTACTGAAATAACCTGAAACTAACAAAAGTAATAATAAATAAACATTTACTGAAAAACAACTAAAAACCAGACTCTGCTTTTTCAGAATAATTTAAAAAACAAAATGAAACTGGCCTGGACAAAAATGATGGTATCCTTAACTTAATATTTTGTTGCACAACCTTTGGAGGTAAACTCTCAATGAGGCGTCTGCACCGGTCCACAGGTATCACGGCCCACTCCTCATGAGCAAACTGCGCTGATGTGACTTGCCAAAAAGCTTCAGTTTTGTCTCATCTGTCCAAAGGACATTCTCCCAGAAGCTTTGTGCTGGTCAATATGCATTTTGGCTCATTCCAGTCTTGTTTTTTCTTGTTTCCTCCTGGGTCGTCTTCCGTTAAGTCCACTTTGGCTAAGACAGCGGCGGACGGTGCGATCTGACACTCATGTACCTTGACCTTGGAGTTCACCTCTAATCTCTTTTTAAGTTGTTCTGGGCTCTTTGGTTACCATTCATATTATCCTGCTCTTCAATTTGTCATCAATTCTCCTCTTGTGGCCACATCCAGGGAGGTTGGCTACAGTGCCATAGACCTTCTGAATATTATGTGTAGTAACTGGAACATCAAGCTGTTTGGAGATGGTCTTATAGCCTTCACCCTTAACATGTTCGTCTATCATTTTCTCTCAAACCAAACAGCATAGTGACCACTTTACACCCTTAAAATAGGCAGACTGGGCGATTACAAGTTTGAGGAAACCTGTGATGCTACTTACAGGACACCCCTTACAGGGACTAGTTTAACAAGTCCCTGTGGAATTATTTTCAATCTTTTCTAGGAGTACCATCATTTTTGTCCAGGCCAGTTTCATTAGTTGGTTTCAAGTGCTTGAAAGCAAATTGGGCTCACATCGATTTATGAAGACGACCAGAATGCCTTCGCTGCCCTGTTTTTCTTTATGACGAGCTCTAAGCATTTTTATGGCCCAAACTACCGCTGTGTTAGCATAGCAACACACAGTGCTGTGAAAAAGTATTTGCCCCCTTCCCAATTTCAGCATGTTGAGTGATTAAGATTCTCTAACTACATTTAATATTAGGTAAAATAACCCAAGTAAACACAAAATGCCGTTTTTATATTACAATTTCCTTTGTTGATGAAAAAATGCTGTTCAGCCCTACTACTAAATCACCAGGTAACTAAATCCAGGTGACTGTTGGGTTCAGTGTCAGTACCACACAGAACCTGCAGTGTGGAGCAGGACAGAAGGTCTCACACAGCAGCACATGATGCCACGTTCTACAGAGATTCAAATGTTGATGTGAAGCAAAGTCTCTGAAATCTACCAGTCTGGAAAGTGTTACAAAGCCACTGCTGAGGCTCTGGGACTCCAGAGAACCACAGTGAGAGCCGTTATCCACACATGGAGACAAGTTTGAACAGTGGGGAACCTTCCCAGGAAAGACAGCATACTAGAATTTCACCAGGTCACAACCGAACCCAAACGAACATAAAGACCTGCAGCCTCCCTTACCTCAGTTACCTCAGTTACACGATTCCACAATAAGACAGACACGGGGCAGAAACGGCTCCATGGGAGAGCAGAGAGCCACTGCTGACCAACAAGAATGTCCAGCTGTCCGTGTGTGACCGAAAGCTGAAGCACAGTTGGGTTCTACAGCAGGACACTGATCTGAAGAACACGAGCAAGACCACCTCTGAACGGCTCAGAAGAAACAGAATGAAGGGTTTTGGAGCGGCCGAGTCAAGGCTCTGACCTGAAACGGGCAGTTCATGCTCACACACCCTCCAGTGGAGCTAAAATAAAACAATTCTGCAGAGACGAGTGGGGCAGAATTCCTCCATGGTGATGTAAAAGACTAAAAGTTAGCATGATAATGTGCCAACACTTCACAAATCACCTCAGATATCTATATATATAATGGTTATCAGATGCAGAGTGTCCATTTCTCTTTACCTTCAAATATAATTGAAAAAATGCCAAACAAATGACATTTCTATGAAAGAAGCCTGTTTATGGGGTTGGTGCACTATTTTGGTTTATTCTTTCCAGGTGAGGGCTCTCAGGATATTAGCATAACTGTGATTTGATTGGTTAGCACCTTGCTGGAATATCTGCATGAACATCCTGACTGGCTGGCATTTGCTGCTGCTTCCATTGCACCTCCACTGAAGCCTGAACAGATCCGCGTGAATCTGTCCTCAGAGAACTGCTGCTTCTGAGAGCCCTTAGGACCTGAGGGAAGGAGCCGTCCTTTAGCCAGGAGGTGTGTACTGTGATGCTACAGAGGTGTTTGCCACAGGGGACAAAAGGCCATGAGCTGGGCGAGAGCAGTGCACGGTTATGGACAGGGCTAAGTAAACTTGCTGGAGTTGTGAGAGGTGTGCTGATGATTTCTGATGCAGTGGTCACTGTCCTCTGCAGGACCCCACACAGGGCTGTATTCTGCACTTCTTAACCTTTCGTCATGTAAAGCAGACCAACCAAACAGTTCAAAGCTTTATGCACATTGTGTTCGGAACGGTGCAGAAGTGCTAATTCTGTATCCACTGTAAGCCCCTTCAGCAGAGATAAATTACTCCACCTGGGAAATTCACTGCTAGTGTTCTGTTTTCTTTTCTATAGCACTGTGGGGGGTTTGATCGTACAAAACAATCTGGCTGCACTGGGAGCCGACAAGTTTCCAGACTGTGATGTAGGTAAACCCATCCAAACACAAAATTGTTGTCATGCCATGTTGAACCTTTCAGTGACCAGTATGAGAGAGTGTGAGAGCTGTACTACAAATTTGAACACACCTGCTCCCT
>JAOUQY010000013.1:9327089-9341473 GCA_028566355.1 Doras micropoeus
GGACCCCCACAGGACCAGCACAGATCAGGTACTATTTGGGTGGTGGATCATTCTCAGCACTGCAGTCACACTGATGTAGTGGTGGTGTGTTAGTGTGTGTTATACTGGTGTGACTGGGTCAGACACAGCAGTGCTCCTGGAGTTTAAGCGGTTCGGGCTGTATTAAATTTTACATTTTAAATAAAACTCCCATGCATTTCTGATGGAAAATTTTCTATTTAGAACTTACATTTTTTAAAAACTATAAATCACAATAACCCCAAACATACATAGCACACCCCACAGCGTGATTATCTACGCAACAATGTTTGAACCGTGTCTGTAGGTTAAGCGGTTCGGGCTGTATTAATCTCAGAAATGTGTGGAATAATAATAATAATAATTAATAAGAAGAAGAAGAACAAGAATTATGAGGGATAACAATATCCCAAGCACTATGAAGCAATATTGGGTCAGTATAATGACATCATAAAGATTACTGTGAAGGTAAAATGAAAATGCTACATTTTCATACACGCTACATTTAAAAATGGCAGAACTACTAGTATACTGAAGCTGTCTGAGGTGATAATCAGTCTAATAACAAAAGAGAACAGTCGCAGGACAGATTGTTTTGGTCAGTAACTCCGGTGTTTATGTTTCCAACCAACAGGCGATAGCTACATAACTATAGCAGGCAGCTCGTTAGCACCAAGCAGGGCAGATAATCCGTCCGTTCATTCTGCAATTGCTGCTATTGTTATCGCTGTAATCTGTTACAATGCAACATGGTAAAGTTGAAGGTTTTCCATTACACAACTAAGCATCATGTCATGTTCTAGCACAATAACCCAGCATGATTTATCCTCAGTTTGCTTGATCCTAGCTCTAAAACAGGATTATGCAGGATTATGAAGGTTTTTTTGTGAATGCTGAGTCCTGTAATCAGACTAAGACCGGTGGAAGTGTTTACTCTCAAAGAAACACGCTCTTAAAGGATGGGACAGAAAACGTTCTGGGGTTTTTTTTGACAGGAAAACTGTTAAGCAGAAACCCAGGTGAGTATTGTACTCGTTCTCCAGTGTTAGCAAAATGCTCTGGTCATAGGATACATACACACAGACAGACACAAACAAACAAATCACAATCAACTTCAAAGTATTGTGAAGTTACAAAATCTTTCATGGTCATTTTAAAACTCTTCAGTGGAGTATGTCCTCAGTAGTACTTTTGCCTTTGTGGGAAAAAAAAATAATGCTTAGGAATGAGAAGTCTGGTCAGACAGGTTATAGCACAAAAAAATGATTATAGCCGTCTGGTTGTGACATGAAACCCAGACTAGGCTTCCGAAAATGTCCTTCTGTTTACAGCAAACGTCTTCCCTCTAGCTCATACTGTTTAAGGAACATGAGGGAAAACACACTGCAAGACAAATAATGTATCCTATAATATTTCCTTATCCAAGTATTATAACGTGTAACATTAAGTTTTAAGGTCATCTACTGGCAGTAAATGATAACAAATTTTAAATAATATTTTTGTCATTTTTAGTGACATAGAGTGTATGAGATAAGTATTAGCAGCAATACAGCAATAAATGTAGTTAAAGTATTATAGTCAAAGTGTAAGGATCCCACACTAACAAAGTCAAGTGCACAGCAGTTTTATTATGTGCAGCAACAAATGTGAAAGAATGCGGAAGTGCGGATAACATAAAACAACGTAATCAGTCAATAGTATCAACGAAAAGCACCAGAGCGTGGAGGGGAGAAACAAACATAAAAAGCAAACACTCAGAAGACTGTGGAAGGACGGGCAGGGGCACTCCACACTCTGGAAACGCAGATCTGAAACAAAGAAAACAAAGACAACAGTGAACACACGGTGTAGCGTGAAACGGGACAAACATAAATAGAGAACTAGATACAAGAAATGGAACACAAAAACTTAACTTGGTTTAGACGAAGGCAGAGTCCTGGTGGCGGCGTAGAATTAGGGTAAATTCATACGTTGATCCGCCTGAGGAGTTCAACTGAGGGCCTTTATACACCTCAGGGCGGCTTGATTAGTAATCAAAGATGGCCGCCAGCAGGTGCACCTGATTGTGCAATGCCCTGTGGGAAATGCAGTCAGGAAGTGAGTCTCCCACAGGGCAAATCTGGCGCACTCTGGCGGCCATGACATAACAGAGCCCCCCCAAGGGGCTAACTCCGGGAGCCCTTCTTTTTCTTCGAGGGTCTACCTGGCTTGCATGGTCCAGGCCTGTGGGGGTACCTTGCATGGTACTCTTGCAACAGCAGGGGGTCTAGGATGTTCTCTGCCGGTATCCACGAGTCCTCCTCCGGCCCATAACCTTCCCAGGCCACCGGCTAGCCTCCTGGAGTTCATGATCTCCCGAACGGTGAAAGTGTTGGCTTGGCGCGATGTCTGGGGGTCGACAGGCTGGGCTGCGTTGACATCTTGGCATGGCGGCTGGCGTTTGAGTCGTGGTGTTGTCTTGGCAAGACGTGTTGAAAGAGCTCCTCCGCGGTCTCCATAGCTGTGGGCAGCCCTGGTAATGGGATAAATCGGACACCCTTAGAAAAACGATCAACAACAGTTAGTATGGTCGTGAACACTTGAGATTGAGGCAGGACGGTAACGAAATCTATGGCCAGATGGGACCAGGGTCTCTCCGGTATCGGTAACGGGAGTAGTTTTCCCGCAGGTAATGTACGAGGCACCTTAGCTTGAGCACAATCTGGACATGAAACAACAAAATCCTGTACCTCTCGTGACATGGTGGGCCACCAGTACTTAGCTTGAATGAGTTCCATGGTCCTTCTGGTCCCGGGGTGACCTGCTCCCGGCGTGGCATGGGCCCAAGAGATGAGAGTTATGGAGAGAGGACGGAACAAAGAGTTTACCTGGAGGGAAGCTGATGCCTCCCCGTGTGGGCTGGAGTTTCTGAATTTTCTGATCCAGATCCCAGGTAATGGCGTGCACAAACTTCTCTTCTGGGACAATAGACTCAGGGTCTGAGGTCGCAGAGTCTGGCTCATATAGACGTGATAGAGCGTCAGCCTTCCTGTTCTTGGACCCTGGGCGATAAGACAGAACAAAGTTAAAACAAGTAAAAAATAGGGCCCATCTGGCTTGGCGTGAATTTAAGCACTTGGCAGCTTGGAGGTACTCCAAGTTCTTATGGTCCGTGAAAATGCACACAAGATATTTGGCCCCCTCCAACCAGTGCCTCCATTCATCAAGAGCCAGCTTGATGGCCAGCAGTTCCCAGTCCCCTATGTCGTAGTTTTGTTTGGCTGGGGAGAGCTTTCTCGAGAAGAAGGCAGCAGGATGGAGCTTAGCTGGTGCACCGTGCTGCTGTGAAAGTACAGCGCCTCTTTTTTGACGTACAGGCCGTTCTGGAGGAGATGACAAAGAACTTCTCAGACCTGTCGAACATGGGAGAAGAGATCAGGTGAATATACCAAGATGTCGTCGATGTAAACAATCACGGACTTTCCCAGAAAGTCTCTAAAAACCTTGTTAACAAAGTTCTGGAATACACTAGGTGCTGAAGCTAATCCATATGGCATGACCAAATACTCATAATGACCCGACGTAGTGCTAAAGGCTGTCCACTCGTCCCCTTTTCTGATACGAACCAGGTTGTAGGCACTAGGGAAATCCAGTTTTGTAAAGATTGTAGCGCCTCTTAGCTGCTCAAGGGCTGCAGGAACGATTGGAAGTGGATAGGGGTATTGGACCATGACTTTGTTTAGTCCTCTATAATCAATGCAGGGTCTAAGACCGCCTCCCTTCTTATCCACGAAGAAAAACCCTGCAGAGGCTGGTAAAGAAGAGTGCCAGATGTGACCTTGACAGAGTGCCTCCTGGATGTACTCCTCCATAGCTTTCTGCTCTGGGAGAGTGAGAGCATAAATTTTGTTTCGAGGAGGAGCACAACCTGGCAGGAGATCCAGGGCACAGTCAAAAGGCCGATGTGGGGGGAGGCCTTCGCCCCGACACTTATTGAATACTTCTCGTAGATCATTGTATTCTCTAGGAACATGCACTTCTATGTCATTGTAGGGGCTTTCAACTTTAGTGGTCCATACTGGACATGGCTTGGCCTGGAGACCACTGAAAGATCTCTCTTTCCTTCCAGGAGATGAGATAACCGCTCGCCCTGCAGCAAAGAAATGAGACGCTCTCCGGCACAGCGGCCGTCAGTGCTATGGTCGAACACCTGCCGGAAAAATTCTATAAAACGAGGATATTAACGAGTGTCCTCACCTGCACGATGCCAAAGGGCGGTTGCCCACTGCAGTGCCTTGCCGCTAAGCAGACTAATGATCACCACCACCTTTTGAGGGTCCGACAGTTGACCATGCAGCGTAAAATACAAAATCACACTGGAGGAGGAATCCCTTACAGCCCTCCAGCCTGCCATCGTAACGCTCTGGGAGGGTGCCGGCAACGCAGGTCGCCGGTGTGGGAACGACTTCCAAACGCCGCTGGTGGGACTCCCAGTAACGCATGGTAGCACAGATCTCCTCCAGTTTCTGCGTACCATGCAAAATAGCCTGCTGCAACTCCTGTGTGCCTGCTGACTCCATGGTGGCGGATCAACTTGTAAGGATCCCACACTAACTGAGTCAAGTGCAGAGCAGTTTATTGTGTGCAGCAACAAATGTGAAAGAATGCGGAAGTGCAGATAACATAAAACAATGTAATCAGTCAATAGTCCAAAATAGTCCAAAGTATCAACAAAAAGCACCAGAGCGTGGAGGGGAGAAACAAACATAAAAAGCAAACACTCAGAAGATATTCAAAACTGTGGAATGACGGGCAGGGGTACTTCACGCTCTGGAAACACAGATCTGAAACAAAGAAAACAAAGACAACAGTGAACACACAGTGTAGCATGAAACGGGACAAACATAAATAGAGAACTAGATACAAGAAGCGGAACACAAAAACTTAACTTGGCTTAGACAAAGGCAGAGTCCTGGTGACAGCGTAGAATTAGGGTAAATTCGTACGTTAATCCGCCTGAGGAGTTCAACTGAGGGCCTTTATACTCCTCAGGGCGGCTTGATTAGTAATCAAAGATGGCCGCCAGCAGGTGCACCTGATTGTGCAATGCCCTGTGGGAAACGCAGTCAGGAAGTGAGTCTCCCACAGGGCAAATCTGGCACCCTCTGGTGGTTTGGGATGAGTTGGAGCGCAGAGTGAAGGCGAAGCAGCCAAGAAGTTACTCAGCACCTCTGGGAACTCCTTCAGGACTGTTGGAGAACCGTTTCAGGTGATAACCTCATGAAGCTGATTGAGAGAATGCCAAGAGTGTAAGAGCAAAGCTGTAATCAAAGCAAAACTTTGAAGAATCTAAAATCTAATTTGTTTAACATTTTTAAGTTTAATACATGATTCCTTATGTGGTCCGTCATAGTCTGGATGACTTCAGTATTCATTTACAATGTAGGGGAAAAAAATTAAATAAACACATTGAATGAGAAGAACTTTTGATTGCTTTTTGTAAGATGTCAGAAGCCTAAGACATTGGAAACCCCTGGGTTAATCTTTAACTATGTGTTTTATTGTAAAAGTTTGCTATATTAACCATTGTGTAAATAAAGCTCAACTGATGATGTTAAATACCAAGTATCAGAACCTCAAACCTCCTTTTCATCGCTGGTTAAAAAGCTTGTGTTTGAGGTAACAGGACTGTCACCTACTGGTCCATTAGAGACACCCAGGTGAAAAAAACTTCTATGTCCAATTAGCATGGATATTCAATAGTGAAGAAACCATGTTTATAATATTAAAGCTTCATAAACATGAACATAACTGTCAATGTTCTTTAAACCTTTTGAAGCTTATAATACACTATATTCAGATAGCCTTCTTATATAATAAGGCTATTATATCCCTATATTGTGTACAAGCACTGCCCTTAACTCATGTGGCACCTTTGGAAAATCTTAAGGGTGATCTGTGAAAGGGGGAAGAGTTGTCAAACAGAGGAGGTGTGCTGAGGGTGTTTGGGTCCCCAAGAAAGAGAACTCTAAAGATATCAGTCAGTTCAGAACCATTTCTTGCTATACGCAGAAGGCAAGATGGTTTTACGATCCTGTCATGACGACTAACTGATTTCCTTAAGAACTGCTATATTGAAGGGTGTGATCCCTGGAGTGCCTAGACAGATACAACATACTGTTGTGGTCACACAGCTCATCAGGGAGGCTCACAAAGGCAAGAGAGACCTGGCTGTGTTGGGCTGGACCTTGCAAATACCACACAAAATCATCTACATTGATATCATGTTCCTAGCAAAATCAAGGACCTTGTTTGGGACTATCATGGTCATTTCAGTCACTTCTGGGTCTGGCACATGTAACTGACAATGGCTTGAGGAAGACATTATAACAGGCTGTAATCTCTGTCATGCTTTTTATTTTTGAATATGGTTGTCAAGTCAGCAGAGGTAGAACAAAGACAAAGGCTGTATGTGACAGTCCCCAATGAGAGCAGTTATGGATGGCAGTGGTAGCTCAGTGGTAAAGACTTTGGACTACTGATCGGCAGGTCATGAGTTCAAATCCCAGCACCACCAAGCTGCCCCTGATGGTCCCCTAAGTAAGGCCCTTAACCCTCAACTGCTTAATTGTATAAAATGAGATAAATGTATATCACTCTGGATAAGGCCATCTGCCAACTGCCAAAAATGTAAATGTAAATGTAATGCCCCCATGATATCTGACCTGGGCAGCACTCCAAGGCCTAGAGAAGCTCATCACCTGGGCAATGATGAGCATTAAAACAAGTGGACAGTGATAGTTTGGGGTCTCACTGACTGAAGCCACCATCCTGTCTATTACAGAGCAGCTGGTCAAGAGCCTTGGGAATATCTTTGACTACAGCCTCAATGATTCTGCTTCCATCCAAAAAAAACTAAGGAGCCTAAGGCCTGGCTTACCAAGGTGGACCAAACTGGCCTGCCAGGGAGGTTCAAGGCATGGATTTACCAGCATTCCATATTACCCTAGATCCTGTGGCCTCTGTTTGCATGTGCAGTGCCTATAGCAACAGCAGAGGGCCTGGACAAGAAGATCGACAGCTTCTTACGAAGATGGCTAGGCCTACCCTGCAGTCTGAGCACCGCTGCTCTGTATGGGACCAGGAACACCCTGTAGCTTCTGATTAGTGGCTTTGCTGAAGAATTCCTTCAGCTCTCCGATACAGAGAATCCAGGGATCCAAATGTGGTCTGGCATTTTTTGCTCGCATCCAGGTATGAATAGGCAGAAAATGGTGCTCAGACAAACATCTGTAGGTAGATGAGTCATGGCTGAGGTGAAAGGTACTGGTAGGGTCTGTAGAAACAAGGCATGCAGGCATAGGCTAAGGCAAAGACATCTCATTCAGGACAAAGTACGGGTGAGCACGGAGGAGGTACAAGCCAGCAGGATTGTGGGGACAGCAAGGAGCATGACCTATAGTGCTGTGAAAAAGTATTTGATCCCTTCCCATTTTTTTTCTATTTTTGTATGTCATACTTGAATGTTTCAAATCAATAAAACTGCTTTTAATATTAGACAACGTTAACCCAAATAAACACAGATTACTGGTTTTAAATGACATTTTCATTTATTGAATGAAAAATGCTGGCAGTCTCCACCTGACCCTATGTGAAAAAGTAACTGCCCCCTTAGTGCACTAGTGGGTTTCATTTCACTAGCCACACCCAGGCATGATTACTACCAGACCTGATGAATCTAAACATCCCTTAAATAGAACCTATTAATAGAACATCAATTAAATAGAACCTGTCTGGCAATGTGAAGCAGGCTATAAGGTTCTAAAGAGAGTTGACTATATTACTAAGGCTCTGGGACTCTAGCAAACCACAGTAAGAGCCATTATCCACAAATGGAGAAAACTCCATTCCAACAACATTCCAACAGGAGTGGCCGGCCTACCCAAAGTTCACCAAGAACCCACTGAAAACTCATCCAGGAGGTCACAAAGAGAATGAGAAAGAGAACTAAAGAACTGCAGGCCTCACTTGCCTCAGTTCAATCCACATGATTCCACAATAAGAAAGACTCGGGATAAAAACTGCATCCATGGGATAGCTGCAAGGCGCAAAACACTGCTGACCAAAAAGAAGACCAAGGCTTAGCTCACATTTAACAAATAACATCTAGATGATCCATGATGCTTTTGGGATAATATTCTGTGGATTATTTGGAAGACGTGGGTCCCAGTGCATCTGGCATAAAGCTAACACAACGTTCCACCACAAGAACATCATACTGGTCAACATCATCAACATCATCAAACATGGTGGTGGTAGTGTCAGGGTCTGAGGCTGCTTTGCTTCTGCAGGACCTGGATGACTTGGTATGACCTGGTATCACAAATTCTGCTATCAGAAAGTCAAGAAAGAGAATGTCCACCCATCAGTTCATGACCTCTGAATGGCTCAAAAAAAACAACATTAAGGTTTTGGAGTGGTCGAGTCAAAGTCCTGACTTGAATCCCATTAAGATGCTGTGGCAAGACCTTAAACGGGCAGTTCATGCTCGAAAACCCTCCAATGTTACTGAATTAAAACAATTCTGCAAAGACGAGTGAGCCAGGATTCCTCCACAGCGAGGTAAAAGACTCAACAGCACTGAGAATCACCAGTGGACCTTCATACAGCCTTAGTCACTGGGGTGGCAGGTGTGGTATTGTTGGCGTATAAACTAGCCAGCTAACTTGTTGTTGTAATAAGTATGGGATTTTAGTTGTTATCATCAAGTTTCAGTGGTCTAAGGATGACAGAAGACCTTCTACAGGCACATGGGATCATGACATCACATTCTATTCTAACAGTTTGGTAGCTCAGTGGTTAAGGTTATGAGTTCAAATCCCAGCACCACCAAGCGGCCACCATTGGGACCCTGAGCAAGGCCCTTAACCCTCAAATGCCCAGTTGTACAAATGAGACAAATGTAATTCAGTCTGGATAACAGCGTCTGCCAAATGCCATAAAGGGAAATAGAAATGCATGTAGTTCTGTTCACTTTTTTGGCCAGCAGTAGTCAAACCAGCTGATTGGACAGTGCAAGCGTAATAAGCATCATTATACATAAAAGAAACTCTAGCCGGACATTCAACCCTAACTGTAATCTCTCAGTTCCTATATTGGCATGCCCATAACCACCTCCATTAGCAGGGGTGTGTGACTTTACTACATACTCTGGTACTGAATCAAGTCACAAAAACATAAAGCTGAGAACTTAAAGCTCAACTTGCTTATAACGTCTGCATGGAATGAACATACAGGGTAAAAAGGCAGCTTCTGTCGACAATGAACATAATAAACACGAGTCGGAAAGAAAGAATCTTTATATAACTAATAGAGAACATATAAAGAGTTGTACAGTGAAAAGGACAGACATTACTGAATAAACTAAACTTCTTCATAAAGGAATTCTTCATAACGGTTTAAACACTTCTTTCTTTTGTCACTTTATACACTAGAACGTTCAGGCACTTTATGTTTTCCTTACAGAATTAAGGCATTCATGAATTGATACGGTTTATATGAAGCATTGATTATATTTCAGTAGATAGAGATGTATAAACAGAGTTCTCTCTCTCTCTTTCTCTCTCTGTCTTCAGCAGGAGGTGGTCTGTAGCTGTGATTCTGTCAGGATGGATGTGATGCTATTCGAATCAAAGCCTCCATCGTCTTCCTCTGAGCTCAGTGTGGAGCCCAGCGTGGGACGCCGTGTCTGCAGAATCTTCCTCCTGACACACACATCAGAAATATTCTAATTACACATGATCTCCACCTCAGTTAAACTTAATTGATAATTTTGCACAATCGTGTTCAGGTTGTTATGTTCAGCAAATTAACCTTCTACACCAAGCAGAAGAATAAGTAAATAAAAACAAATCAACTAGCAAAACTATGTCCCAGCCCCACTTTCCCCTAACACCACTGTCCCCCAGGCCCCCTGTCCCCCAGCCCCACTGTTGCCCAGGTGTCCCCCAGCCCCACTAGGGGATGCTAAAAAAAGGTTACTGAGCCCAGTGCTGGGGTGGCGACACTCTGATGACATGCCTGTATTTTGTGGATAATAAACATTTCTATGAACAAAACAAAAATAAAATGTTAACTCATCTTTGACTCATATTTCACCATATTTCTCTGGTTGACTTACAAAGAAACCCGGATAGATTGTACGTCAACTCTCTGGGGCACTGGTTCAGACTCGTGATATCCATGACACCATGATGTCTTCCAAAAGCAAGAAATATTTCAAAATCTATATCTATCTATACTTGTTGTGTGCATTGAAGTTCTTGTTGTGTTCTGCATCTGAGGCTGTATGCACCTAACGTTAACACCTTCTAAGGACCAGATATTTATTACATTTGTTTATTACGTGTACATTTGATTGGTCTTTATGTGTCTGTGTGTTAGGGACAGACCTCAGCTCATTTTCCAGCGCGCTGACTTTGGCCTGTAAGACGTCCTTCAGCTCTTGCTGCTCCTCCAGATCCCTCAGAATCTTCCTCCTCACTCCCTCCAGTCTCTCCACCTCTCCCTCGCTGTCATCCAGCTGCCTCTTCAGTGCCTTCACACGCAGAGAGAGCTGCACACAAACAATTTATTACTTTCACTTGGATCCTGCGCCATGTGCTGCGTAAGAAAGTCATGCAGGAAGGATGCTGACACGCACTACTGTACAATAACAACACTGAGACCCTGATACCAATACTATATGATATAATCCTTGAAATGTTATAAAGAAAATATAAACAGATACACGCGTGTGTTCCTGTTCAGCTTCATATTTTGCATGCAAAACCCAGCAGCTTCATTATGTTTTGGGTCTGAATAGTGGTCTGTAATGTAATGTGTTACTTTCGTTACTGACAAACAAACATTTTTTGTTGGAAAAGTAACATTTGGAAATCTAGTCTCCAGAAACCTGGTCTCGTTGTTCAGCATGCTGATTTCTCTCCTGGTCCAGTGTGGCGTTGGCATCCTTTAATTTCCTCTCCGTCCTCCTCTGTGCTGCTAGAATGCTGCTCTTCTCTCTGGTCAGCCATCGTCACACAGCACAAACAAGCGCCATTTTGTTTCATAATTTAAAACTAAAATAAGTCATAACAAGTATGAATATACATATGAGTGTGTGTGTGTGTGTGTGTGTGTGTGTGTGTGTGTGTGTATTGCAGACCTTTCCTCGCTGCATAGGCGATCTTCCAGCTCCTGGATTTTGCTTTCCAGTATTGTGACTCCTGCAGTAGACCGAGGCTGACCTTCCATATCAGCCAAACGAGATTTCAGCTCTTTGACCTGAGAAACAGAGAAATGAAAACGATCTATCTTTGGTTAATCAGGCTAAAAGAAGCTGAAGGTTATCACAATGTTGGTTTTGTTTTTCGGTTTTTGTATCTCTTTGCGTACATGAACTCACAGACGCCTACAGTTAGCTAGCGTCTCTGTGATTGACAGGAATGAGAGAGTACGCCCCTGCCTCACAGACAGCACGGCCGAGTTTGCTCCTCTGGACTCCTGGATAAGGATGGATGGCTGTGGCATTGGCAGTATTTGAACTCACGATCTCCCGGACGTGTTTTGTGATTTGCGCCACTCGTTGCGCCACTCGAGAACCAAAATCACGTTTATCCATGTCGCAGCTGTAAAATCAGCTTTTTTCAACATATTTACACACTGTCGAACACCAGGGGGCACTAACCACTCAAATATTTCCAAAGAGTTGTGCTGAAAGTCATTTTTGTACCCTGATTGCCCTGAGTTCGTCTGTCAGGACGTCTGTAAAGTTGTAATGTAAAATGTAAAGTCAGAACTTTCAAGAAAACAAATGATTAATGTTTTACTTCAGAAACCACCGAACTGCAGTGCAGAGTCACTCCAGAGAAAGCCTTGATGATGAGCGATCTTGAGACAGAAAAGCAGGTTTTATTCAGTACTGATATAACAGTACACTCGCTGGCCAATTTATTAGGAACACCTGAACCCCTGCTCATTCGTGCAGCTACCCAATCAGCTGATCGCGTGACAGCAGTGCAATGCACAACATCATGCAGATACACACCAGGAGCTGC
This sequence comes from Doras micropoeus, assembly GCA_028566355.1. Classification (NCBI taxonomy): domain Eukaryota; kingdom Metazoa; phylum Chordata; class Actinopteri; order Siluriformes; family Doradidae; genus Doras; species Doras micropoeus. The sequence goes on from JAOUQY010000013.1 coordinate 9,339,185, forward strand.
GGTTCATGTTCACATCAAACATCAGAATGGGGGAACGAATCTTGGCGTCTTGGCATCTTGGCATGGGTGATGGGGTCAGACAGGTCGGTTTCGGAAACTACGGATCACACTCGTACTCTAGGGTTTATACAGAATGGTGCGAATCTTTACAGAACAGAAGAGCATCTGAGAACCCAAAACATGCTGAACCTTCAGGTAGAAGACCACATCAGGTTCCTCACTTGTCAGCCAAGAACAGGACTCTGAGGCTACAGCAGACCGGACACAGCTGAAGACATGACAGGATCACATGAAAGAGCAGGGGTGTAGGTGTTCCTTTTAAAGTGGCCAGTGTTTGTTTGTTTAGTGAAGCAGTCATGATGATTGCGATACCTGTCTCTCCAGTGAACTCTTGTCCATCTCAAGGTCATGTCTGGCCGAGCGCTCTTGCATCAGTTCAGAGCGGAGCTGGTCCGTCTTCGAAGCACAAAAAAAAAAAAAAGGGAGGTTATTATTTACAAACGAATATAAAGCCACAGCGGTGACAGCGTGCACTCGTCTACCTGCTCTCGAGTGCGTGTGATGCGCTCGTTCAGAAGCTCTGCTCCTGTCTTCTCCTCGTCCAGCTCTATCTCCAGAGTCTTTACTTTATCCTAACACACGGTGACGGGGATAAGGGTCACAATTAGATTAGTGCAGCATAACGAGCTTCTTCATATCGAGCTTTAACAGGAAACAGTGCAATCAGATCCTGCACACAGTGTAGTGGCTTATATTTGACTGTCAAATTAGCTGCCTGTGTACCAGTAGAAAAAGTATATGGAGAAACAGAGTAAAACACACACACACACACACACACACACACCTCTAGAAGCCGTATCTCTCTGCTGCGGTCTGTCTGTGAGGTCCTCTCACTGTCCAGCTCGCTCTCCTTGTGTTTGAGGCGGCTGCTCAGTAGCTCTTTATCCAGCTGCGCGCTGTCCCTCTCCTCAGAACACGCCAGCAGCTCTTTCTTCAGACGTGACACCTGATACACACCACCACGCAGGACCGTGTCAGATGAGGAATTGAAAAATGCAAATACTGATATTTAGCAGGTTGATGACTTAAAAAGCTTTTGCCAGAAATCAAAAGCACGAGTGTCACTAAAGAAAAAAAAATAAAGACCTAGGTTACACTGAAGTACCAGAAAAACTGGTATAGCAGTTAATACTTGGTAGGTCCCCCACGGGATCTTGGAGGGAACGTTGCACAGTCCTCACGCTGATGTTTTTTGAGGCCCTGGCACTGAATTCCGATTCTACGACACGCTGCTGTCGTAAGTTTGAGGTTTTTCCTGGAATTCTTGTAGTCACGGTACACCCGTGAAAATCCAAACTTTGCTTCTACCGCCGAAATGCGACGACCCATCTCACGAGCTCTGACTATTAAAACCACAAAATCGTGATAACCCACCAAGTCAGAACAAAGTCCATCCTTAGATAATGTCTCAATCTCGTGTTTGTTAGGCGTTCCAGTACTTTTGGTGCTTGTTCATACTTTAGGGCTTCCATCATAAAAATCGTGACAGCTTGCCATTCTCATGGCGGAAACAGCTCCAGAAGCTTCCATAGACGTCTATCGCTTTATATACACACTGGCGGATGTAAGTAATGGCGTGAATATGTGGCGTTGCTATGGATTTTGCATAGGTTGCATTTTTTAAGTACCAGTTTTTCTGGCACTTCAGTATACAAACATCACAGTGACACTGAGGGATTGATTTCCCCAAAAAGAGTAAAGAAACAAAATGAAACTCTTTCACTACATTCCTCAGGGCAATAACCAATCTGACATAGCAGTTCCTTCACCATGTCCTTAGATCTGTAACCCCGAACGTGTCGTTAAACTTTACAGCGTTTTATCCAAATTGTCTCCGTTTTGCATGGGCCGAGCACAGAGACAGGCAGAGAGACAGACAGTACTCAGGCGTATGATCTAGAAGCTAGCCAAGTAATCTTCTCTAGGCTAAAGCCTGATTTCACTTTTTCATCGTTTACTTTCAGGCATAACAGAGATTACAGAAGGACTGTCCAATCAGATGCATATTGTACATAAGGCCTGTAGTCAAATCTCCCAAAGTCTGATTTAATGATGAGTTTGTTTGTTTGTTTGGGTTTTTACACCATGGCTACATGTAGGTAATGGCCCTGGCACAGAGGTCACACGTGTAACTGGTCATAACGTGTCTCAGTCTTGTGTTTGTTAGGTATCCCAGGCTTCTATCATAGTCTCGGTTATATGTAGTCATCGTCTGACTACAGCGTGTAC
>JAOUQY010000013.1:9754991-9769991 GCA_028566355.1 Doras micropoeus
CTGGTCCAATTTAGCCATGAAACCTCCCACACTAAAATGACAGGTGTTTCAGTTTCATTGTCTAACCCCTGTACATCTGGTTTGTACAAGGTGCAAGGACTGATCATTAAGGGAAGTGAGGGAGTTCCCTATATATATATATATATATATATATAAATTATGGCTGGGAGGTCAACATGCCTGGTAGTATTATAGAGAACACGTTTAACATTCAATAAAAGTAAATCTCAATGCAAAACACACAGAGCATCATACAATCAGATCCTTAAATATTTGTACAGTGTGACGAAATATTTGTACTGGAGTTGACGTTAAATAATATAAATTAGACAGACTTTCAGCTTTATATATTTACATAACAGCCAGAAAACATCATCTACAGACAGATGAGCATGACAGAAAACCTGTAGCAGGACGAATTGAAAAGAAGAAGGAATTGCGAGGAAGTGTGTATGAGCTTATGGTATAGGTGTGTATGACTGCCTGGTTCCCTTGTATTTACTGATGACCTGACTGCTGAGAAAAACAGAATTCTGTAGCGTATAAGGCTGTACTATCTGTTCAGTTTCAGCCAAATTCATTAGGCGGTGCTTCGGAGTGCAGACGGACAATAACCCCGGGCATATTTAGAAAGCATTTTTATGGCAAAGAAATGGAATGTTGCGCAATGACCAAGTCAATCAGCAGACCTGTATCTAATTGAAGACACATTTCACTTGCTGAAAGCAAACGTGAACACAAAGCACCCCAAGAACATGTAGGAAGTGAAAACAGCTGCAGTAAAGGGCTGGAAGAGCTTCAAACCCGGTATCCGGTCGTGTCTATGGGTTCCAGGCAGTCATTCACATCCAAGTATTAAAGCCTATTGAAGTCTTATACAAGTATAACCGTATCGCATATATATATATATATATAGATGTTGTTACCTGTTAAGGCAGTCATCCAAGCAGCCCTTTGCACAGTGTTCCTCAGGGCACCTGCAGTTACAGGTGGTGGCTTCGTAGCCTGACAGAGGCTTTACATCAACATACACGTCTAGGAGAGAGAGAATACGGCTACGTTATTAATGAATCTCAAAAAAGTGTGAACGCTTATTTGCAGGATGATGCGTATGACCTTACTGGATCTTATTTTCTTGTAGAGAGGGACATCCGGTCTCTTATACAGCTGAAACGAATAACGTTGTTAACAGTCTGATAGGCAAGGATGCAAGGCGATACAGTGAGTTATGTAAAATTAGTCAAAGTTGCACTACCTGATCATGTTTCCAAAGCCACAAGATGTCATAAGGCAACTGGAAATCTATGCGCTTCTGTCTCAAGTACTTCCCTGGAGAGAAACGGAGGTAAGAAGGTGGTTAATAATAGACAGTGCACCACTCGTTTAACTTCGCAGACTGCGGTTTTACGCAAAACCCAATGTTCCTGAATACCTAGCCAAACAATGTATAACCCACAAGACAGCAAATGTGTAACCATGTGTAGCCATCTTCAGATTACAGGACTAATGACACTTTCAATAAAGCTCTTATTGCTTTTATGTTTTGTTTTAAACATATCTAGAAAGCAGCAAGCCATGAATCTTTCTAAAATTCATGTTCATGTATGGATAATAATAAATACGATCCTTTTCTGTTAATAAGTGGACTTACCAACATGAATGGGAGCAGGAAGCAGACCATAGTCATGTTCACCTGGAATATACTCCAACTTCTCCTTCTTTAGCTGTAGCAGCTGACCACGAGGACTGATGGGGAGACAGGAAGAGAATAATGGGGTGTTAACATAATCATGATGAGACAGTGGTCCTAAACTAACCCATTCAGAAAGAACGTACTCATCTGTCTTGTACACATCAGAATAAAGGCCAGCCTTCTGAAATTTCTTCTTGGGTGGCCTAGCAGCTTTTTTCTCCCGTTGGGTTGTCACTGATGTGGGTGGAGCTTGTACCATGTGGGTTGGACCTGTGCGTTCAGAGGAGGAGTGGCCATCAGATTTTCCTTCCACAGCACTAAAAGATAAATACAATTACATTAAGGAGGATTTGCTTCGGTTGGTCAAGTCATTATGTGACAATTTTTACATAATTTTGACAACAGCTGTAGAATTTGAGCATGAGCTTAGCTTTACATTAACTAAAAGAAAATCCAGACCTTTTAAAGTTTGGCATTTCCTCATGTGCCAGCCATGATTTCCCTGCTGTCAGCTCTCCCCGTGTCACTGACTCCTCCTCTCTGGCTTCTGGCCTCGCTTCCTCCTCCTCCTCTTCTTCCTCCCTCTCATGCACGGTCTCATCCTCATCCTCTCCATTTTCATCCCTGTCCCTATCAGAACGCTTCCTCTTTCGGCCCTTTCGTTTTTGCCTCTGTATAACAGACTCAATGGCATCTGTAACCGTGTCTTCCTCCCACTCTTTACTATGCTTCTCTAGTTCCGGATCCGGTGGTGGAGGCGACGCTGGGGGCAGCGGTGACGGCGATGGTAGAGGATTCTTACGGGGCCGCCCCGGTCCCCTTTTCTTGACCATGTTATTACCAGTGCGCGCTTGCCTCTGCAGCTTCTTGGCCCGGAGGATCTTGTTGACATGATGCAAGTTGTTTTTGGGTGGAGGTGGGGCTGAACGTTGGGAAGGGTGGGAGGGGGAGGAGTCCAAGCAGCATGCAGGCTGTGAAGAGCGTGTAGATGGACTTCCCCCTGGCTGCTCCAGGCCACAGGAAGAGATGCAGGAAGACGCGTGGGAGACGGACAGAGGAGTGTGATGGTGATGTCGGTGGGGAGGAGCCTCTGAAAAGTCAGGTGCACTGAACTGACTGTATCGTGTCTGTATACCACAGTTTCCTTTGAGAAAAGGAAAAGACAGAAGGGAAGCAATGAAAGGACATGACAAGATAACTGTAAAAAGGCTTTTCAAAGATTCAGATAAATGTGTCTTACTGCATCCTGAATGACCGTGATGTCTCCATGACGACATAAAAAATCAACAGTACTAACAAAGTATGGAGGAATGTAGGGATAATTACTTCTCTTATGTTTTTATACAAGTCACAAGTCATCGTCTGTACACTGTGTATTCTGCCTTTGACTGCTACTTCCCCAGTTCCGAACTGCATTTGGTTAAATCTGGCTTAAAAGCAGCTTTATTGTCCTCTCACTTAACTGGGTCATTAGCATCATGAGCTTTGTTGAGTTAATCCTGGCAAGATCAGATTAACTTTGGTATACATCTGATAAACTTATAGCTTATCACATGACTTCTTTTAATGCATCTACCACGCTGAAACGGTGCAGATGCAGTTTGCCTGCTCAGACACAAAGAAGCTGAGTGAGCAGTAAAGAAGGGGTAAACGGAGAGATGATGTAAGCAAAGTGCCAATTCTGACGTCACATTTATCAAATATGTGCACCACTCTTTCCTGTTCCATTCTCTCACTGTTAACAACGTCTTTTAACCAGTGTAGCTCATAGGTGCATTCAGTGAACGCTGGATGTCGTAGTACCCATCCTAATACAGGATTAGCCTGACTGGCCTCACACTACTGGCATGTACATACGAGTTAATACACAACACTTTAAACAATCTCTTGTTGCTATTTCAAGCTTTTGTACACATAACATAGCAGACATTTAATACTGGTGAACTTTAGTTACGACTAAAGCATTTGCACCACATGCAAAGAGGAAACATTATTCTTATTTTCCATGTCATTATAACAAGAAACAAATGTGCTTAAGCAGCATATTCGCTGTTCCACTGATTTTATTACGCTGTGTTTGACCCATCCCTAATGTTTCACGGACAAGGCTATACAGTCAAACTTTAATTTGCTTAATAAAATTTAAAGAGGGCTACTGTGCCAGCTGAGTGTGGACTGTTGCTACACTACGCTCTGTAAACTATGCAGTCCAGTGTGAATTCAGGGTTGGACGTTTGAAAGCTAACAGCTATATGTAGCACTGACATCACCGTGGCAAGTCTTCTCTTCAATAAAAGATTAAACATCAAGGTGTTTTAGGGAAGCCAAGAATTCCAAAACACATTAAAATTACAGCATGAGATTTTGCAGGACACATCAAGTTTGTTTAGAAATGTAAGGCAGGCTAACACAAAGCTAAAAACAATAGGACATTTCGATGATATTAAAATCTATAACTTCAAAAACTCATTTACCTGATTCTCTCCTCTCAGCAGACGTGGAGAGATCTTTCCTCAGTGATCTATCCAAACGCGTCAGACTGGAACCATCCGAGTTCCCACCTTTCCTGCTCTGATTACATCTAAGAGAAGTCCGAGTGAGGGCTGAAGCAAAAAGGTTGGTGTGGTGGGAGCCAGAGTCCTGTTCCTCATTTGGTGAAGCGTGATCCTCATCCTCACTGTCTGAGCAACCCACAGAGTTATGCACATGTGCATCAGAGAATGTTCCCTGCCCAAGAGTCTGATTGTGGGAGAGTTTGGAGTAATCAACATCGTAGCTGCCAATCCTGAACCAAGAGTCCGCAGGATGGTGCCCCCGACTACCTTGACCCAAGGATAGTCTTGAAGGTACCAGACAGGACATAGAGGCTTCTTTCTGCTTGTACCGTTCTGCTGAGGATGAGGAGGAGGAAGAAGGGGAGTTGCCAGAGGTGGCAGCTGCCTGCTTGTTAGCACTGGACTCGGCTGAGCCATCCGGACCATACCCGCAATGCTTGAGTGATTCCATGCTTCCCCCTCTTCTCCCTCGCTCCCCTCTTCCTGCTCCCATGGTTTCGCCTCCGTTTCTCCCTCCTCCACCACCACCACCACCACCAATTCCTCCACAATCATCGCCCTCTTCCTCTCCACAGCGATCACGGTGTTTATGTCTGTGCTTGTGTTTATGGTGCCAACTAAATGACAGTTCAGAAGACATAGGAGGGTACAGCACTGCTGAACGTCCCCCACTGAGATACTCTTGTCGTAAAAGCTTATGTTTTTTCTTGTGGAACTTAGAAGGGTTGAGGAGCAGGTGGGGAGGGTGATGATGATGATGAACGTATGAAGGAGGAGGAGGAGGAGGAAAGGAAGGGCTATGGTGGCCGTGGTGTGATGGGGCTGAATGTGGACTCTGGTGGTGAGGGTGAGGGTATAGGGCACTGGCTGGGGGATAGCCTCGATAATAACCAAGTCCAAGAGGAGCTGAGGAGTATGGAACACCATAAGAAGGGTGATAGAACCCTCCACTGGTAAGGGGGAACCCTAGTCCAGGAACAAAAGGCACCTCTGACATTGATTCTCGAAGCTTGGGGGGCCTTCCACGCTTTTTCTTAAGATCGGGCTTTCGGACATAGTGCAAGGAATCACATGGGTAGGCTGGGTGGGGTGAGTAGTACCCACTAAAGTTGATCCTGAAGATTGTGGGTAAAAGGTCTCTGTGCAGGTAATGATGAGGTGTGGAGTTGCCACCACCGCTAATGCTACTGCCTGCTCTGGTACTACCCAAACCAGCCCCATGACTTGTGCCAGCTGTTCCTGCACTGAGACCCAGGCTACTGCCCAGACGAAGAGAAGGTGTGCGGTGTGAAATTCGTATTCCACAAAGCCGCACACATATCTCATCAAGCTCAGCCAGGAAGTCAGGATCCTGTCTCCGTGAACGCAGCTGCAGGTACTTCTTCTTGCGTTTGCGTTTCTGCCTTTTCAACTTATCATAGCCTGGGCATCCATGCCCACGCCGCTTGCACTTATGTTTATGCTTCTCTTTGTGGCCCACTAGTGCTGAAGTGGGAGCCAATGGGTGTGGCCGCCGTGGATCAGCTGACGACCTCTCTCCAAGTGGGGATGGTGTGGGTGAAGGACATTCAAGCAGTACACTAGACGAATGCCTCCTACTGCCTCTGGGGTTATGCCCTACACCAATACTCACTGATGACCCCATCATTCCTGGCATTAGTAACCCATTGGTCATACTCTGTGAGACACCTAACCCAGGTAACCCACTAGCACTCACAGCCTTCTCCCCACGATCTGACGTACTGTTGTTGTCAGTTCCGATGCCACTGTCACTGGGCACAGTCTCCTCACTGTGTGACTCACTGACTGGGGAAGGTGTGGCCTCCTTCAGCTCACTAAGAGGAGCAGGGGATGTAGGCAATAGGGGCCTGGGAGGTGACAGTTTGCGACAATGATAATGTTGTCGGTAGTGGTGGTGGTGATGGTGGTGACCTCTGCAAGAAGGCTTCTTCTGAGAAGAGAGCAAAGGGGTGGAACCCCCTAAAGAACGTGGGGATGGAGCTGAAAGAGTAGGTGGTGTAAAGGGAAATGAGTGGTGGCTACAGTGTGAGTGGGACATCAAGTGGACTGACCCGGGCTCCACGAAACTAGCGTCGCTGATGGGGCTTTGCCCCCCACTAGACTGGGAAAGCGAAGGGGAGGGAAAAATATCAGAGGGGGGAATCTGGTTTTGCTGGTTTTGTGAAGCCAAAGACTGATGTGAGTGGTGTGGGGAGGAAGTGTTTGGGGTCAAAAAAGGTTCAGGTGGTGGTGTAGGGGCACCCGGTGAATTGTTGGCTGGTGCTTTTGGCTTGCGGCCCCTTCTTTTACCCATGTATATTGTCCCTTTTTTGCTTACATTGATTTGAGGTCCAAGTTTTCCACCAAATGTTGCAGCAAGGGTTGAGAGGGACTGTGATGCAGAAGCCACTGTCCCTGATGGGGCTGTACTTTTAGTGACCTCTGGCTCAGTTTGCGATCCTGACCCCAACAGGATCTGGCTGAGAAACCTTTTCCGCTTTACAGTCTTCATCTTGTTAATCTTTCCTATAATTGTCTTCATTATGAGCTGCCCATTGCCTTTGCTGTGAAAGCCCTTGTCGCCTGCCACAGTATCCCCTGGCTCTGGAGCAAGTGTTGGAGGCTGGGTCTCCTGTGGCAGGGTTGGAGGTAAGCGTTTTGGTCTTCCTCTCTTTCGTGGCAGGGGTTTAGGAGGATTCAGGTCTACCTCTGGGTGCAAGACAGGGGGATCCTGCTCCTCTTTGGACATGGAATATACTTTTGGGGGAGTCACTTTGAGAGGCAATCGACCACGTGTAGGTGCATCCAATGTTGGCATTTTGGACTTAGGCCGGCCCCTTTTCTTGGGTGGTGGTAAATATAGCTCAGAAACAACAGGGAGCATACGATTAGCATTAGGTGGCCTTCCCACAGGCCGACGGATGGGTGGGGGGGGTGAAAGGTCAGTAGGTAGTGTGGTGGATTTGGTTTGACTAGGAGTAACATCTTCTATAGCTCTCTGTGTGCGACTGACTGCCTTCGTCCAGCGAGGTCTTCGACCCCGCCGCTTTTTCAGAGGCTTAGACTCCTGTTCTGCTGGTGATCCAGGGGATGCAGGGTCATGGTCATCAAAAAGTGGTGAGAGGCTGCTACTAGTGCCGGTAGGGAAAGAGGGAGAACCAGTGCGTTTGGTGGACTCGGCAGGGCTATGTTGTCCACTAGCTTGACTTTCTTGTGGAGGACTTCGTTTAGGTGGACTTAAGCTTCCCCTCTCTCCTCGAGGTACAGAGAAGGGCCCATTCTCTGTAGTGTCCTGCTTCCCTATAACTGCAGGGGAAGACCCTTTACTTATTTCTCTGAGATTAAAAATGTCCTTGTCCCTCTCTTTCTCTCGATCAATGGGTTCCTCTGTTTGTAAGGGGCTTGCAGCGATCCTTGACCCAAGTGAGGCAGGTATCACCTGGTGGGTGATCCCACTCCCTATTCTTTCTAAAGAAGAGGAGAAAAGAGAAGGTGTGCATGAATGTGGTCCAAGACGAGACTGCGATTTTATTACATTGCTATTATCATCAGCGTTGTTGTCGTTGGCGGTTGTTAAGCGACTGTTGCTATAAGATACTGCAGGAATGTTGCTGCTGCTACTTGTAATCTCCTTTGAAAGTCCACCAGCTTCCTCTTTTCTAGGTATGCCAGATAACTTCTCCAGGATACTGTCTTTGTTTCGTGAGCCATATGGACGACCTGGGGGCCGTGACACAGGTGGAGGAGGGGCAAGATGAGCTACTCTGGAATACGTGTTCCTGTTGGCCATGGCCCTCTCGGGCCTCTGCAAGTTGGAGATCAGGGGAGGTGAGCTGCTGTGTGCTGGAGCTGGGGTTACTTTCCGGGCTTTGGGCTTAGGACACTTAGTAGGTGGGCAGGTGGCTATAAGCTGTGCAAGTTTCTCAGTGACTGTAGGAGTACCCCAGTTTGGAGTTCCTCTTTCTTGCTCCCTCTGGCTATCTGTGTAAGTGAACTGGGGTGGTTTTGTGACCCCATCAATTTTGTGGTCATGTGGAGATGCACTGGGGGAAGGAGTTAGTAGTGAAGGAGCTGGTGGGTTGTTTTGGGGTCCAAGGCTCTTTTTTCCAGAGGAGTGTGATTTGCTGTCTGATACAGGGCCGTGACTGTTAAGGGATTTTTCTGAAGATGTAATGGATTTCAGATCTGCCTTTCCTTCTGACTTACAAGCCAACTTCGGCGGACCCTAGTGAGAAAAATAATATTCAGGAATTCCAAAGTTTAAAACCATCCAACTGGGATTTATCTACATGCAAACACCAAAATATAATAAACAATGATTTTAATCACCAAGACCTTTGCTTTGAAAAAAATACTAACCATTAATTTTAGAAACCAGTTTCAGAGATAAAAGAAAAAGAAAAGGAGCCCTCAAAGGAGAAGACACCAACACAGAAAAATCACAAAAGAATGAAAAGAAATAAAGTGAGAAAGCATGTAGATATCAGGGCCTGATGTTCTTCTTGGGACTAAAGGAATTTTGCATAGATTTTAATTATTCCCATATTACAAACCAAGCCCAGCATCTGTAACACAGGAAATTCCTGCACACATTTACAAGCTGTAGAGATACCTACATAGTAAATGAGGAAATGAAAAGGAAAATAATATATAAAACAATTCGGTGTATTTGTTGGCTGCTGTTAGACAGCCAATCTCTCTTTTTCTCTCTTTTGCACATAGCAGAACTATGTCATTGGTGCATATTAAGCACAATACACGGTGTATACAGCCAAAAGTATGTGGACACCCGACCATCACACCCATATGTGACCGTTCCTTGTACTTTTACCACAAAGCACACAATTGTGCAGAATATTTTTGCATGCTGTAGCAATTTCCATTCACTGGAACTAAGAGGTCCAAACCTGGTCCAGGATGACAATGCCCCTGTGCTCAACGAAGACGTGGTTTACCAAGGCTGGCATAGCAAAGCTCGAGCGTCCTGCACAGAGCCCTGACCGCAACACGTTTGGGATTAACTGGAACACTGACTGCACCCCAGACCGCCTCACCAAACATCCGTACCTGACCTCACTAATACTCTCAAATCCCCACAACCACGCTTCAAAATCTAGTAGGAAGCCTTCCCTGATGAATGGAGGATATTATAACAGGAAAGGGGAATAAATCTAGAAAAGCACACATGGGCGTGATGGTCAAGTGTCCACAAACATCTGGGTGTAGTGTAGATTCTTATATATCTATATCTATAGGGATAGACAGGAAAAAGGTACAATGTGGACAACAAACCTAGAAGATGTCAAACATACAGTTTAAAGAAGCTAGAAAGATCTGCTTATCAAAATCCCCACCAAAATGTTGGCTTGGCAACAGCAAACAACATTTATGTACTTCCTTCTAGCCTTGCTTTTTCCCGTTCCCATTTCAAAACCCAACTGCAACAAAGTGAACCAACTTACTCTTTTAGCTGGGGAATTCCCAGGCACAGTCACCGGAGTTTCAGGGCTGGTGGAAGTGGAAAGAGGTGAGAGAGAAGGTGTAGGTGCAGTACTGGGCAGAACGCCTGATGACTGAGGCGCTCCTGGGTTAACAACGGGGTCTTTTTCGGCTTCTTTAACATGTGGCATACCAGGAGTGTTGCCACTACCATCGGCGGATCCCACTCTGCGACTGCCTCGTCCACCGCCTCGACTCCCGTGTCTAACCGTTGCTCTGAAGGCTGGCCGGCATACATAGTTCTCAAGGATTTTAGGAGGCTTCTTCATTCGTTTGGCCTGGAGCCCTATCTTAAGCTTGACGTTGCCCTCTGAGTAGCTGGTCTCTTTGACGGAGAACTGTGGAGACTGCTGTTGCTGTTGGTCAACAGCCCCATTCTCCGAGCTGCACGGAACAGCCGGCGCCGCGTCTCTTTCCTTCTCCCGCTTCCGTTTTTCGTCTTCATCATCTTTCTTCCCACCTCCTCCTTCCTTCTCACACTCAACAGGTAGGGTATTTGCGGGAAGAGGAGGTGGTGTAGTGGGCCCTCCTTGTGTCCTCTGATCCATTGATGATACGAGAAACAGGGAAGGGCTGAGCAGGATGTGCTCGCGAGCAGTACAGAACTGGGGGGTGCAGAATCCAGCTGGAGGTGGAAGACCGGAAGGGGTGCAGTAAAATCTGCTGGGATGAAGCAATGTTGTTCTTTTCCTGGCTGCCCAGCCCTTATCACCTTCGAACTGGTGAGAAAGAGATAAAAACAAGTGGTTAAGAAGACATTCCTATACTACCCACAATTCTAAAAATACGCATGGCGTTATATTTATAGCAATGCAAAACGTATGTTACAGAGAGGTGTGTAAACAAATCTAGGGCACTGGCAAATCATTAACTTAACGCTGTCACTGGAATGACTTGCCTGGTGAAATTGGCTACGCGGATAAATGTTTGTCAACAGATCAAATTAGATCATACGTAAAATACCACGTTTCTCACAGTTACTGATCTGTGACCTCCTCTCACAGCTCCACCTCCTCTGCTGTCCAGATGCTATTTAGTTACTAAACAGCACAGCAAAGACACTGAAAGAAATGCTGTGAAGGCAGTATCTCGTGTGGGTGGGTTCAGCCTCGAATCATCACTCACACCGCTCTACAGTGATCAGTCATGAGCGTTCCTAGCTAGAGATTACTTTCACCTGCCGTGGTTTACTGGCAGCATCAGGCTAGCGTGACAGGACTGCACAAAACACCGTCCATCTGACTCAAAATCAGACGGCTAAAAATGCAAATCCTGTCCGTTACGTTACTGCTGGAACGCCCCGGAAATCACCCGTTAGTGTTTCATAATCGCCGCCGTCTATTTGGAAGCGAGACAACCGTGCAGTTCTATAGGTGATAGGTGTACGTCAAAACAAGTTACGCTGCCTGGTTCAGAACCTGCGACTGGTCAGGATTATCTGGAACCAAGCTTGGGGGTTGGGTTGAAGGACCGTCCCACTGGCCTGTGGTTCCAACAATGCGACACGGTGTTAACATTACGGCTGGACTGGAACCTGAGTGTCCTAAACACAGCCCTGACCTCAACCCCACGGATCACCGAATGCACCCCAGACCTCCTCACCCAACATCGGAGCCAGAGCCAAAATCTACTTGTAAGACCTGCTCTTATAACTGAATGAACACAAATCCCCACAAATCTAGTGGAAAGCCTATCCCAGAACAGTGGAGCTTATTAGGGGTAATAAATCCAGACTGGGGTGTTCGACAGGCACAAATGGGTTTCCTCTGGGAGCTCCAGTTTCCTCCTACAATCCGTAGTCTGTTATGCAGTGTGAAAGTCAGAAGTGTTCTACAGTTCTACATAAGAATCGTTTCGGCACGTTTTGTATATTTACTTTGCTTGTAAACATCTTCCTGCTGTGTACTGATACTGATGCACCTCGATGCTGTAAGAGTACGTATACGAAGGTATCAGAAGGTCATGAGTTCAAATCCCAGCACCACCACTTAAGGCCCCCTGAGCAAGGCCCTTAACCCCCAACTGCTCAGCTGAGATAAATGTAAGTCACTCTGGACAAGGGTGTCTGCCAAATGTAAACGTAAACACGTATTCACCGTTTCTCCACGGACAGAGCTTCGCCTCCAGCTCGGTCCACGTTCGACACAAAGTTCATTCAGATTCAGCTCTGACCTTTTCAAAGCGCAACCGAGAACAGCCTTCGTGTGTGAAGCAGCAGAAACATGTACAACGAGCCTTGTGCTTCGGACACGTATTGGATGCACAGTCATCGATGAGAAGTGTTGATCGCCAATAAGCATTAATATCAAGGACGTTAAGCTTTCAGAGTGTTCAGGATGAAGGTTTGCTCAGGGCAGGTGGTTTCTGTAGATGAAATCGTGGCGAGGCGAGGCGAGGCAGAGCCGTGACCTCGGCACAGAGGGCCCCGTGGGAGTCAGAGGACCTGGCTGGCTTTTCCTGTCCTATGTGATCGCCAATCAAAACAACCGCGACGGAGGAAGAGAAAGAGGCAGAATACGTGCGCTCGGCTTCTTCCCGGCCTCATTAATGTCTGCATTCTGTGCCAGTATAAACTATGGTTCAGAATTCGCCGTCTTGACTTTCCCCGTGTACGCCGTGATTAGTCAGAACATATCGCTTTAACCCGTCGTCTAATTTCTGTCAAATGACATCAGCCTTCGTTCTGCCGTACTACAACCCCCCTCCGGACGATCTTACATCCCTCGCCTTTCCTTCTTACTCGCTTAGCCTCGTTTCTTACTCATTTGGAAAGCTCACGGTACGGCGGTCAAAGCTGCTGTGTTCTCGCTAATCGAAAACACATTTTCTCCCGCGCCCCCTCCCTTCTTCCCTTTCCTCTGTCTATCCCTCCTTCGGTGACAATCATTTTCTTATTTCCTAAGTGTTCTTGGCCCTACAAACTTACTCACTGCAGTTATCAAGTCACACACACTCACACTCTCACACACACACACACTTCAATTCTAAGGAGTGAAATCTTTCACTGTGAAAACTGCTGCCTTCACCTAAAAGCGACAGTGACAGCAGATCTCCTCTGTTTCTCTTTTTGGTTTCCTTTTTGATAGAAAACAAAAAGCGCTGAAAACCACACCTTGTGTGGCACTTAAAAGCTTGCGTTTTCGTTTTCTTTGTTCCTGTAACCGCGACAAAAGAAAACCGTAATGCCTAAAACTTCTCTGTTTTCCCCGCTTTCTCTTTACGCAGAAGTTTTAGCATCCCTGTACTCGCCGTAGCCTTGGCACCCTGAACGGACGGGATTGTTCCTCTTATAGAAACCGAAGGAGTGATCGGAAAGTGGGCGCAGGCCATGGGCTGGTGTCTGTGTTATCTATATAGGTGATAGAGCTGTGTTCTAATGGAGGAGGGATAGTAGTAATGCTGGTGTAACCGTAAAGACGACACATACGGTGTCTTGTGCTATGTATGGCAGCAGGAGTGTGATCGAGCGACAGCTGGGGAAGGCGAGGAGGAGGAGGAGGAGGAGGAGGGTCGAACCGGCGCGTAACACATGACGATTCTCACCTGTGTCTTATTACCGCCAGTCTATTTATTTCTGTCTGTGTGTGTGTGTGTGTGTGTGTGTGTGTGTGTGTTGCAGTGCAGTGACTCTTATAACCGACAAAGCATAGACGCAAAACACACACACACACACACACACACACACACACACACACACAGAGCATGAGCTTAAACCTGACGGAGATAAACCTGCGACTCCAGGATGGACCTGCCTTCTGTTGATCTTTTCCAGGATGATATTTAAGCGCTATAACTCGCTATAACAAACCCGGTATGACCGTCTACACGTCTACGAACGCGTCTTACGCTTATCGTACTTATGCATACTCGTATAACGATGACACACAAGCGACATGGCCGACTGACAAGCCAAGGAAACTTTATCATTTGTTATTAATCTGCGGAGTGCCGAGACTCAACCTCAACCTCAACCTCAACCTCGACCTCGACGCTGGTGCCTAACTCCTAAATATATAAAGCCTTTTAATCAGTAAACGTCTATACTTTATTTGTTCTTAAACACACCCAGACTGCACCGGCCAGCTGTGACTAACATCTGCTTTGAAGACAGACAGCTGTCATGGTAAACGCGGCCGACAAACGTGGAAAGCGGAGTGTATTTAAGTCAAGCGACATGCGTGAGGACTGTGCAGCGTTCCCTCCAGGGTGATACAACAATAACAATAATAATAATATAGTAATAATATAGTAATAAACGTTTCTAACTGAAAGCAAAAGTATGCTGAGGAAGCGTAGAGGAGAAAAGGCGGCGCTCGTTCGTTGCCTTGACAGCCGTTGACACAAAGGGTGCGGGGGTGCTTAGGGGTCAAGGGTCAAAGGTGAAGGAAAGGTTCCAGACGGATTCTCCCGTGCGATCCGCCGCTCATCGCTTTTAAATCAACGTGTTACTGATGCTTACTAAACAGAAGGTCACTAAACCAGGACACAAACAGGATAGTTAAGGATTGCTAGTAAACACGTAAACATGCACACACACACACACACACACACACACACACACACACACAGATCAGAGCAACTGATTCAGCTTATTAAAAGAAAACAAAACAACAACAGCCATGCACCTGCCCTTTCTTTAATCCCTTAATGCATTAGTTATATAGGTCTAATAATAATAATAATAATAATAATAATAATAATAATACACACACACACACACGTTTTCTCACGGCATGAACCATCACTCAGCTTTAATCAACAGGAATAAAAAAAAGTGCAAACTACTTACCCTGGTTTACTGGAGCTCAGAAACCAGTTCTCCCATTATAATTCCCATCAAAATCCTTCTGCTTGTCTGAGAGCCAACATGGTGAACTGCTTGATGTCCCAGGAAGAAAATAAATAAAATACACAGAAATAATAAAAGATTAAAATGTTGGAGGGGGGGGAGAAACAAAAAGCTGTGTGTAAAGTAATCCGGAGTGATAAACGTGTCCTGGTTCTTAGATCTTAGATCCGAAACACACAACCACAACATTACAGTCTGCCGGAGCGCCGTGTCGCTTATGGGACATATGTGTACACACACACACACACACACACACACACACACACACATGTATACACACACACGCGCGCGCGCACTGTTAGATTATAATAACACTATTATATATGTATATATATATGTAAAGGACCGCAGGTGAGCAGGTGTAAAGCTGCAGAGAGAGCGGTGTTTATCCGGCAGCGGAGTGA
>JAOUQY010000013.1:9780134-9791885 GCA_028566355.1 Doras micropoeus
TAGATGGCCCATATAGGTGTATCCATATAGATGGCCCATATAGGTGTATCCATATAGATGGCCCACCCTGTACAATCGTCATGCTGTATATCAGCAGTATAGTGAACCTATCTTTTAGTCTATGTCCGGAAATGTCTTGAAAAGCCGCCATCTTTAAAGCCGCCATTTTGGATCAAGGGCACGTTTTTCCAATGGGAAGGTGGTCATGTAGCATATCGAAGAAGACCAGAGTTGTCTCAGAAGCCGATTGCCGCAATCAGATTTGCAATATTTCATGTGGTTCAAAAGTTATCAACACAGAAATTTGCAACAACAACCGGTAATGTTGCCTGTGATGCACAGCTGTTTGATGCTGTCCCTGGTGCTGAACGATTGGATCCTGCGCCTTCTGCTCTGTGTTCAGCGCCAGGGACGTTCCCGGGTGTTGATTGTGGCAATCGATTTCTGATTTCACATTACCATTTGAAAAACCTGCCTTTGATCCAATATGGCAGCTTTCAAGATGGCGGCCACGTTCCGGACATAGCCTAAAAGATAGCCCCCCTCACTCATTACCTGCTGGGGTATTCAGATATGTCAGACTTTTGACTCAGCCTGTAAGTGCTCGTATTTCCATTTAGATTCCATATTTACTTGTAAATGCACTAAAGTAACAACTGTCTCCTGAGTTATTGCTTTCATTTATGTTCATGCTTAAGTACTTTACCCAAGTAGAAATATAAACAGAAAGCCTTTAGGTTTCATTTAATGAGTTTGTGAGCTGCCGTTGATGTTCTCTGGGTACAGAGCTCCCCTGTAGATCTTCTGTCCACGAAATCTAAAGAGCAAACGATGTTTAGGACGAGGATGGAGAGCCTACAGCTTCTCGCTTCCACGTTCAGCTCTGGTGCACCCTTTATCAGTAATTTGATTACTTTTTAATAAATTCAGTTTGCTTGCCGTGTGTGCGAGGTGAATCTTTTTCAGCGTGGACATACAGTCATTTATCAGTCCAACTTCTCACAAGCTAATTGATTGAAACGGCTTTGCTGCTTGCTGCCTAAAACCGCATGACATGGTGTGTTTTGAAGTAAGAAAACAATTGTTTTGTAGTCGATTTATTCATTTGTTCATTTTCTGCCCATTTTGGGTTGTCGTACAGACCATCAAACTATATTAATATAAGATCCAGATGATCATCTTGTGCTGGAATATGGAGCTTTATGCTATATATAACAGGACCTGTGTCGTCCAAAAAGTTCCACCTTTAACTCATGAGTCCACAGAATATTATCCGAGAAGTCTTGTGGGTTGGCAGTTTTCTGTGTCTTCTTATTGTGGATTTGTGTACATTGACCTTCAGGGCTTTAGATGTTTGTCTGGGGCCTTGGTGACCTCCTGGATGTTTTGCCAGGAGTAGCAAGGTTAACGACTCTCTTTCTCAGACTTTTTCATATCTGTATTGTATTGAACGTGGTATCATGTGCTGCTTTTTGAGACCTTGTAGCCTGCAGGTACTATTTGGGTGGTGGATCATTCTCAGCACTGCAGTGACACTGAGGGGTTTAAAAACTCCAGCAGCACTGCTGTGTCTGATCCAGTCACACCAGTACAACACACACTAACACACCACCACCACACCAGAATTTCTTAATGCTATTTTTTTAGGAAGTAAAGGTACGCTAGCTATTTTTATTCTGCATTATGTTTTCAGGTTGTATGTCCATGTAAGATTCTCATAAGCACAATATCTGATGAATGGAAAACCCAGTCAGTTCTGTGTAGGCTGCCTTTTACAGAAAACATGGGATTAGATGTGGCACCATTTTTTTGTTCTTTTATTTGTCATGAGTCGGGGACGCTCCAGATTTAAGATGAAATAAGGAAAATGCACTTCTGTCGGCTGTACAGGCCAAAACGCATCACTGCATTGGCTCCCAGCCTGAAAGGTCAGAACAGCTGAGTGGATAAACTTTATTTTTGATGGAAATGTCCCAAAAAACAGTCAGCAAAAGCTTGTCTGTGTGTGTGTGTGTGTGTGTGTGTCTGTGTCTGTGTCTGTGTCTGTGTGTGTGTGTGTGTGTGTCTGTATGTGTGTGTGTGTGTGTGGCTGTGTGTGTGTGTGGCTGTGTGTAGCTGTGGCTGTGTGTGTGGCTGTGTGTGGCTGTGTGTGGCTGTGTGTGGCTGTGTGTGGCTGTGTGTGTCTGTCTGTGTGTGTGTCTGTGTGTGTGTGTGTGTGTGTGTGTGTGTGCTGAAAACTGCTAATACAAGCTGGCTCAGGACAATGTGGGATGTTGCAGAATAAAAAAGAGTTGGTTTTTAGAATTACTTATAACATTGAGTGTGAGTAATGTACTTCATGTAAGCCTAAACACATTCCTCAAGCATCCTCAAGCAATTAGCATAACTCTCAAGATTCAAGAGTTGAGGCAAAACTTGTTTTAAGCATTTTAAGGCTCATGTTCTGTTTTCCTGATGTTCTTAGTTTTTTTGCTGTAGTATCAAAAGCTTTTTATTCTGAGTAGTTAATGTCGTATGGGTGTTGGAATCAGCGGGTATGTTGACGTTATCAGAAAATAAACTCTTTCTCGTTACCCGCGTCCTTATGCATACGTATGTAATAAGAGCATTAAGGGTGTCACCACATGTCACTGGCAGTACCTTGGTCCATGCTTTTAAGCAGCTTGTCTTTGTTCTAACCCGACGTCTGGCGTTGCCGTAGATGTGTTCCTGATCATTCAGTGTTAAGGCTGACTTCATATTAGAATACAAAATAGCCTGATTCAGCACCTTTAAACGTACACGGGTCGTGAAGGTGTCTGACTGCTACTACTTGCCGTATTTAGATTCGTATCACATGCATCAGTGACCCTCCGCTAGATATTAAACCCTTTCACTTTCCATGGAAATAAAAAATGGATGCCTTTTAATGCTTTGTGATGTTTTCAGTGCCGGTGGTTTGTTGTTTCGTCTGTCCGTTTGTTAGCAGGATTACGGAAAATCTGCAGTTTTCATGAAACTTGGTGCAAGGGTTTAGCTTGGCCTGAGGAATATATCGATACTATCAGTCACAGATCAATCACAGATTCAGCCCATTGACATTCAGTGCAGATTTGCCAAACAGTCTAAAGGGGGCTTCATCAGAGAAAATAACGTTACCCCGGTCCTCGGCAGTCCCTGTGCTTCCTGCAGAATGTCAGTCTGTCCTTGATGCTTTTCTTGGAGAGAACTGGCTTCTGTGATGCCCTTTTTGACACCAGGCCATCCTCCAAAAGCCTTCGCCTTGCTCTGCACTGGTGACCCGATCCTGTCGCTGAATCCTCTTTAGGAGACGGTCCTGGCACTTGCTGGACTTTCTTGGGCACCCTGAAGCCTTCATCACAGCAATTAAACCGCTCTCAACCAATGAATGGTTGATATAGGCGCAATCTTACGATTGCCCGTGAAGGCCGTTCGATGCAAAGCAATGATGACTGCTTGCGTTTCCTTGGAGGTAACCCCGGTTAACAGAAGACGACAATGATTTCAAGCATCACCCCCCTTTTTAAAGCAACCGGGCTGCTCTTTTAATTCAATCACCATACCGGAGTGATATCAGCTGCCTGGTCTTCATTAACACTTTCTCCTGAGCTAACGAGATGATCACTGAAATGATCATCTTGCGGTTGCAATGCAGAGGAAATAGATTTCAAACTCAAACTGTAATCAGAGCCAGTATCTCTTCTCTACTCCAGCTTGGGCGCCGTGTTGTATTTTGAGACTGATTACCCGTGACAGCGTAACACAAACATCCAGGTTGTAGGAAATAATTTTATTCCAGTTTAACTCCCCTAAAAATATCTGCTGCACCCCAGCACTTGCTTGGTGGTGATGATAAATAAACCCTAAAGAGCCTAATTCTCTCATGTATAATTTATTGTGTTTGTGCTCTAAAAGGTAAGCTGCTGATGTGCATATCCTTTGCGTGCTCCCTCGTCTTCGCAGGCGGCTTCTGCTGCACTTATGTTAGCTTGTTATTTATAGTTTGCATCTTGGCTTATAACACAAGTGTTTCCTGGCAGACAGAATTGACATCATTACAGTGAGCACGTTTCCTTAGATACAGTAGCTTCAGTACACGACAGTATACACGCCGTTTATCACGGATCTGAAACGTACACGGGTGTTGATTCCGAGTCAGGTCTGACGAACACCACACCTGAGAGATGAGAAATAGTACTCCGACCTTCATTTGTTGATTATCTAAGCCGCTTATTGTCTAATGGCTCAGTGGTTAAGGCGTTAGAGTGTACAGATCGGTAGGTTATGAGTTCAAATCCCAGCACCACCATTCTGCCACCATTGGGCCCAGAGCAAGGCTCGTAAGCCTGAACTGATGAGGTGTATAAATTAGATAAAATGCAAGTCACTCTGGATAAGCGTGTCTGAGAAATGGAAATGGAAATGGCTGCTGGAGCCTATCCCAGTGCTCACTGGGAAGGAAAGAAGGCATGGAAGCACCCGGACAGGTTACCAGTCCGTCTGAATTTACATTCAGAAACGTTAACTTACATCAAAGATCCAGGATGTTACGCAAAACATAAGAGGAAAACCGGTTATGCTTCAAACTGCAGACATGGTGCATACGCATGATGCATACGCATCTCGCTAAAATGTTACCCCATATCATTTCAAAACGAAGTAAATGAGTCATCTTTATTCCACATGCCGCCGCAGCAGCTCTGTGGTCACAATGCATTTGTGTTTGTGTCTTGCTCAAGCATCAAACAGCAAACTGCTTGCAGACGTTTCTTTATACCTTATTGCTTATTGTTAGAAGTAGACCTGTCGACCTTAGGGAGCGCCGTATTTTAGTATGTTGAACTGTAATATTTCTAAATATTTTTTATCCACAAGGGGGCATTAGATCACACATTTAAGCATACTCTGTAGACGTTGTAGAGCACTGGTGACACACAGTCTTATCCACAAAGGGTCAGTGTGGGTGCAGGGTTTCTTTCCAACCAAGCAGAAGCTACACACTACTGAACATCAGGCTCCATTGATTAAACACAGGTGGAAGGAGGTGTGGCTCCTGCTGGACTGGCAGGGAAACCTGCACCCACACCGGCGCTTTGTGGGTAAGCTAAGATCTCTGTTGGAGACAAAAAAAAAAGGCCGTCTGATTTTCTTCAGAAAAAGTTTTCTTCTTGCTCCTTCACATACTCGAATGTATGCTGAGTTTCTGAACTGGATTTCCTTTTGCATTTTCAGCCGACTCTTCTCAGAGGCTCAACCTCTTCTACCTGGCCAACGATGTCATTCAGAACTGCAAGAGGAGAAATGCTATCGTCTACCGCACCACCTTCACTGATGTTTTGCCTGAAGCTATTAAGCTCATCAGGTGAGACAGCACTGAATTTGCTAGCCTTCTGTCGTCTCGGTTTCTCTTTCTCATTCCACAGACCTAAGCGTTCCTAGCAAATATTTTTGCATACATCTCTTTCTCTTTCTCTCACGCTAATTCTGTCTTTCACCTTCTCCGTCTGCAGCACCGTGAAAGACTCCAAGGTGCGGAAATCGGTGGACAGGATCCTGTCCATCTGGGAAGAGAGGAATGTTTACACAGAGGAGCTTATTAACCAGCTTAAAGGTGGTCTCGTCCAGCAAGAAGAACCACCAGGTGACCATCTTTCACCACCCAGACCACAACTAGAGCCGTTCCTTAAATCACGGCTGTGCAAAGTCAATCCTCTTAACAGGATGAGGTCAACAGATATTTCTGGTAGATGAGGATTAAACAAATGTGACCGCGTGTATGGGTGGACATCCTAACAGAGGCTTACAAGTGAAAACAAAATGTCTCGGACTGTCTGGTTCCAGGCTGCAGTACGACTTTAAATCCCACAAATCCCCCGTGTTACTACATTTATATTTGAAGATATTTCATATCTGAACGTATTCCGCTGCATAACATGCATCCAATTTTAGTTTCAGCTCCTGTCAACCCCAAAGCTGCATTAAGATCCAAGATAGTTGCTGAGTTTTTGGTGAGAGTCTGAGATACTGTAAATAAACAATTTTTATTAAAATGCCAATTTTTTTAGCATGTACACACTGTCTAATTTACTTTCATCTCTGGGCAGCCGTCAGTGTTTATCGAGCATCTCACCAAGTACAGGAACTCCATGGATGAGATTGAGCTGAGGGAGAAGCAGCTAGCTGCGATGAGAGTGGATGTCTGCAGCACAGCAGCTCTGAAGAAACTCAAAGGTCAGTGCTGTGTGCACGTAATAAAATAAGAAATCTTTACATGGGCATTACATTGACACGGGAATGTGTTTTTTTTTCATGATGCTGAACCTTGGATGGTCAGGATGCTTTTATTTAAAATTGTTCTGCATTATTATTATCTTTTTTTATTGTTTTTAGATAAAGCAGGGGGCAAACGGTTTTCTAAAGATTTTGAAGATGGAAGTGCAAAGCTGCAGGATTTTGTAGCCTTTCTGGATGGAGAGGTGAAAAAAGGACCTGCTGTGATTGAGGCTCTGGAGAATGCTGACATTTTCTATGAGATGCAGTACAAAGAGGTCAAGATTGTTACCAATGTAAGTTTGGCTGTGAGTTTAAAATAAACCAAAGACACCTTATTATAAAAATAATGTTAATTCCATCAAAAATCTGCATGTCCTCAGGCATATCAGACTTTTGCTAACCGAGTGTTACATC
Organism: Doras micropoeus; assembly: GCA_028566355.1. Taxonomy (NCBI): domain Eukaryota; kingdom Metazoa; phylum Chordata; class Actinopteri; order Siluriformes; family Doradidae; genus Doras; species Doras micropoeus. The sequence continues at coordinate 9,786,822 of JAOUQY010000013.1, forward strand.
TCAAGAAGAAACTGGATGCGATCAAAGCTTCTTTACCCGACCCTAACCCTGACCCTGACCCCGACCCCGATGACTCGCCAATCCCTTCCCCCTCTGAGGACGCTCCGTCACCCACGGGTTCCGAGTCACCCTTCCGTGATTTAACACGAATCGGTACCCCAGACCCAGAGCTGGATGGTCAGGCACTGGAGGACGACCTGATCGCTATAGGTGATGCACCTAGTCCACTGTCTTCCCCTGGGGACAAAGACAACCGTGTTGTAGAGGACATGGAACTCTCAGACGCTGAGGAGTTAGTGGAACCAGCCATCATAGGTAAGAAAAGGAAGATACTCTGTTGCATGGTGTGCATTTGGACGATTTGAGAAACAAATATGATGAACTGTTTTTCATCCTCCCAGTAGAAGAAAGAACAGAACAGCCTGGCCCTGCCAGTGTGTCCAATCAGACCCTGGCTCTTAGTGCCACTGAACCATCTCAGACCAGCCAGGCTGCACCAGAGAACGAGACTACACCCCCTGCTGCAGCCATGACCCCAACAGCAGGGTCCCTTCCCATTAACTTGGCCGGTGTGGATTTGGGCAAAATCAGCTCTATTATTAGCACACTCACAAATGTCATGAAGAACAATGGTAAGACCATTACAGATACATCCTACAGAAGTGTCCCAGTAAATCTAGTTTAACACTGACGGCTTAAACCATAATAGTAAACAAGTAGCGGAATATTTAAATTGGTTGTTTAAGGGGTATCTGGAGCCATATCATCAGCTTTGATTATCTTTTCTCAGTTACAGGAGTAAACCCAACATTTCGCTCATCCAGCAGCAGTGCAAGCTCTCATTCTTCAGCAGGCTCAACACTGAAGAGCCCCACGGTATCTTCCTCACCAGCCGTTCCTGCATCTAACTCACTGGCCAAAATATTATCCAAGGTGGACATCAACCCGGGCACCCTGCTGAACGTCCTGTCTAAAACCCAAGCGCAAGGGATCGGCCTTCAGGGTATGAAATTGAGCATTTTGTAAATGTGTGATTACTGGAGCTGTTAACCTGGGAGATCTTTCTGATGTGCAAATGAGACTCTTGAACCTCACGGAAGGCAGCTCTCCCAGTCTGGCACAGTATGCAATCATAAATTTGATCTTGAAGGTGGGGTTATCTTATGAGGTACAAGAGAGCACTTCCTTAATAATCTTACTGTGATCAGATTGATGGATCATTTGAGCTTGGATGACTTTCTTGACTAATGCCCCCTTTTCTTTTTTTCTCTCTGTCTCTCATTCAGGCTTATCGTCCTTCCTGAACAATCAGACCCCAGTAAACTCAACTCCTTTAGTCTCGCCTTTAGACCCTTCCCCAGACCCCATTCACAAAGCCCATGCTGCTGCTAATACCAATCCAGTACCATCTCCTCCTACAGTTGCTAGAGGCTCTACCCCTCAAAGAGCTGTGACTCTCCAGTCTTCTCAATCTCCCAGCACTATTCAGAGCAGGGATCTTCAGCAAGAAGTGAAGGAGGACAAAGAGGAACCATTTGTTTCTGTCAACTCTACACTGGACTCCAAAATAGACGGTTTCCTTCAGGGGAATCCAGGACTGAGAGGCTTAAATATGGGTTTCCCAAGTGTTCTTCCCTGGGCTAAAGCTGTTGATAGTCCTTCAGCGAGCACAGAAAACCTAGGGGGAACTCCTGTCAGGGATGAGTCTGGGGCAACACCAACTCAAGACGAAGTCATGGATGAGCCTGTAGTACAACCTTTCTTATATCAAGGAAGATCTCTGCAAACAGCTTCAACAGCAGCTACTTCTGCACCTCCAGCTGTCAGTGGAATGCCCTTGTCCACGTATGGTAATGACTCTTGGCAGGACCAGAACAGGCATGTTTTGCAGTACGGTCCTGGGTCACAGCATACCAGAAATCTCTATCAGAGGGACTTTACAGGAAAACAGGACTTCCCAAATTCAGGTCTACCTCTTATAGGAACAGGGCGTCCTCAGCATGCGGAATCTTTGTTGACGCCGTCAATGGCAGACAAGAATCAGAACAACGAGACCCTGGAGCGAATTAGCCTGGCACCACCATTCTCCAATACTGGAGCAGACAAGGCTAGCCTGGTAAATGATGGCTGGTATCGCGAGGCACGTGGACATGATCAAGAGCAACATGCTGGTGCCTGCTCTGAATCGTATAAAGGACAGCGCCAGTCTGAAGAACGTAGACATGATAACAACCCTCCGAATTTCTTCAACACCCCGTTACCACCTCCTCCACCAATCCCCCAGCTTCCACCTCCTCCTCAAGACTTTATCTCTCCAGTGGTAGGTGGAGTCAAAGAACCTAATGAGCTGACGGATGCTGCAGACAATGTACAGACTGGGGGCGACGTCTCTGCGTATCGCTCATCAAATCCTGTTTCTCACGATGATTACGATGAACGTCTCCTAAATCGGGTCCCGGCCAAAGAGACTTTCCATCCCCATCTGAACATGGCAGGGCCACGGCATTGTGCAGTTGCGCCACATCCTGTTCGTATGGGTCCTCAGAACTGCAGTATGGACTTTAACCATCGTCCCAGAGTCCCTATACACAATCAGCACCGTCCTGGTATGCCTCGTCCAAGTCCCCCGCCTACTGTCCGGGGGTACCCTGATGCTCCTAGTCCTTCACATGCTTTATCTGAGGATGCCTATTTGGACCCACACTGTGATGAGGCTCCTCATAGCCCTTCTCCTCCTCCTTACAATGTTGACCACCCTGTATCGCCTCATACGCGCCCGTTTTATCCTGAAGAGAGAGCTTTACCACTGCACCATCCAGAACCTAGATTACGTCCCCGACTCGAGCACAGGATTCCTCCACCGCATCACTATCGTCCTCCACGGCCTGGTCAATACCCCCCACAGAGACCCCTCCGTCGCCCTCCGCCGCCACACATCCCTCGTCCCAGTGAGCCACCGTTCCTGAGAGGGAAGAGACCCGGTCCTCCTTTTGGAGGACCTGCAAGACCTGCGGGCCCATTTTACCCACCAAAAAGACCGTTCCTGCCACCACGGTACTGAACTGTTAGCAGGTTAGAGTACAGGATTAACGTGCTGACAACTCCACACCGCCAATCTTCCACTAGGCTTCGTTAGACTACACCATGAAAATCTGCCCTGACAAGTCAGCACATGTACGAAAAACACAGTGGTCTCGTGCAGCGTGAGGATCTCTGCTCTGTTTCTTGACTTATGAAAAGAGCTTCGATCTCACCGTGGGCTGTAAAGGGGAGCGGCCGTGTCGTCGTCATCGCCGCCGCCGCCGTTGTTAACCAGAGTCAAGTCAGCAAGAGAATCGCAGAAACGGATGACTGAAGTAAAAGAATGAAGAAAGTCACTACAGGAATCCTGGAGAGAAGACGGATCATGCAAGTGGAGCAGCCTCGAAATTGCAAGCTAAAGAGAAAATGAGGTGGTTATACTTTTATTTGATTGTTCTTTGCCATTTATTTTTATTCACAGTTCTAAGGCAACGTTCACAATGATTTGATGCTAGTCATCCATCCTTCCTTACTTTAAAAAGAAAAAAAAAAAACGTGTGTGAGCGCATGTGTGTGAATGAATGCCTGTCTTTGGGTGTATCTGTCTGTCTGTGTTTAAAACCAGAGGTGCACAGCTGCTGGTCCTGGAGAGCAGTTTGCTCTTTTCCCTGCCCAGACACAGTTTCATCCGTTCCTTACAGGAGCTCAGCAGGCAGGGAAACTTAAACTGTGCTGCTTTGTAAGATCTCCAGGGTGGACGGTGTGCAGTGCTGGTTTAAACTTGGCAAAGACAAAAAAAAAAATATTTGTGATTCACTTTGTTCAATTGTTCAAATTCACTTCCCTAGCTCATGTACGGTGAATTAAAACTGGAGCTACGGCTGCCTTACGTAGATATCAGGCAAACTGTAATCCATCGAGTCTCAAGCTAAACCTTTTGCATGTCGGTGTCATCGTCTGAGTGCATCATTTACTGCCGTTCAGGTTTGGGGCTCACATTTTATGGAGAGTTCTGGAAATACACATCGAGCCAGGAATGTCACTGTGTGTGTGTGTGTGTGTGTGTGTGTTTTGGTGGGCGGGTGGGTGGTCTGGTAGGAAGAAAGTTAAAGGAATAATCAAGTTTGCTACACTGACTGAAGATGCTGAAGAGAAGTCGTTCTGTCCTGGGGCCTGAATCAACATCCCCTCTCTCCCTCCCTCCCTCCTTCCTTCCCTCCCTCCCTCCTTCCTTCCTTCCTTCCCTCCCTTCCTCCTCTCCAGTTCCTCAAGAGTCATCAATGTACTGACTTAAATAAAAGTGTTTGGAAAAAAAAACCGTCCATGGGAGAGTGCATTGTTTCTCAACCATGGTGTGTCATGCTGAGTCATTTCGTCATTTTGGAGCAAAGTTTTTATTGCTTACAGAAATCCTAAAACTATACATCCATGATTTGTTTGCAACAGACAGTGCAGGATGTTAAAAATGGTTTCGTTCACAAAAAAAAACAAACAAACAGTTGAAGCACAATGGATCTAATGGAGTTAAATGAGAGGCATCAGTAATGCAAGTAAACTGCTAAAATGAATGAAAGTATAAATGTTTGTCTAGATTCGGTAGGCACATTGCACTGAGAGAGCATGCTGGAAGTGTACGTTAAAACGCCACCTCGTTAACGACGGTGTCCGGCAGTCCACAGATTTATCCAAGCAGCGAAACGATGGAGAATGCATTTAGAACGGCAGCCATAAGAAGCAGGGATGCAAAAGTGTTTAAAGGCTGCGTCGTCACTTTTTGGTGTCCCAATGCGTACAACCCTTTCAGTCAAGCCACATGGGTGTTATCTTCGGAACGCATAACCCTTTAAAAACCCTCGAGCACCATTTATTGTAAGAGTGGAGCAAAACAACTGGACTGTTTGTTAGCACCAGAGCATCTTCTAGCTCTAAGTGTAGCCCGTGTCAAACACCAAACACCACGTCATATAATTAGAATATCAGGGAAAAGTTGATTAATTTCCATAATTCCATTCAAAAAGTTAAACTTTCATAGATTATAGATTC
>JAOUQY010000013.1:10007374-10020205 GCA_028566355.1 Doras micropoeus
GACTGTGGGAGGAAACCGGAGTAAACCCACGCGGACACGGGGAGGACATGCAGACTCCACACAGAAAGGACCCAGACAGCCCCACCCGGGGATCAAACCTAGGACCTTCTTGCTGTGAGGCGACGGTGCTACCCACCGAGCCAAGATCCAGAATATTGTACCATTAAATAGGCTATGGTGTAGTCAATTGAGTCCAGATGTCATTATGTAGATGTCTTATGTAGTTGTTGTTTTGTTCTTATATAAACTCTTCTGTTGTAACTCTGCGTTGCTGTTCTTGGACAGGTCTCCCTTGTAAAAGAGGTCTCCCTTATCAATGGGACTAACCTGGTTACAAAAAGGCTAAATAAATGTAAAAAAAATTAATTCACTCCAGTGCAGTGAATGCACCCTCTCCTCTTCCATGGGACTGCCAAGCAGCATCTTCTGGCCGCTTCCATTCCTTTCTCTTCCTAGAAAGCTCTGAAGCTCTTAGCCATGCAGTACTTTTTCATTTTAGTGCTCCTTACCTCATATGCACAAAAATGTATAACTGTCTGAGCAGTGCTTAAATTTCTGTTTTGTTCTGAGGTTTGGATATCAATTTTGTCTTAACTCCACTCTATAGACACTTGTAAGTTAAATTTAGACAGCAAACAGGTCTTGGCTGATCAAAAAAAAAAAAAAACATCCTAATGAAGTATTTACCTGAATTCATTTAGGTGCCAACAGTTTTAACTAAACTTATTTACTTACAGATACCACAGTGAAAACAGTGTTCACAATTCCAGCTCCGATGGTAGCATATATTGGCTTGGTCACACCAGCAGACTCAAAAATACCTGTTGAGTAGTAGAACACCTGAAAGAAATACAGTTGAGTGCAGCTTTGTTAGTTAATTGCACGCTTGCGTAGCTGTTGGTGTGTCTGGTGTGTTTTACTGTCTGTATTACTCACAGCATTGATCCCTGACAGTTGCTGGGAAAGCTGAAGCATGACAGCAATGAGAAGCGGCTGGCGATACACGGATGTGCGGAAGAGCTCAGGGATGGTCACCCTCTTTTCCATGTTCATTTTTGCACTTTCTTCCTTCATCTCCTGCATGTCCTTTGACACATCCTCACAGCCACGGAGGCGCACCAATGCTGGAGCACAAACCAGGGCTTAGTTATTCCGTCTGCTCTTTGCAGGGGGTTTCGTTTTGCCTGAATAAGGTACTGTATTGTTTTTGAAAAATTAATTATCTATCTTTGTCACTTAGATGTGGTAAATTAAATTAGGTCCAAATGATATACATCATATGATCAAACTTAATAGGTTAACAGATTAATTAATCTGGTGATCACCCAGGTCCAGAGTCAGGCAGAGTGTTGGGAGTCATGTACAGAGGCACTCTGAAGACACAAGCAGTCACAGTATAAAATTTAGCAGTGGCCATGGGCTTGTGGTTAAAGAATCAGCCTGGTGACCGGAAGGTCACCAGTTCGATCCCTTCCACAGTCACATCTTCCAAGATGTGACTGAATTGCCATTGAGTGTTCATTCCACCACCTGGGTGCCACTATAGGCAAAAATCAAGCCAGAAGCTTGATGGGTGGTGCACAGTGATGTTTGATAAGCACCTTCAGGTAGGTGGTAGCTGGTGGATTTTTGGCTTTTGTAGGTAAACATTAGCTGATCAACTATGGGGGGAGGGGTCTTGTTATATTCTGGGTCAGTTGCAAGGGTCAGTTGTCATGCACAAGAAGACCTGCCAATTTCAAGCTGAAGCAGTTGAGATGACAAGGTCTGATCCTCCTTATGTTGTAAAGGAGAAACATGTATGATCAATTTGGAATAGCCATATGAAAACGGAAAGATAGTTGTTTGCCCAGGATTACCCCCAAGGTTTGTCCTGGGTTTGTCAGGAGATGTGATCCAATGGTTATCTCAACAGATCACCAGTAATGATAATTTGTCAAAGTTCATTTGAAGTTTTGCAAAAACTTTAAGAGCTCCCACTTTAAGAGCTCTTGTACATGGTAAACATTTTTACACATCACAAATCTGAATGGTAGTGTTGCTATCAGAGTTAACAAAAAAATTATAAAGTTATTATAGAGTTATTGCTAATGTCACATGTTAGGATTTCACCTTTGCGAGCTTGCTCCTCTTTATTAAGGTTAATGAGAAGATAGCGTGGACTCTCAGGGCAGAAAGGTAGCAGCAAACATTGCAGTACAGCAGGGACCACAGTCAGAGCCAGCAGCACAGGCCATAATTTATCTGAACCCAGCAGATACTCCAAGCCAAAGATCTATATGCAGCCACAAAGTTAATTGGATGCACACCCATAAGCTTACATATATATTTGCAAATATGAGTATATTAGTATGTCAGCAATAGAGAAAATTTAGAAAGCTTGTGTTAGTTTGAATTGGGTTAGTAAATTCGATAAGGGACAGACCGACAGAGCAGATAAGTCATTGATAATCATGTTTTCTGAGCATTAACAATCCTCCAAAATATCGTTAGATTTTTTTGTGAAGTCATTTGTATTATAGGCTTAAATGGCTTTGTAATTGTTGTAGATTCACAGTCATGCACAGTTAAATTACTCGGGTGGAATTATAAATAAAGAAAGACATTTCATTAAAGGACAACTATTTCAATTCTGTACTATTTCACACAATGGCAAGCATGTGAAATAATTGCAATTGCAAACCTGTGCGATTAAGATGCCTACTACCACGCCAAGTTGGTGTAGAGTCCCAAAAGCTCCCCGGAGAGGAGTTGGTGAAACTTCCCCCACATACATGGGGGTGAGACCTGTGAAAAGGCCACAGAAGAGGCCAATAATCAAGCGGCCAGCGATAATCATCTCAAAAGAAGAGAAAAGAGTGCACAGCCCCATGAGTCCTCCACCGATCAAGGCCAAGATATTCACCAAAAACATGGAATTCCGTCTGCATAAACAGAAAGAAAAGGAAGTAGATGAGTTTGTGAGGTAACACACAGTAGGGATGACTCAAAAAAGGGCATTCATTATGAAATGGTGGTTAAAAAAAGTGAGGCACAAAAAAAACATTACTATAACAGTTACACGGATGTAAAAGATAAAACAGTCAATATTAGCACAGACCACTCAGCGCACTTAAATGATTTGTGATCTGGAGGTGTACTGGAGGACTGAAGCTACCAGAATATAATGAGGAAGATGTTCCCCAAAAAAGATCTGGAATAGCTTTGCTTCCAAATCAACTCTAGATCAAGAGGCAAACAGTGTACTATGAGCACAGGATAACGATCAAGGGTGGTGTTTCAACACCTGTAGTGACTGTAGGGAAAAAAGACATCAGTAATGACTAACATTCCCTTTGGAACTTTTTCACCAGGTATGGCCATGTGACCGGGGTCCCTGGTAGTTAATTGTTGTACACAGAACATGGTTACACACCCTACATTTTATTTCACCACTTTGAATTTCCCAGGGGTGGTGTTTCAAGTCCTGGATAACCATGTACTAGGAACTGATTCAGACTAATTGGAAAGGTATCCAGGTATGGCATTTAGGGTTGTACAACAGATTAGGTGTAGTTCAGTTCACATACCACTTCCCACTGTGTACTGGACATTGTAGGGAATGTTCCACACACCCTTGTAGTACATTAATCTTTAGTAGTAATCTTGACTACAGACAAACAGTCATCCCATGATCATTAATATAACAGGGACTAGGTCAGACATTGACCACTGTACCCTGTACTACACTATACTGTTCAGAGTGTCCTACATTCTGATAGGTTGACACATCTTTTCCTATTCTGAGGTAAATCCGCATGCTTACTGGGAATTAGAGCTTGTGTCCTCTCAATGTGATGATGATTTATTCCAGTATGTGGTATTTGAGGTTAACTGAAGGCTCAACCTACTTGGGAAAATGTCCTTAATCTCAGCTAGCCTTACTGCTTGGTGCTGCCACTGTGGTTAACCGCCTAGTCATGCCATCAAAAGCTGGAACACCTCACAGCAGTCTAAACAAACTGGTAAGATATGGCAACATCTGTCACTCATGAGGGTGTAACACATCTAAGGTACTTTGCCCCTTGGTGGACCACAAGAGCCTCTACCTCAGACCACAAGAGTCTGCTTTGCACACCCCGTTCTTCCTGAATGGTTCCATGGGGTGCGGACATGCACTGAAGGTCCATGCACATTTACATTTATAACGCTCAGATGACTGCAACCAGGATCTGCCCTGCATCTCATTCTAGGTGTCTTACTGTCAAAACTTATTGGCGAACTTTGCTCACCAAAATGGCAATGGCTATGGACTGTAATTGGTAATTGGTAATTGGTAATTGGTCCTATGCAAGAGCAGGTGCCTAGCCAGCAGCTTAGGGCGCAAAGCAGGAACAACCCTAGACAGGGTGCCAATCCATCATAGGGCAATGACATAATGATAGGAATGTTTTTCCAACATACTCCTAATCACTAGGAAGATTGTTCTAAAGTCTGAGTCTGACCATAGCCATGTTACATATATAGCCTGAAATGCTCCACTTGTGTATGAACCAAGAAAGGGAATGTCTGCGATTACTTGTGGCTTTTACTAGTATGGCCACCATGTGAACAAGAAGGTGGCAGAAATTTGTGCATGCAGTCAAGAAGGTATCTAGGTGTTGAAAGACTGCCCCTGGTGGTTGTTTATATTTCTGGTGGTGGTAAAATGAAACAGATGAGAGTACTATTCAAATTTAGCCATAACATTCTTTATATATACTTTTCTAACCTTCGAAAACATGAATGCAATCGATTTTCCGACTTGTAAGACTTTGTTGCAATAAATTAAAGATTTAAATTTGTAGCCCATCTTAGCTGAAGACTTCTATGAAGCTGATACCCAATCCAAAAAGAATCGTTTCTTTGTATTGCTTTGAGCTGCAAAGATATTACTTGTGCTGGTTTGGCTTAGTTTCAATTTAAGTCAAGAGTCATGCAGGACATCACAGTACAATAAACCCTACTCCAGTTGTTCTGGTGTTCTTGGAAAACAGCTATGGCAATTTGAGCTTAAAATCATCTAAACATCTTCATTTGTTCACAGATCAGACATGATACATTCTCTCAGCATGACTGCCACAACAAAATACCTCCTTGGTACTCCACCACTTAAGATGGCTCTGGGAACTCCACCACTTAATCCAACCACTTAAGATGGCTCATCACTCCTGTTGTTTAGAAGGATCAAACAATACCATATTTTTTTGGCACAAATCATTAAATACATAAAACAAAAATATTTTTTTATTTAAGTTATTTTTATATTAAGGAGGGGGTGTGGCTTCAAAGAAGTTTGTTGAAGTAAGCTGATCAATACTGAAAACATTTCTTTAGTCCAAAACAATATTCCCCAACCACATTCAAAGTGGATTTTTCTGAATTCACAGCCCATATGCCTGAAAAGGAAGAAGACTAACCTCCTTATCTCGACTTTGATGCTACTAGTTTAGCTCATTTGGGGTTTTTTTCCATTCTTTTCTCATTGCCCTAACTCTGAGTATGTGTCCTGTATTGGGTTCCTCCATAGAGAATCACAGCATGATCTGGCCAACAGCAGACACAGATTCACTCCACCAAGCCTTTGTCCATCAAGATGTGCTTTTAGGACAGCAGAGACAAGTACTCCAGGAGGTCACAAGGGCTATGTGTCCCCCAGCTGATACTGAATTGGGAACCCTTGGACTCCAAGACAGCACTGTTACCCCTACACCAAGCCAAGGAACCCACTTCACCTGAGAGCCTTACATCCCTGAGCCTGAGCATTATTCTGGAGATAATGATAATTGAGAACCAACCAGTCATTACTTCCTTTGTTGTCAGCTTCTTTACTAAGATAATTAAAGTTTTTGATCATTATATGTCCAGGGTAGAGATGCTGCCAACCCATCAGGGTTCCTGCAGTATAGCAGAATTTTCAGTAGAATTTAGGACATTAGTGGCAAATTCATGGTGGAATGATTAGTCACTCCAAGAGGTGTGTCAGAATGGGCTCAGTGATTAGATAAAGGACAAGTTAGCCACTGCTGGATGACACCAACAGCCTGGAGTCCCTGATTTCCTTGGCTGTCAGGTTGGATCCTCATGTCTATGAGCACTGTAGGGAGAGAGCTAGCCATCCACCTCTTTTGTACACTGCTCACCTCTCTTCACCATCTCTAGCAAAATCTTGCTGGACTCTCTGCAGCACCCTAAGCAGCTCTCAGCTCAACTCCCCTGTCTCCCTGGGAGAGGAACCTGCATACCTGCATGGAGCTGGGACAGGCTCGTCTTTCTCTGGGCAAATGTCTCTGGGGGCTGAGAGTAGAGGAGTGTCTACTGTGGTCAGGTTAGCCATTTCCTTGCCATCTGATCTCTTCAGCCAAAAGGGGAGTCTCACCAGTAGCAGTGGGGTGCTGGTGAGCCAAACCCTCTCCTCTCCTATACCCTGATCCAGAATGTAACTTCAAGCCACCCTGTGTTGAAACCAGGTCTTTTTTGTTGCTCACTCTAGAGGACTTAGAGCTGAAGGATGAAGGATTTTTGGATAAAAATTATGCTTTCCATGCCAGCATGTCTGTCAAGCCACTTGATTCCCCCTGGTTGCTAATGCATTAAAAGGGAGTCACTTGGCTCATGTCACACATCGCACCCCTGCTTCTCTTTCTCTTGGGTAACCACTGTTCTACCTCATCTCCTCCCCTAAGGTTTCTTTGATTCATCTATGGTTGAAGAAACATGATCCACATCTTGACTAGTCCACTGGGAGAACAGTGAGTTAGAGTTCCTTCTGTCATTGCTTGTATTTGCAACTCTTTCTCCAGCAGAGATCACTGTCTCCTCATCTGTGCCTGAAGCCACTGAGACCTGTCCACTCAGATCACCCCCTATGAGTGTGCTATAGACCTACTTCCTGGAGTTCCCCTAGCTACCAGTTGATAAAACCTGGCCTGCCCAGAGAGAAGCAATGGAAAATGCATCGATGACTCCATTACTGCTGGTAAAATCTGCCTGTCTTCTTCCCATGTTGGTGCAAGCCTTTTCTTTGCAGAAAAAAGAACACTCAGCATTTGAGCCCCTCCATGGAGCAATGATGTTCAGTAAGCTGGACAGAATGCCTACCACCTGCTCAGCATACAGAAAGGGGATGAGTGGAAGACTGCATTCAAAACCCACCGCAGACATTTTGAGCATCTGAACTAACATCTCTGCCATCTTCCAGGCTTTAGTAAATGACTTCCTCAACCACTTCATCTTTGTCTACCAGGTTGACCTCTTCATCTTTTTCAGAGACCTCCACAAACACACCCTCCATGTCCACCAAATACTTCAAAGGCTACAGGAAATCAAATAGTTTATGAAGGCTGAGAAATGTTAATTCCTCTGCAATTCTGTGAGCATCTTGGGCTATTTCACTTAAAGCAGGCAGGTGAAGACAGACCCTAAATAGAAACAGATAGTGTCTGGGTGGGCAAAACCAAACACTCATTCATTCATTCATCTTGGAAGTAGATGCATCTGACACTGGGGTGGGGGTGGTCTTTTCCCAATATACCATCACAGATCAGAAACTCTATCCTTGAGCCTACCTTTCTTAAGGTTTATCTCCTGCAGAGTGCAACTATGATATTGGTACCTGTGAGTTACTTGCCATTAAGCTCACCTGGGAGGAGACATAGGCTTGAGAGTACAGAACATCATACAACATTCATTGTATGGACCACACATAGGAACCTTGCTTACATCCAGACTGCTAAATACTCTAAAAGCAGCATTTCTTTTGGCACTCCATGGAAGCTGAAACTCATGTCCTTGTCCCTCACTGGCCACCTGCTGAATTGCTTCACTCCATGTCTGTTCCCCATCTTCTCCCACTTCTCCATCCACCTCCACACCCCCAAGAACTGACAAGAAACCTTCTTTTCTCACTTTCCTAATTCTGAGTCTGTGCCTTGCATTTGGATTTCTCCATAGAATGTAAAAAGGACATCACATCACCCAACATATTAAAAAATTAAATTATATTCACATGTGGGAATGTTAGTGTCAATAAATCAAACCAGCAGCTAGTTTAACTCAGGTAAGTGTCACCGGGCACAGTCTGATCAAAGATGCCAGTTTTTTTTTATAATAAATAATAATGACAAAATGACAATTGTACATTTTAGTTAGTATTAGTATTTGTGTCCAGGAATAAATATTCACTGCCAAACCGCTAAACAAAAATCAGTATATGAGGGCTAAACGATTTATTCTTACTGACCGTCCAAACTTGTTGGCAAGGACACCAACACTGAAGGAGCCCACCATTCCACCCACACTGAAAATAGCCACTGCTAAACTCCACACGATGGTACAAACTCCAGTCTCAATTGGCTTGCCATAACGTTCCATCCACGTGCTGTTGAAGAATGCACGCAGTTTCTGATAAAGTGAAAGAACAAAAATAGCTGTTATGATGAGTGTCATACAGAAATGATATATTTCTTTGATAAACATGACCAGTATGATATAATTAATACAGATTAACACATAAAACAGAGAAACATAATTCAAATGCATAATTCATCATTCAGTTAAGCTTCTGTGATATAACAATATTTTCATCCCTGCATGATATTACATTGCCATTTATATCACATTTATTGCCACCAAGCCTTTGTCCATCAAGATGTGCTTTTAGGACAGCAGAGACAAATTCTCCAGGAGGTCACAAGGGCTGTGTGTCCCCCAGCTGATACTGAATTGGGAACCCTTGGAATCCAAGACAGCACTGTTACCCCTACACCAAACCAAGGCACCCACTTCACCTGAGAGCCTTACATCCCTGAGCCTGAGCATTATTCTGGAGATAATGATAATTGAGAACCAACCAGCCATTACTTCCTCTGTTGTCAGCTTCCCTGATCCCTGATTTCCTTGGCTGTCAGGTTGGATCATCATGTCTATGAGCACTGTAGGGAGAGAGCTAGCCATCCACCTCTTTTGTACACTGCTCACCTCTCTTCACCATCTCTAGCAAAATCTTGCTGGACTCTCTCCAGCACCCTAAGCAGCTCTCAGCTCAACTCCCCTGTCTCCCTAGGAGAGGAACCTGCATACCTTGTCTTTCTCTGGGCAAATGTCTCTGGGGGCTGAGAGTAGAGGAGTGTTTACAATTATATTGTATTTCCACATTACACATTTCATGAAGCAGCTCCACAAACACAAAAACATTGCAGTATGATAGTTTTTGATAATAAATGTTAATGTTAATGATTAGATGCACTGCATAGTGGGTGGATTGCGATATATATTGATTTTGAATGATTGTCCAGCCCTAGTTGAACAGTATTTTGTGAAGCCATGTCTGCCTATGCTTTGACCAATGCCTGAGCTGAAGGTGAGATTTCAACTTTGTTTTGTTGGATTTTGTAAAGATACTTCCACACAGGAATCCTCACTATTCTTCAAAGTGCGGTTCGTTACAGAAGACTTCATCCAATGATGTCAGCCTCTCAAGGCTGCCTGTGAAAAGCTCACAATAACCCTCTGATGCCATGAAGGAACAAATAATAATCTGCCTTGGAACAGGATATATGCTGCCCCTGTCACAGTTACAACTGTGAGTTCCCCAGCATGAGGTGAAAACATGGAAATAGCTACTCCCAAATAAATATGACGGTTCTTCAGGAAAATACAAGTGCTTCCTAATGCAATGCTCTCTCACAATCAGCTGGTTATCAGAAAGAGGCACAACCTTCCAACAAAAATACATGACTGGACACCAGAAAGTAAACTGATGGAAATTGGTCCTGGATTACACAGGAGGAAAGAACCTTTCAAAGGAAATAGAGACTTTGTCTGTACTATGTACAATGGACCACTTATTTGTTCAATACAGAACATGGCCTCGAACCATCCTGATTGAGAATGGAAAATGCATTAATCCTATTAGTGCTCAAGTGCTCGTTATGTTCACCATGCATTGATTCTGTGGCACTCAGGAACTTCATGTATGACTAGCTGAGGTTTTGAAAGTTCATTTGTCCCACTGAAAAGGCTCCTTAATACTCATACCTTCCACATTGCCCACTAGACTGTGCTATATACACAATATATGTACCAGGCCCATTAACTTCACGCATTTTAGTTTACCCATTATCCATCACCGAAACACAGGCTATTGAAATATATGTGTATGAAGCACATGTATTAGGTCTCTTGTCCAGTAGCTGCAGGGATTTTTCTTAGTGGAGAACAGGATGGGAGACGGATAGGGGACTCTGAATTGATTACAAGGGTTTTAATGCTGTGACAGTTAAATACTGATTCTGATACTGATACAGTACTTCTCACTAGTACCCTCACCATTAAAACTTGGGCAGGGTGTAGGAATCTTTCTAAAAGATTCTGCTCATTGCTGCGTTTGGGTACTATGAATATCTTGCAGTACTTACTGGAATTGATACTGTGTCCTGGGTATTATTGGCCATAATTAATGAGGAACTTCTTTTTTTAGGATCGTCCATCAAGAATACATACCAGAAGGCCAAGATTAAAACATGTTTGAAAGGCGAGACTCTAAACACCCTCACAGTTGACCATTTCAAGCACTGCTACCAATAATGGCAGTGGCATTGGGAGCATTGTGTGTGTTCACAAGGATCAGACTTTGAATGTGATAATGCTAAATCGTAAATTCTTTCAATAAAAAAAAAAATAATTCTCAATAATTTCCAGACAGACTCCACACTTCTGCATATAAATATACTTCCTATTGCTCTGACTTTGTTTAATATCGTATAATGCATTAATTATATTTAATAAACACAGAACAACTGCATGCAATTTTTCAGAACCTTTTTCCTACATCAATTGAAAAGGCCATTTCCCTGGTTACCAACCTTAGGAAATACATTTTGATGGACTTCTTATAGACATATCTTAAACGTGTGCAAGTTTCTTTATCTTCAAATACACAACAGTGTTAAATATTGAATATTATAAAATATTGAAATGATTTCATACAAATATTTTTACCTGCTCAGGTGCGTTGATGACCCCAGTGTTGTAGCCGAACTGCAGGGAGCCAATAACAGCCGTGCCCAGAGAGAACAGGAGATAGCATGTCACTTCCTTCTGTGGAACAGAAAAGAAAAGACATCTAAATAAAGTAACTCTTGCCTTGTTTTCAGCTCTCATGTCAAAGACATATGAAACTCCCATGGGGCTTATTGGGGACACCAGTGCCCCCTTTAAGTCATACTCTATAGGTAATATTTATATAAGGTACAAATCAGCTGTGTGAATCTTTCTTCTGAACCCAGATATCTAGGCCTCAGTAGTTTAGTTAAATGACAATTACTGAATGAAGGAATAACGCCATGAAACTGTTGAACACTTTCACCTCCATTTTAACAATGTCTATACTGATAAAGATTTTATGTGCTTACTTGTAAACAGTTTCAAATACTGTCCCTGAGGGAGTAACAGTAAGGGTTAAGTGTCAGGTGAGCCCCATGTGTTTTAGATCACGTTACACGTGCCGGCTACACCGGCGATGTGTTGTTCACAAATGAGCCGCTGCTTCCTATCTGAGAGGTTATTATTTTTTTGTTGTTATTTAATACAAGACAGAGTAACAGGATTATCTTTTCGCCACACTGCTGAGCCATGGGCACTCCATATGCATGCTTTACAATGGATCACGTGATGACAGACAAGGGTCATAGTTACTAATGACTGTATAGTACGATGTCTGAGGCACACACATATATCATCATAATTCTGATAAATAAGCAAAAATCCAGTGCTATTTAGCAGATATAAGAAATTGCTTTGGAAAAACAGAGCAGTGAAGCAATCAGGAAGTGCAGGAAGGCTGGGCTGTTATTGCTCTAATTTTCTGATGTTTGATGTAAACATTAACTGAAGCTCTTGTCCTGGATCTGCATGCTTTTAAGCATTGTGCTGTTGCTGGTTAGATAACGTGTTCCTAATAAAGTGAACAGTGAGTGTATATTGATCCTTTTTTTTAAGCTTTACTGGAAAAATGAGATGTGTACAATCTTGTATTTACCAGTAGGATGCATGATAACAGGCTGAGGAAGTTATGGTGCCAAGAGTACTGTTGCTTCACAAAGTATACAGACCCTTTTAGTTTTTGTACACTTTATAGCGTAGATTTAATTATTAATGGACGTTCAATTACCCTACACTCAATAACTCATCATATGCTTCTCTCAATTCACAGCAGCATCTCCATCACTCCCCCACTGCCACGTTTTCACATTGACATTTTTGAATAGTGAGTGTACACCCATGCGAAAAATGTCAATCGTATTCATTGTCAAATCTGCAAAAAGCGAGGTGAATATTTTCTGAAAGCACTGTGTAATCAATGTATAAAAGGTTAGCTGTCTCTCCCTTTTCCAGTTCTGATGCTAACCCTGTAAACAGGACAACTGGAAAGTGGGCTCGATCTATTCATTTGTCTCTCCAATGAAGCAAACAGGTGAAATGTCAAAATATTCCTTCAAATAGAACTTGTGAGATGGGTCGCAGCACTTCAGAGGTAGAAGCAAAGTTTGGCTTTTCACTTATGTGATAGATCTTATATTCTTGTGTGTGGCTCTGAAGTAGTGTGGCTAGACGTAAACCCTTTCTCACAAAAAAGAAAAACGTCCAAGCCCAATGAACTCACCCCAAACCATGTGGCAAAATGTCTTATGATCTTAAGAGACCATTTCCAAAAGGTATAATAATTCCATAATTCCAAAATACAGGGGTTAGACAATGAAACTGAAACACCTGTCATTTTAGACCACAATAATTTATTAGTATGGTGTAGGG
>JAOUQY010000013.1:10161327-10175491 GCA_028566355.1 Doras micropoeus
ATAGATAGATAGATAGATAGACAGATAAGATAATCCTTTATTAGTCCAGGGGTAAGATAAAATATTTTATTAATAAATGTAATGGATAAAGCTGTGAATAGTAGTTCAGAAAATAAACAAGCAAATTAATAAACAAATATAAATAAATAACCAAAATGAAAAAAAAAAAAATTAAAATAAATAAATAAACAGATAAATAAACAAACAGATAAATACATAAATACTTTTATAGGATAGATAGATAGATGGATGGATGGATGGATAGCTGGATGGATGGATAGCTGGATGGATGGATGGATGGATGGATAGCTGGATGGATGGATAGCTGGATGGATGGATAGATAGATAGATAGATAGATAGATAGATAAGATAATCCTTTATTAGTCCCACATCAGGGAACTTTCTCGGTTCCAGCAGCAATGCCATGGAAAAGGATAGATGCATCCATGAAAGACACTAAACAGAGAGCAGTATATAAGAGAAAGACATAATAAAAATATACTATAAGTAAGTATAAGCATATAGACATATAGACACCTTTAAAAATGTTACTAGATAGAGAGATAGATAAATAAGAGTATGCTCATAAAATGTCAAATGATGCAACAGGTATGAAGCCAGAGTAAGGCAAATGATTAATGCTGAAGTTTTCAATCTAAATAGTATTAAACATTGCCCTTAAAGTTGATTTACAAGCTGTTTAATTTATTTCTCATGTGAACGAGCTGGAGCTAGGTTAATTATCCAAACCAGTGTGTGTTATACTTAGCGTTATAACACAGTCACAGCTGTGTACGTTGCCAAGTATGATGAAAAAGTGTTTTTTTTCCCCCTGCATTAACTAGCCTAGCTGTTCTTAAACCCAATTTAATTTGTATGTGTGTGTGTGTGTGCCATCGTCAACAGTTTAGAGGCTTGGTGGTGCAACGCCTGTGTGTTTATTGTTGTACTGGGCGCTGAACTGCAGCAGGGATGTTGAGTAAACAGGCTGAGGGGTTTTGACATCGGTCCAGCCATCCCCGAGCAACAGCTGTCAGTTTGTGGAAGCATGCCCCCATGACCCCAAGTCTGACCCTGTGACCCCTGCTCCCTGGCTCACCTCACCCTGCCTAGGGAATGCCATTAAAGGGCCGAGGCAGGACCGATACACACCACCGTAATACACACATCAACTCAAGAACATGAGAGTTTAGAAACCTAGAGAGGTTAGAACTTTAGAAAGTATCATTAACCCTCATGTTGGTCCATTTAAATGTATTTATACTAAAAGTGGAACGAGAGTTAAGTGTGTGTGTGTGTGCTTGACTGTTTAAGGAGCTCCACAGCACACCACACAATCGACCAGTGAATAAGATTTAAGGTTATAAGGAATAAGGTTTTCTTCACCAAGCCACCTCATGGCCCTGGTGCAAACGCTGGACTCAAAGTTCCAGAATGCACTGCGGCAATACAACTCGATCGCGGCAGAGACTCGGCTCGGTAGCGGGTCACAAGACGGCGGTTTTAACGTGAAGCTGTGAAAACTGTGAGATCTGTTTACACAGAGTGTCCAGGTGAGGAGGCTTGAGAGCCGGACCGGTTACAGGACTAAAGCGCCGCTGCATCGCTCTGTTTGTAGGTAGATATGAAGCGAGGGATAATTCCCACTGGCGCCACCAGCAAACGACATTGTGGGTAATGTTGCAAAATGTTAACCAAAGTAAATTCAGACTAACATGTGAGTGGAAAAAGTTCAGTTCATGCAAAAATTAAATCCTGCTTAATATGCAGATCGCAGTTCAGGGTGGATTTTTTTCTTTAAAAAGCACCTTAAAAAGATTTTTCTTAAAACGTGAGCTAATCCAGTAGTCTAGCAGGTTGGTATCTGCTGTGTGTGTGTGTGTGTGTGTGTGTGTGTGTGTGTGTGTGTGTGTGTGTGTGTGTGTGTGTGTGTGTTGAACCCCGGTCCACAAGTCAGCGGTTCAGCCTGACCCGAGTGCATTATTTAATATGACTCTTTAACATGGGAGAAGCATGAAAGTGGGGGTCGACTCCCGTTCCCTGCGGCCGACTACGAAATCAATCCGCAGTGCTGTTTTCAATTACTCAAAGTTGAAGCAATTATCGTAACAGAGAACAGACAGGCCCGGTGTGTCAGCTGTTTCAGCACACGTCCTCGTAACTACTTCTCTTCTCTGTTCTCTCTGTGCAACTTTCTTTTCTTTCTTTTGTCCTGCACTTGTCCATCTCTCTCTCTCTCTCTCTCTCTCTCTCTCTCTCTCTCTCTCTCTCTCTCTCTCTCTCTCTGTGCACAGCCTCTCATTTCTCTTATGAACGAATCATAAACTCATACGATTTTGTGCTCATTTTCTATAATACAGCTTTGGAGTCTACATGGAACTATGTTCTTTTTGTCTCCATCAGCAACTGGTTCACTATGAAATCTTGCAGTTGTACAGTTTTTAGTACCTGCCCAAAAAAAAGAACACAAACAGGAAATAATGGTGCTGCTGTGTTTGTTGTGCAGGCTCTCGAGATATGTAGCAGCACAATCAGTTATTTTTATAATAATAATAATAAGAAGAAGAAAATAATAATAATAGTAATAATAATAATAATAATAATTATTATTATTATTGTTAATATTATAATAATAATAATTATTATTATTATTGCTTATGTGATATTCAAGATACAAACATTCTGCCCACCGGTTAAAAACTCGTGTCCCAGCTCGAGCACATGGCCCGTGCACGCGCGGTTACTGCCTTACCGGCAGCCTTGCTGCGATGTGATTGGACTAAAGTAGGTCACTGCTGGCCCTCCACCGCATCCCATTGGTCCAATGTAAGACATTTGCTCCGCCCCCTTCTGCTCCCTCCACTGCCAGGGCCGCGTGAGATCCGAGTAAAACAACACCAGCGCCATCGGTGAGATCCAGTGGATTAACTCCTGCAAACTCCAGAGCGCAGATCGAAGTGTTTAGGAGCTGTCTTAAGCTGTGTGTGTGTGGTGCCTTTCATGGAAAAGCCGTGTTGTATTAAGCAAATAAGAATAACAGAGGAGGGATGATGATGATGATGATAATAATAATAATAATAATAATAACAACAATAACAGGTGGATAATGATGATAATAATAATAAGTATATATGCATCATGCAAACATTCTGTACTATGCATAAGGATCTCCTTATAAATTAATAACATGCACAAAACTTCCATTATTCACACTTAAAAATATTTTTCAGCAACACTCTGGCACCATGAAGTGATCACATATGGAACAAGTGATCACTTACCCCCCTCTAGTGAGCTTCTTGTTTGTTGCATCTTAAGATATTCATGTTTTCTCATTAAAAACGTTCTCTTACTTTTCAAACCAGTTCAGACTGATTAACATCAGTTACATCAGTAACTCTAAATGAGCTCAGACCCCTTAGAGCAGGAATGAAGACAGGACTGAACTCGGTGCACTTTGACTGGGCTGCAGCAAGCAAGCGAGAAACTGGAAGAACAGACGACTGTGTGCCTCTGCCACGGCAACCCTGCAGGCATTCTCCTCCCCGCCTCTAATGGCGTATGGCACTGCAGAGGGCATGTGCCAGAACATGTGAGTTAGAAAACAGCTCCAGTAAGGCAAGGCAGAAGCAGCACTGCATGCACCAGGTGCGTGCCACCTGGCCCATTCTGAACCTTTTCTCAACTTGTATCCGACGCCTTCGAGCGCCAAGGCCTTTCTTCGTCCCGAGGCAGAGCATGAAGCACACGGATCTTGTATTTCAAAATAGCATCAAAATATCTTAACTGACTTTCAGTTTTTTTTATTGGTTTTTGGTGTAATTTACTATTTTTTGCTGTTGCAGAAAACAGAAAAAAAAAAAATGATAGTTTAGTATTTATATGCCATATTTTTTTTTTACTGAGATTACACTGGGACAGAGGAGCTAAGCAAAGTATTGAAATGTATACAATAGTGTTGGGGACCTGTGCTATACTTGTTTAGATTAGACAAGGGGGGGGAGGGAAAGGTGAGGGGGAAGTGGGGAAAAGGTGTTAAAAGAAAAAAAAAAAAGAAAAAATAAAATCACATCGATACATATATTCCCCTCATCTTAAAACGTACACACACGCCCAACCACAAATAGTACAAATGATTAAAAAACTTGCACTCTGAAGAATAAAAAAAAGCAACAGAAACAAGTGATACATAAAATATAATAATACGCATTTTACAGTACGGACTGGTCTCTCCGCTCGTCCTCGCGCCAATCCATTACAACCGAAAAAAAGATAACACTTGTCATAGAAATACCTACAAAATTACATATTTCTTAAAAAACAGGTGACGTTATGTTATGGAACTTATGGAACATGGCATCTACTGAGCTATGGTGCCCCCCCCCCGCCCCAACCCAACGAGACAGTTTTCATGTGATTTGAAAGTTTTGAGGCAAGAACGAGTATTAGTTTTCAAGGTTAAGGTTTGAAAACCTAAGTGTCTTAGTATATTTGTCCTTACAGAATAAACAATTATGTTCAACAACCTCCCGGTCAGCAACGTTAGTCCCAGGACGAGCATTTCTATAAAACACAAGACTACCGGGCCGGGGTGGGGTGGGGAAGGGGAAGGGAGGGGATGAGGGTAGGGCACAGGCCACAAGAAACAGAAAAGTTACATATATTTGAAAATAAAAGACTATACCATCCAAAAAAATTTTTTAAGTAATATGGGGAGAGTCACCTAGAGAAAAAAATGTTACTGTTGAGATTAGTCCACTCTTACTGGTTTGCATTCATTATCGCAGCACAAAAAGTTATGAAAATACGTAATGAATGTGTTTTTTTTAGAGGATAGAGATGCTACTATAACAACAAAGGTGCTACCAAATAGTCCCATAATCTAAAATATTCTTCCCCTTTGGAGAAACCATGTTTCAGATCCATGTCCTTAATGGATGTGTGTGTTTTTGTCTGTTCTTGTACATGTTCGTGTTGTTATAAGAGGCACTCCCGTGGCTAAAACCAGAGACCATCTATATAATGACTGTGCGAGTGTAAATATGTAGTGGATTCAAAGCAGAACCTCCACTGTGCATTCACGGGTCTCTAGGGTTTTAAAACGCATCAGTTCTGACGGTCATATTTGCTGAAAAATACTTAGTGCCTGTAATCTGCAATGCCGCCTGATCGTTCCATGTAATACTCTCCTTTCTGAGAATAAGTCCCCTTTGGTGCTTTTCGTCCTCCACCAACTTGTCTGCAAGCGAATTTATGCCTCTGTAGTAGGGCACCGTTCCAGAACCGTGAGGGGCACTGGGGGCACGAGAAAGATCCTTGGGAAAGGTGGCGAGCCCGATGGCGAAGAGCTGAGAGGAGCCTTCGGGAACGCTTGCCGCAGACTATACAGCGCAGACGAGCCCGACAGCCATGCTTCCTCGGGGGGTGCCTTATGACACGGTGAACTGCATGGGTTATCCGTCGCGTAAAAGTGGTGGAAGGACAGATCGGGCACGTGTAGAACCTTAAGGGAACCATCAAAGACCTCAAACCTCTCAATTTCAGCCCGCCCACACGCCAGGTCCCCACGAGCCCTAAATGAATCCCGATTCCTCCAGTATACTTGGCCCACCTCAACTGGGCGAGCCACCGTTTCCGTTTAAGCTGCTGCTGAAGCCTGCATTTTCTTCTCTGCAAAAATCCATGCCATCTTGCGTTCTGGAACTCGCTGAACCCGCCAATCAGCTGCCCCCCATAGCCAAATCTATCTTTTTGCTTTTTTTTTTTTTTTTTTTTCTGCGCAACGTCTCCGTGCACCTGGAGTTGATGGAGATGTTGGGGCTGCATTTGAAAAGAGTGCTGCTGCTGTTGCTGCTGCTGCTGCTGCTGCTGCTGGTGGTACTGAGAAAGGTGGAGTGGAGAGGATGAAATGTGGATATGAGACGGAGCAGAATGAATGGGGTTTCCTGGGATCCCTTGATAAAGCTGTTGCCCCTTCGCGTTTACAGGTTGCTGATGGGAAAGGGGCCCTATAGTGGAGTGTGTGTAGTGAGGGTGTTGAGGGTGCGAAGGGGCATTGGTATTCGAGCTATGAGGACCTGACTCTGGTGTGTAAAAGAGTGGGGAATAGCCAGCAGATTGAGAGTGAAGATGCTGTGTATGAGCAATGGTCGAATGGTTTTGCTGTACACCGTGGCTTCCGCTCTCCGGAGTCAGACTAAGCAGGACATTAGTGGCAGCCTCGCTTTCTGTCAAGGATGACCCAGTTCCACCAGATCCACTTCCTGTTGGCTGGGTGGTTGGTCCAGCACGTGCTAAACCGTGCTGAGATAAGCGATGTCTCGACAGACTGTTGGAGTAAGCGAAGGCTTTTCCACACACCTCACATGAAAACAGTTTCTCCCCACCATGTTCATGAATGGCTTGGTGATGAGCAGTCAAATGGAAGTGATGGCGAAATGACTTCCAGCAAATTTCACATGTATATAGCTTAGGAGGGGGCTGGTTGGATGTGCTGGCACTGGATCCTTGAGCTTTATTTTGAGAATAAGGGTAATATGATCCAGGGGCTGCTTGATTGCCATCTTGCTGAACTGTTCCTCCTTGATTTGCCATATTCGACTTGGTTTTACTCCGTCTTGGTTTGAAATCACCCCTGAGGTGCAGCTTTTCATGTCTTTTCAGGCTCTGAGCATACCCAAAATCTTTTCCACAAAGGGAGCATTTGTAGTTCTTCTCTCCTGAATGAACAGTCTGATGTTTAGTAAGATGGAAAGGCTCTCGAAAATCTTTGCCACAAACATCACAATGGAATGGCTTTTCTCCTGTATGAACACGCTCATGCCGGCGGAGGGTTTCACGTCTGCCAAAGCCACGCCCACAAACAGTGCATAAATAAGGCCTTTCTGCTCCATCCCCACGAGCTCCGTTCTGGTTATTCCGCCTGCGCTTTACACCCTCTCCAGAGATACCACCAGGCCTAGGTTCCCTCTTTTGTCTGGGCTTCCTCGGCCGCTTCGGTTTGGCATTAGATGTGGCATTTTGTGAATTAGGCTGCTGCTGCTGTTGTTGCTGCTGCTGCTGTTGCTGCTGAGCAGGATGAGACAAAGGCATCATGGATCCATTCAAACACTCGTCATTTCCTCCATTTCCTGCAGACGTAGAAGACGGGCCGCCCAGAGACCCAAAACCAAGACCCCCTAGCAAACCTCCAATGATATCTCTGCGTTCCTCTCTTCCGCCACTGCTGTTTATTTCAGGCAAGACAGAGGCAGCAGCAGCTGCAGCTATCGCGGACATGGCACTGCTGGTAACTTCGTCTTCCGAGTCATCCAGAAGAGAAGAAAGAGGAAGATGTGGCTGCTGTTGGTGATGGTGATGCTGCTGCTGATTTGGAGGGTGCGGGTGAAGCGTTGGCGCTAGTGGGGCTTTTCTTAGGGCAGGGCCCGACATGCTGTTAGTACAAGAGCCATCTCCAGAGTATGAGGTCAGGCTACCCTGTGTTCGACGATAATCATCGACTCTGTAAGATGCTTGGAAGGGATCTCTTGAATATGCTGAATTATATTTCCCCTCTGGCTTATCACTAGTATTTGGGTTCCCTCCTCTCCCCTGTGGATACAGGCCATCGCAGGACATCTCTGTGGCCCCTCCCTCAGCTTTCTCATAACCCAATTCTTTTTCATCTCCTATTCGTCCACCTTGGTATTCGCTACCTTCCACCTTGTCGTCGGAACTCACTGAACTGCCATCGCTGCTTCTCGAACTTGACCCCCGACCTGGTTTGCCACATGAGCCAGAGGCAGCATGGTTAAGCAAAGAGGTACTCTCTCTGAAGCAGCGGTCACAAGCCGGACAGCGGTAAGGTTTATCCTCATGAATTTTCTCATGTCGAGTAAGAGATTCACGTCTGTTAAAAGATCTCTCGCAAGTAGAACAAACGTACGGTCGTTCGCCAGAATGTAAAACTCCGTGCTGCAGGAGATGTCCTCTTTTCTTAAAACCTTTCCCGCATTCACTGCAACAGTATGTCTTGTCTGGACTTGGGCATGAAGAGGAAGGGTCTGGATTGGACTGATTTGGTTCGTGTTGACGATGGGCATTTTGCTGAGCTATGCCATCTTGTGTCGAGTGAGGGAGGCTCGTATCTGACTGATGCTGATGGACTGTATTTGGAGTTGCGTTGACGTTGCTATTGGGGCCATTACCCCCGTCTTCATGGGTGCGTATGTGTCTACGGAGACTAGGGAGGTGTGTGAATGATTTGCCACACTCTCCACAGTGATAAGGCTCAGGCGGAGTAACAGTGGGAGTCATTGCAGATTGATTATCAGATTTGGGTAGCTGGGAAACATTTGTTACCAAAACAGAGGCAGAATTTGAGGAAGGGGCAGAGGAAGAGACAGTTGAAGAGGAGGAGGAGGATGGTGTTGAAGAGGAGAGGATTGAGGAGGGATCACTACCGAGACCTCTCATGCCAACCCCTGCACCTCCACCGACAAGGCCAGAAGACCCGTCATGGCCATGTGCGCCAGAGCTGCTATGGCAGTTAGTACTGCTACTACTACCACTACTGCCATCGGTTTTCCTCTGGGGCAGGTAGCCGGCCATTGCTTTCTTTCTCCTGCTGCCACTACCTCCGCTTCCTCCAGCACCAGATGCATCGTCCCCTTTCCCATCATCCTTTGGGGCAGACAGATGAAGTGGAAGCGGGAGAGGAAGAGCAGCTTCCTGCTGCATTAGGGAAGCAAGTTGATTGGAAGAAAGAACGGGTATGCCTTGAAAATCAAATCCACCAAGTGGCGATGGTTGAGGGGCAGGATGAAGTGGGTGATGTGGGTGGGCATGGCTGTGAGGGTGAGACAATGCATGTGGCGGTAACTGCTGCTGTTGCTGCTGAGGCTGAGGGGTTGGGTGGCCATGTGTGTGAGAGGGGTGAAGTGCTGGGGGAGGAGCTAGACCTGTGTTAGAGTCTGTAAGGCCAAGATGATTATGGGGACCCTGCTGAACTAAGAACTGCTCAAGGCTAGCATTGGTAGGCATACCAGAAAGGAAGTATTGGTTGGCTGCAAGCATGCAACTAAATTGCTGGTGCAAACTACGTGCCTCAGACTGAGCCCCGACCAGACCAGCTACTGTACTGCTGCTAGTAGCAGGGTTATTAGAGGTGGTGGTTGAACTGGAAGGGGACGGTGATGATGAAGACGGTCCAGGCGATGGTTGAGGCACAGAGATACCAGGGTGCAGGGGTGGTGGAGGTGGTGGAGCAGATGTAACAACTCCTCCAATCACTCCGGAACCACTAGTACTACTACCCCCTGCAAAATCAAACCGTCCCATCCCTGAGTGGAGCTGCTCCTGTGCTAGAGCAGCCTCTGCAGGGTGAAAAGGCCGCAAGAACTGCGGGTATCCAGAAGCAGAACTGCCGGTGCTGCTCATTTTGCTAGACTTGCGAGAGCTTTGTGAGGAAGAAGACTGCGTTTGCTGGGGGATGGGTGGAGGCGGCGGTGCGCTCATTTTGGCAAAAATCGACGAGGAATCTGAAAACGCATTACTTCTAGACCCTTGAAGGGAACCTAGTCCGAGCCCGGAGAGAAGAGCTCCAGACGCCTCACACTGTTGCTGCTGCTGCTGAAGCTGTTGCTGGTGTTGAAGTTGCTGTTGGTGCTGCAGCTGTCGTTCAAACCCTAGGCCTTTGAACTGATGAGCCTGGTGCCCACTAAGCATTTCTAAAATGTCCATAGGGTACTTTCCAAACTGGAACATTTCCCTCACTGATGAGGGACACTCGTTTGGTTCCTTCTCGTTCCCCGGCTGCTGCAGAAACAAAAGAACACGACTACTTACTTAAACGATATGCACAAAAATGGGTGGTGCCATTTACTGTCATTTTCATTAGTGCATTTATATATAGATATATATATCAGTATTAAAAAAATGGCATATAATTTGCTGCTTGTAATAATCTAAAATCTTACCGGTGTAGGAATGTTCCCTTACTTATTTATCTCACAGGCATTGAAAGAAACGCTCCCCATTTGCATGTTCCTTATTAAATGTTGTCTTTGCAGTTCAGTTCAGATCACAGTGAAATGGCAAAAGAAGCAATGCCAGAATGTCCAAGTTGGAAGACCAAAAGCACAGCAGCGATACGATCCAGTAGCCCTTGTCTCTGTCGCCGTCAGCAACCACGCGCTAATAAAAAAAAAATAAATAAATAAAGCAGAATGAGCAAAAAATCAATATACAATTCTGTATATTGTTTTATATACTGTGGCATATATATATATATATATATATATATATATATATATACACACACTATATGGGGTAATACTGTTGGATTAATTGTCCCATGTCAATAATTGCCAATGTGCTCAGAAATGCCCAAAAGTATGTGGACACCTGCCCATCACATCTGTACGTGTGCTCTTTCTGAACATCCCATTCCTCATTTATTCCCCATTTCCTATCACAAGGACCTCCAGTCTTCCAGGAAAACGTTCCGCTAGATTTTGGAGCACGGCTGCCCCAAAGGATCACGCGGCTCCGAAGGTCGAGTGTCCGCATACTTTTGGCCACACCACGCGTAACGTTGACCTTACCGTTTCCGCGCATCAAACTTCCTCTATTCATTAGAGTTCATTGTTTTTATAATGAAATCCTACGTTTAGTGGTTCACATCTTTCCCTGGCGTGTCGGCCTATTTTTAACTTTGCTATACGTTCCTATATGGGCACAATGCCGTACGGATAAACTCTTGGCAGTTGCAGCGAAGCCTCTGCTTCGTGCTGGTCAGAGAGACCAGAGCGATTTTAATCCTTTTAATCTGTCCAGCTCGCTCACCTACTCATCTGTGCACTCTGGAAAACAGAGTTTGGAGGTCAAAAGCGATCGGGTGCGGCGTGGATCGGCTAGCGCGACCGGGTGCACGCTTAAATATCGGATCGGGCCGGCGGAGACGGGTGTTAGCCACGCCCCCTGAGTCAATTCACCAAAACTAAAGAATTTTTTCTTAAACCTCATGTGTCTAACAGCTAACGATTGCCGGTGCGTCCTTTGATTTTCCGTAACCGTGACGCTGAAAACGGAAAGTAAAGAAATGAAATCTGTCCTTGAGCCTATCATCATTATCATCATGATCATCAAAACAGCTTATGAATAATGAAAGTGGATTGTCCTAACCGTATCAACCAGTACATTAGCACTGACAGAATCACTAATGCACAGCACAAGCACTCCAGGATATCCATAGGTAATGGCTCAGCATGGACTTTTCCCGTGGTGAGCACCGACTTCATAATGCTTGATTGCTAAAATTAAAACGCCCGACTATAAATAAAACTCGGCGTGCTGGGAAATACATCCTAGTCCGTGTTATTCGGCGCAGGCTTAAACAGGTCTGAAAATCCGACATCAATAAATAGGCCTGTTGTAATTACAAAGATATTACTATTATTATTTATTATACCAGCACTATTAGAAGGCTGTATTATAAAAAAGTCATACAGTATACTCGGGTGTCCTGTTGTTTGTAGCTACAACTTTTTTGTTATTGATGTTTATTTCCAAAAAAAAAAAGAGCAACACATTACACAACTTTTCAGACTCAAAGCATAATAAAGGCTGCTAGGTTTTGCATGCAAAATAAAAAAAAAAGAGACGTAGCAGATTGTCCGAGACGCTCAGTAAAGGCGCACGTTATCGTGAAACACCTGGGAACACGTTTTAAGAAAAAAGGTGCACCGTATACGACCATATATGGACTTCCTGAAGTTTATTACTGTTCCCTGCACTTTATTTGGACATATTTTCTTTCATGCAGAAATTATTTTCAAGTCTTTGCATGTGACTAAGACTTCTGCGTCGTACTGTACAGTCACGAGATGGTAAGTTTGACTGAGAATCTGTCCCATCTCTTCTGGAGACTTTTGACTGTCACACTTACTGCTATTTATTTTATTTTATTTTATTTTTGCATGAAAACCCAGCAGCATTTATTATGTTTTTGATATGCAAAAATAAAACTTTTGTACGGACTCAATAATGCATAAAAAAATAAATAAATAAAAAAAAACAACAATAAGAAAAAGTTGTATCTAAAAACAACAGGGTGCTAAAGACTTTTGCGCAATACGTCACAAAATACGTCATTCAAATCGCTCAGGGTAAATCTGACCAAGGCTGTTTCGGGTTGCAATTCGAAAAAAAAAATGCTAAATATATATTTTTTTAATTTTTAAAATTAAAAAATAAATAAATAAATAAACAGAAATATTTTTATTTATTTTTTTTTTGTGAATGAGTGTAACACTCACCGAAGGCGCGCGCTCGTGCTGTGGAGTGTTGTGAGCTCGGAAGAGAATGAGGGACTGAACGGAATGAAGGCTTTTTTTATAATAAAAAATAAAAAAATGTAAATGCTTATAAATTAAGTGAGATCTTAAAATATATATGTATATATATAAATATAAATATATGGGTAGATACATATAAATATGTGTGTATGCATATCAAAATGGCAAGCAAGTCAGCACAAGAATTTGGCGTACAACGATATGAATCATGGCGTCTTGGAAAATAAAAATAAGTTGTTTAGAAATATTATATCGTGATTTAATTGATTGAGCAATTTGTTAAGTAAATATGGGGTAATGTTTGCAGTGCGTGTGCTCGCTAGCCAGGCTGCTATCTCTCTCTCTGTGTGTGTGTGTCTGTCTCTCTCTCTCTCTCTCCTTCTGTCTCTAGCTAACATTAGCTAAATAAACACGGTATTCTGTTTCAGCGCTGCACCATTAAACCTTCCGACCTGCTATCTAGCATTACGCTCATGTACAACCTCGAAAGTACAACACGAATGTGCAAAAGCAGGAAAAAAAGGCGCCGAAACGTACATGTACACAAAGGCGGTTTCCGATTTCAGGTTAGCGGGTCATTTTTCCTCATCCTCCCGTCGAAAACAGTTTCAAAGGCCTCTCCATTGGCCCGAGAGCTCTGTTGTCGCCCCGTTAACCAAACCCAATTTCCGCTCGGTTAGCTGGCTAATGCAAAGTGATCGCTTTACACGGCGACCGATTTTCGGTCGCTTAACCGCATACGAATCGAAATCGTCCACCTCATGGAGTCTTCTTTGCTTTAATCAGTGTTATTAGCCAAATATTTTCTCCCCCTGTGTCATTTTTTAATGTCCCCGTCTTCCTGTAGGCGCTTATGTTCGTTTCACAGTGGTCGTTTCCGGGCAGTGATACAGTTCCGGCCAGTGTCGCAGGATAAACTGTCCGGCTAACTGCGTTTATTTATTTTACAACCGTCGAATTTAAGTGTACAGGATATATATATAAATATATAAATATATAAATATATATTTTTTTCTAAAAAAAATGATTTAAAATTATCACTTGGATTATTATTATTTTTTAAATGGCTTAACATAAGTGTAAATGTATTACAGTGTCCCAAGGGCAGACTTACTCGATAAATATTACGGTGACTTTATTTATGAATCAATAAATATATAAATAATAATAAAAAAAAAACTTTTTGTAAAAGTTTATAAATGCCTAGCTTTTTAAGAGAAATAAATAAATATAATAAATAAAATAAAATACACACTGACACTGCACTGACACTGATACACAGCCAAGGACGGTGTCGTGTTATTAAAAATGAAAAGTGTTGTTTGGAAGGAAAGGAAAGGAAAGCGTGACCTGATAATAATAATATTATTATTATTAATAATTATAATTTATAATATAAAGTGTAAGAAGAAGGTGATGAGTTCGTAAAGTGTGTGAGAGTAGCAGCACTAGCGCGCGCAGTGTCACAGCGCCGAAGCCATTTTACCCACAAGCTGCTGCTGTTTCCCCCTTTCTGCAGGACGCGCGTGACCCTGCCCCTCAAAATGGCGCATGCCAGCGGTGCCGCGTTTGTCTCCTTGTGGATCACGTTAACCGTAATGCGCGTGTAAGAAAACTCGTGCATCCGTTAATGAAATAGTGACTCTGTAAACATGCACAGAGTCCACATAAGACCGTAAAAGCGACTTGGAGAAAAGCGCATGCATGCTAAATCCTACATGCACGCGCAAGTGGTAGTTTATTAAACCGAGAAGCAACACTTAGGGGCGGATCCTCGAGCGAGAGCAGCCTGTTTATTACATCATACTTTTTACAGAGGGAATTCTAT
>JAOUQY010000013.1:10433110-10444812 GCA_028566355.1 Doras micropoeus
AGGCTGGTCCACTTTAGCCATGAAACCTCCCACACTAAAATGACAGGTGTTTCAGTTTCATTGTCCAACCCCTGTATTTCTAAATATATTTTATCAAGGGTAGCTGGCTGAGCCAAAAAAAAACACATTACACAACAGACCACTCTTCAGACAAAACACATCATGAAGATATTGCTGCTGGGTTTTACATGAAAAAAAAAGAAGTAAGTGCGACAGTCAGTAAGTCAGAACGGGAACGTCTCCAACTCCAAAAGTCCATCGGACCATCACTGCGGTAACCTTGACTTAATCTGGCTTTGATCTTGGATCAATTCCAAGATCTAATTAGTTCATCTGCTGGTTACAATAATTCCATGTAAATCCTACAAATGTTCAGCCACTCGTTCCTGAGATATCCAGCTAAAGAGAATCCTGGACTGATATACTGAGAAGACCGATAAAAAGAAATCAGCTAGCCAGATTGTAGGCAAGGATTCACAGCCTTGTTCTTGTCTCAAATTTCTCATCACTGCACAGGGTTACTTGGTTACTAAAAACATCTAGGAATATTATAATGAAAAATAAATCATTTCACTTGTTCATACCTTGTATAGACTTCGGCACGAGCGCAGCCCCTAGGGTTTATGGGTAGTTCTTCCTCAGCTTTTTCTTGTTGGTGGAAACGGAAGCGGTGGTTGGAGCACTGTGAGGCCCCCTGCAGCTGCTCCAGCAAGAACATTACAGCGTCGTGAAGTACACCCAGTACCCTGGCGCCACTCGTTCTGCCGAGTGGCAGCTGCTCAAGCCTGTAACATGTCCGTGCCTCTTGGACGCCATCCACCACTGCCTTCCAAGCCACTAAAGCAGCAGAGAAAGGAGAAAACAGTGGTACAAATACTCTTCTGAATCCTGAATTATGAATGCATTCTGATTTACACCAGGATACATTTCTTACCCTCGATGCTATCTGCCTCTACGCTGAAGCCATCATCACTAGTAATCTTGAACAACAGGTGAGGCTTATCCTGACTGGAACACCCATCCTGGTCGTTCTTAAATGGTGATGAAGATTCCTCATCTGAACTCCATCCTGAGACAGAAAAAAAGGTTTCATCAACCAGGAATATTCAAGGAAAAAAAATATATGGCAATGCAAATTCATTTTAACAATACCTGTACAAGGGGCCCAGTCAGACATGTCGCTGTTTCTGGAGGTGACCCATGCATGAGCTTGGTTATGGCTGTTTTCGCTGTCCTGCGGTTCACAGGGTTCACATTCCTTTGGAATAATTCTAAAAAGCAAACAGATTGAAGTGGGTCTAGGAGGCATTACCTGTAGCAAAAAATCCTGCATATAAATTAATAGCGAACCTTTTGATGTCAATGTCTTTGGCTTCATTACTCTTTGGTTCACAAAGATGTCCGACTTCTGGGTGATTGAAATGCAGCACCTCCTTAATGGACGGGGCTTTGATGCGGACTCCGTTTGATCTACAGTTGAGGAAGGATATGATGATTTGGATTGTTTTAGCACAAATACATATTTTATTGCTGGGTGAAGTCTGACTAACCTGTTTAGCTCATCCTGAGAGCTGAGAACTGCAGGCCCTGTGGAGGCGGGCTTGCATTGTTTTAAAACGGTTCGTTCTGATGCTGAGGACACCCTCTTGACTCTGACCTGGGGTCTTGAATGGGACAAAATGTTGGGCTTAGTTTCGCGATGCGATTCTGGAACCTGTTTAACGGCATCAGGAGTCCCAGGGGACTGTAGCTTATTAAGGTATGGGTGGACCTGGAACTGGGTTGGACTCAGCACATGAGGGTTTGCCGTGTCCCTGTGGCTTGCCATGGCTCTCTCTATTATGGCCTGTGCATCCTCCCCTTGGATCCTTTCCAACACCGGTGTACTTGGCACTGATGCATTCTTCAGTTTTACGGCACTGACCCTTCTCAAAGGCGTAACGCTGCTGTTAATTTGCACTGCTGAAGATTTCTGAGGTAGTCTCCGGATCAAAACTTTAGTTGAGGGTGCACCGTTGGTGTACGATACTACAGGTGTGGTCGTAGCTTGGCTGGTGCTGGCTTGTAGTACTGGGGTCACCATGACTCTGGGAACAGTTCTATGAACGAGGTTATGGCTGTGAAGGATCTTGGCAATCTGGCTAATCTGGCTGTAAGATGGTGAATTAGCACTAGGAATCTGGTAACTATTGGTCTGTGGGTCTTTTATTAAAATTTGCCCAGAGCGGTTGACGAGTAAAACTTGCGGGGTAGTCAATGAACCAGCCACGCTCGTTTTTGCAGAGGTAGGAATGCGGATGGCAAGTGGTCGGCCCTTTGTTGCATCCTTGAGCTGAGAGTCCAGACCGTTAATTACAACTGAAGAGGAAGTGACCACGTGGTTTCTTTGTGGAATAACGGAGAGGACAGGTGAAGTGGAAACCTTGTTGACGGGTAAAGACAGAGGCAATGACGTGACACCAGGTACAGCCATACTGACTATTTTGTGTTGTGGGATAATATAACTTTTATGCGGGGATGGACTGTAAGTGATGATTCTCTTTCCAACATTGCTCAAAGGTGGTGGTTCTGACAAGACGATCATCTGTGGTCCTTTCTCATTGCTACCCAGTGCTGAGGAATCACACACATTCACCAAGCTTCCATCTTGAGCAGAGACAAAGTCATCACTAGCTGGATCCAGCACCACCTCGTTCAAGTGATCCAGTGGCTCACTGTCCATTAGAACATCCTCGTGTGACACAAGATCACTGCTCGTGTCAAACATGGAAGATGATGACACTACATCTTGTACACCTGCCCCAGGTGTCAGCTGCATCTCTTGCATCTTCATAGTTGTGCCTTCTTGTGGTGTGAATACCTCAGCGATGGAGTCACCACTCTTGTGTAAAAGTGCAGATCCCTGAAATTTCTCCAACTCCAACGTATTTGGCTCATCGCCCGTATGTACGGATTCGGTCTCGAAGGACACAGCTTTGCCGGTGCAAACCAGCCTGCTTCCAGAGTGCTGTCCCACAGAAGCAGTGCTCTTTGATGTGTCCCGACTATGATAACTATTCCCTACATCCTGAGTATCGTCCTCTCCACTGGCTTCACCTGCATCGCTTTCTGAATTGTTGTCTGCTCCATCCAGCTGAGAGATCGACTGTGAGGTAGGAAGGAGCGTTAACCCTGTCTGTGCAGAATCCTTTCCAGAATCACAGGCTACTACTGTGCGAGAGAAATTAAAGTAATGATCGGAGCCTTCGTTAGTTGACTCTTGCGCCATTTGCTCTTCAGCAGCCGAAAGGCCAGTAAAATCTTTCGTTCTGCAGCTGTATCTACTGGCACCTGCGCCTGAATCTTGACTTTCATTGCCCGAGCCATTTCCTTCAGTCAGTAATCCCTGCTCTGCCACTTCTGCTCCACTGCCATGCTGGCCAAAGTGCAAGGCCACATTCTCATTTAGCAAAGCCTCATCGAATTCAAGTCTTTCATTCAACATGGACGCAACGTCCACATCCGTGTCAGTATCAAAATGTGTAGAGAGCAACTCTTGGTCTGATGACAGTGGCATGGTCTCACCGTCGTTCATAACTGCAATCATGGAGATGCCTTCATCTGGCATTCCAGCAGCATCTTCAGGCTCTAAAGAAGCAGAGAAATCTTGAGGGACTTCGGCTGACTCTCGAGGTGTTACCTTTAAATGCTGCTGAAGCTTTGGAGAGTGACATGGTGACAAAACAAAAGTTGAAGGGGGGTTCGCAACTGCACCTTGCCGAGGGGAGTATGCCGAAGTAGCACCAGGAGGGAAGGAAGGAGGGCGGCCCCTGCGGCGAGGTGACATGGGGTTTTCATGAGCGCGAAGAGGAGAGACAGGAGAGCTAAATGGGAGAGATCTGGGGTGAAGACCACCTCCTGAGCCCAATTTCACTGGCCCAGAGGGGGACGTATGGGGAGGTGAGGCATTTCGGCTGCGTAAGGAAAGCCTTCTTGACCGGCGCGTCTCATCAAGATCACTGACAGTCAAGATGTGATGGGAAGCAGAAACTGCAGTCCCTATGGATGGAGAAACATGTATATGTGGATATCTAGCGTATATACACCAAAATACATTTTATCTTACCATTAGTTTGGAAGGAAAACACACCTGGTGAGGGCAACGGTCTGAAGGTCCCTCCAGCTGGTCTCCTGTTATGAGGGTACCCAGTAGTTTTAGATCCTGTTCCTGAGTCCAGTTTGGAATTGGGAGATGGGGTGCTAGGGAGGAGCTGCATGGCAAGACCAGCCTCTGTTGTGTCCATATCTAAGAAACAAAAATCTAAATAGGTCTTCAGCTTTTCCATTATGTAGGTCTTGTGCCCCCGTCACATTTATTAAAATTTGTTTGTTGACTAGAATTGCATTCAGCTCAAGAGGTTTTACCAGGTCTACTGAATAGTGAGAAAGAAACTTCTATTTAAACATTTTAAGAAGTTGATAGGTGGGGTCAAAACATAACCCTTGGTGCAGAGATGATATAAGAGGATAGTGTTTTTGAGGACAATAATGTAGAACTGTTCCTGAAGAGTAGTAAAATAGTTAGTACCCCAACAGCCCCGTTTACAGCACAGTCGTGACATCATCATCAAACTGGTTTTAACTGATTTCATGTCTGATTCATGCAGTAATCACTAGCACCATTTAGCAGAACTAAACCAAGCCCAATCACCAAGATTGACTACTGGGAGACAATATTTACAATTTTTTTGGAGGGGTTATCAATATATGCTACTCTACTAACGTAACATAACCAACTCTAGTATACACTGAAGTACCAGTTAATACTTAGTAGGTCCCCTATGGGATCTTGGAGGGAGCGTAACGTTGCACAGTCCTCACGCTGATGTTTGTTGAGGTCACAGCATTGAATTCCGATGTTACTTGAGGCAGTGTTGCACGCCTATTGCATGAAACTATTCTCGCCAGACATCTCGTCTTGTGCTGCTATCGCAAGTTTGAGGTTTTGCCGCAATTCTTGTAGTCACGGTACACCCTTGAAATGCTCATATCTGAAAATCCAAACTTTGCTTCTACCTCTGAAACGCTACGACCCATCTCACGAGCTCTGACTATTAAACCGGGTTGAAAATCACAAATCGTGATAACTTGCCATTCTCGCAGTGGAAACAGCTCTAGAAGCTTCCATTAGACGTCTATAGTGCTTTATATACGCACTGGTGGATGCAACCAATGACGTTCATAGATGGAGTTGCTGTGTATTTTGAACAGGATCCCATAACCATTTTCCTGGTACTTCAGTGTGCAACAAATCAGACTAGAATAAAACCATGGGTATACATTTCCTATTTATGAGTATCAATTACACCTGGTAGTATACCATATAAGATTTGAATTAATGATGAAAGATAGAAAGAAATAAGCTGGCATTTCATCCCGAGGACCTGCTTATTTGATTCACAGGTTAGAAAAGCTTTGCAGTAGAATTGTCTCTTCTGTTTTTCGCAGTCATGTACCTAAAATGGGCTCACCTTCATGTGGCTTTGGGCTGTGTGCAATAGTGCAGTTCTCTTCCTGGTTTTGCGCTAGATACTGCATTTTCCTTGGTGATGATGGCTGCACATCGGTCACCCTGCAGGTGTACTTGCATGGCTTTCGTGGGTCGACTGTGCTCCAGTACCACCGAGTGCACCTAAAAACGGCAACGATGACCTTCTAAAAACTACGGCTTACGTCTTGCAATGGCGCAACACAGACACGCATACACATACACATGGTAGTTCTTGTAGTAATAAAATGTTCCAGTAAATTACTTACTGATAACCCACGGGATACAATTTTCCTGCATTTGCAGATAACTCGGTCAGCACACCCAATCTGTGTATCTTTAAAGAGCCTATATATATATATATAGGGAGGAGGGAGGGACAAAATAAAATAAGGTTATGATATTATCTGCAGGTAGCTTGGAAAAAAAATCTATCTGATGCACTTAAGCTGCTACTAATACAGGATTGCTGGCTACGCTACTAATGGACTAATGTATTCACATGAGTGGAAATGGTATATAAGAAATGTAGCAGCTTCTTATTTAGATTAAAATCCTATTGGTTTACATACCAATCATTACATTAATGGACTCTGGATCCAAGCCTGTTAGAAACTTCCTTCGAAGGTTAATGCCTTCGAAATCCACATAGACTCTTCTGAGGACCTCAAATCCATTCATCACCTATAAGAGAGGAAATCATTTATTTAATTCACAGGATGCCTGTGTGTGGGTGTGTGTGAGTGATATGAATGAACGTGAACAATTCTGCTCAATGCAAAACCTTGTTGCTGACGAGGTCACGGTGTTTGTAACAGTAGACCTTCTTGTCGCTCTGAAAGACACAATGGCTGGCACGAGCACACATGAAGTGGTAATTACTCTGACAGGAAGAAAGACAGCAGCCCACTGTCGCTCCGGCCTGGTTACATCGCTCACAACGCTGCAGAGAAGCCAAAGAGTCGGGTATGTGAGTCAGTGTCTGAATGCAAACCAGTTAACAGGAAAGGCTGCACTGAAATGAATTCCTGCTTACCATGAAACGTCCTCTGGCTACAGCACTGTGCACATGCAACAGCGCACCCCGGACTTCTTGCACCTCAGCCGACCAGATGCAGCAGTTTACATGAGCCCACTCATTTTGGCCCAGGTACAGCAACCTGCCGGCGTCCTATAGACACAGTTATTAGACAGCTGGATACAGAAGGTAAAGAGTAATATATAAAAAAATGTATATGACTAACTTACAGCGGGTTTGTCATCACCCTGCTGCTGGCAAAGAGAACAGTGTCTTTCATCTACACCACATCGGCTGATGTTCTGAGGATCTATAATTCAGTGAGACACAAATACAAGGCATTAAAGCTAAAATTCGGAGACTGAATGCTTTATAACAGCGTTATGCACAAAGGGCCCTTTACTCTAACCAAACATGAGCTGCATCTGATTCACTGCATATAATAAATTGGTCTTGACGTTCATATG
The DNA here is from genome assembly GCA_028566355.1 of Doras micropoeus. Taxonomy (NCBI): domain Eukaryota; kingdom Metazoa; phylum Chordata; class Actinopteri; order Siluriformes; family Doradidae; genus Doras; species Doras micropoeus. The sequence continues at coordinate 10,440,123 of JAOUQY010000013.1, forward strand.
GTCAAATTTTTGGTCACCTGTATCATATAATATAGACATCACCAATCTACATGACACTTGGTGTGGTTGTAGCGCCACACGTCTGATATGGAATATAAGGTTTGCGTCTTTAGGTGCATGTTGCACCTTCATTCTAGTGCCTCCTGATCGGTGCATAAGCCCAGGCCTGAAGCTCATTTTGATCTGAATGAATCAATCAATCTCAAAACACTCAACCACATCCAGCCACTGACTTGTACCTTTTCCTTGTCTTTTTACACGCAGGTTTTCCTGGTTCTCGTTTGCCATGGCGTGGCTGTGCTCCTCCAACCACTGGGCATAACTGTGCTCATCAGATGGTGGGATTATGGCCTCTGGGAGCATACCACTGTGAAACAAAAGGGAACATTTCAGGCAAAACTCAAAGACCTCCCAAAGGCATCTTAAACATCTACCTAAACAAGATCTTGAGTAGTACTTCCTTTACATGGTGGACTTAAGTCCATTTAATAAACCCAAAAGCATTTTAAGCAGAATTACTATATTTACGTATCACTACAAAAGGATCTAACATCTATACACATAATACGGACAACCCCTAATTTTCCACAGGCATACAATATTACTAACAGGATATTCCTTTTTGGATTTCCCCTCAATTTTCATCATGTCCAATTCCCACCCATCAGGATTTCTCCAATGTCACCCGACGGCCAGTTGGGGAGAACGAGGCTATCGCATGTTTCCTCCAGGACACATGACGCCAAGCATAGCCTCTTTCCAAACTGCTGTTCGTGCAACATCTGGGAGCGGTGTAGAACACTCTGAAGAAAGCGTTCTCACCCATGTTCTGTATACATAGCCCACAGATGCCCATGATTGGCCAGTGCCGCTCCATCTGACATGGGACAGAGCGTCTGCTGCCCCTCCATCTGATACGGGACAGAGCGTCTGCTGCCCCTCCATCTGATACGGGACAGAGCGTTTGCTGCCCCTCCATCTGATACGGGACAGAGCGTTTGCTGCCCTTCCATCCGACATGGGACAGAGCGTTTTCTGCCCCTCCATCCGACACGGGACAGAGCGTTTGCTGCCCCTCCATCTGATATGGGACAGAGCGTTTGCTGCCCTTCCATCCGACATGGGACAGAGCGTTTTCTGCCCCTCCATCCGACATGGGACAGAGCGTTTTCTGCCCCTCCATCTGACATGGGACAGAGCGTTTTCTGCCCCTCCATCTGATACGGGACGGAGCGTTTGCTGCGCCTCCAACTGACACGAGACAGAGCGTTTGCTGCGCCTCCAACTGAGACGAGACAGAGCGTTTGCTGCCCCTCCAACAGACACGGGACAGAGCGTTTGCTGCCCCTCCAACAGACACGGGACAGAGCGTTTGCTGCCCCTCCAACTGACACGGGACAGAGCGTTTGCTGCCCCTCCAACTGACATGAGACAGAGCGTTTGCTGCCCCTCCAACTGACACGGGACGGAGCGTTTGCTGCCCCTCCCACCCTGAGAGCATGGCCCCGAGTTTTGCTCTCTCCACAGAGCCTCTAATACAATACGATTGGAACTGAAAACGTTTTATAGCAGTCTCTCTACATGGTATGAAACAGTTATTTTACTGTATGCTTTTTATGAATGAACATTACACTAATTAATATCAATTTGAAATCTTTATACAATGCATTTCCCAGGGCACTGTAACTTATCTACTATAAAAGAGCATCATTAATTAGTCTCGTCAGACACTTAATTAGTATCATGCTTAACATGCTGCTTATAACAACTGGTCGGTGAGTTTATTACAGTTTTATACACAGGAAGAAATAAATACCTCGGGAACTCTTTCATGACAGGCTTCCATGCTTTAGGGTCCCGACTGTTGAACCAGGGGAAAGTTTGCTCCAGTAACTGCAAAAACATACAATATATCCAAGTTCATTAGGAAACCAATTACTGGCCAAATTATTTTATGAGAATGAGTCATGACTAATTAAGACATAAGGCTTTAGGGCAAAGAGCTTCACGTTGTAGTAATAATAACAGGATTAAATCTTTAATTTTGGATCATTTGATTTACTTTTATATATAAAGCTCTGGCTTGGGTGGTGGGCCTCTGTTCCTCGGGAAGCGTTTCCTCTTGCTGATTCTGCTTTACCAGTACGGTCACCACGTCCTCATGAAACGCTTTCTGTTCAAAAATCGAAACACATGAAATAACAGCAGCGAGAGTGCGCGCAGCTCGTTAACTTGTAAAAGCAGCGTGGTGACTTCGCTTAGGTTAATGGACTCACCAGTGACGTATATAAGCCTTCTTCAAGCTTCCTCCTGACAGCATGAAGATCGCAAACCAGCTTCTTGCTCTTTATACCGTCAGCATCAGAACAGGATTCACACTGGTTCAGATATCACACAAACACATGTGTAAACGATTCGGCAGGGTTTCCAACATCAAAGACCTGAAAAAACCCTGGTTTATACTGTTCACACGCTCGCCTGATTAATGTGTGCATCTGATCAGCAGGGACGCATCGGAGCCAAAACATCAGGTTCCTAAACTGAACAGAGCTCTTTCTCTCTTAACACCTTCTGCCGTCATCGTGACTGTGGTCATGAGCCGCATCTCAAATCCAAAATTCTGACCTCACATTCAAATGCACTTAGTAGTCTAGAAAAAAACACTTTGAGCCTCATTTTAATATATGAGAGGTGCTGTACAGCTATATAAAGGTCTGTCCGGAAAGTAATGAGAATGAAATGTTTTAATGTGTTTTAATCTTGGGGAGCAAAAAGAAATCATACAGAGCCAAGTCAGGGTTATAAGGGTGGATGGGGAAGCGCTGGATCGTACTCGGACACCCACGAGTCATCTCCTGTGATCACTCCGTTCAGGAAACTGGGTTCTCCAACTACAGTTTGCTCCAAACTCACTCTGCATTGTCCTAGTGATGATGCACATCAGCAGGGTTTCACAAAAATAAACATCTGGGCAATACAAAAGCTAGAAAACGGGTCCTATTGTTTATCCGAGATCCCGCTCTAACTCATCTTGAACCGTTATACCCATGCGTAAACCCTACAGATCACGGGAATTTGATTCTCATTACTTTCCGGACAGAACTCGTACACAAAGTTTTATTATTATTAGTCTTATATATTAGCATTATAAGAGGAGACTCTTGCGTGAGTGTCTTTTGCGACACAGGAAACCCCCTGCCTGCCTTGAGCTAAAACAGATAAAGAAGCAGGAAGACATGAAAAAGAAAGACATCAAAGAAAAAAAAACATTTTGTGAAAACTGTGCACCTCACCTCTGAGCACTTCTGGAGGTGAGTGGTGGTCAGGGAGCTCATCAAGCTATTCGTGATCTTTTCGAGCCCGCTCCTCAGAACGCTCTGCACCACTTCCTGCCATCCGCTAGGGAAGTTTTTACTGCAGGCGGCGCAGGAGAAGACCAAACTTTTCCCCCGCAACCTCTTCAGAAGCTCGTGCAAATCATCTGATGGGGGAAAGAGAACACCACATGATGCTGGAACGATATAAAGGTGTAGAAAAGCAGAGAAAATAGTCCTTCGTGCATCATTTTAATATTCAAATATCTGTAAGAGTAAATGAACTGCTTAAAAGGAGTGGAAGGGGATTGGGGAGTAGCAGCTCATGCGTTGGATGGGAGAGAAATAATGAACCGAAATGCAAGGTCAGCGAAATATTTCGGCATGGGAATCATCTAACTAAAAAAAAGTGTGTGTGTGTGTGTACACGTTCAAGGTCATTCTCAGTACGTGACATTTACAAGCTACATGCACTAAATCAGTGAACGAGAACGCACACGCTAGGTTTAAATTAAAGTGGCTGTGACGGCACGGACTTAAAGTCCAACCCTGAGGTACACCCCTTATTCCCAGTGTAACTATTACAGGCCTGTTTTTAAGCACACTTTATGGCCATGTGACTCAATTATCAAATACAACTTCCACAGCCAATATTGTATTCAAATGAGGTCTGTGTAGAACATGCAGTACAAGAACATGAATTACTAGACATACACTAGCTACATCCCATAATTTTAAATAATTATAAATACACACATATATACATACATAAGAGTACAAGGGTTTCATATTACACTGCATTCATATTCAATATATATTTCCAACTGCATGTGTTCGATTATTGCCATGGCAACCATGGCAATATTTCAGACTGGGTATCACACTGTGTACATTTCGAACCATAAACAGCTCCACTTGACTATAATAGAGATCTGTTAACTGCATTGTGAATACTGTGTATACTCTGTCTCTCCATTGTCCCATTTGGACACTAACCCGTGAGTCCTTCACACTTGGGATGGACCCAGTGGGCACATCGGGCACACTGCATCATCTTCATGTCAAACTCATGCTCAGGATAGCACTTGAGACACACCGTGCAGAAGTTCCCTGCAAACATTGTGAAATGCAACACAAAAGACTATAAGTAACACGACAATGCATTTATTCTAAATAGAAATGTGAACCTGCTGCCAAATCATCACTGGTAACACTAGGAATCCATCACTGGTAAAACTAGGGCAGGGGTGGCTCAGTGGTTAAGGTGTTGGCTTACTGAATAGAAGGTTGGGGGTTCATGCCCCACCACCACCAAGCTGCCCCTGTTGGGCCCCTGAGCAAGGCCCTTAACCCTCAACTGCTCAGTTGTATAAATG